>JAJJWX010000933.1:0-595773 GCA_023529315.1 Papaver bracteatum | reverse complement strand
CCTATTTATAATGAAATTTGTACAGCTGTTTATGTATTGCGAAGTATCGCAATACATCTTCGTAAGATTTATTCTATCTTCGCAAATATTTATACTCCCCCGTGATTCCTCTATCATCGCATCGTTTTTTAACTCTTTCCTCTTATATTTATTACGATATTCGTAAGCTAACGCCTCGTGATATCCGGTACCTACATATGATTCCCGCATCCAACATCTTTTGCAATTCTTCTTCTATTTGTGTATGGTAATTTTGCGAAATCTTTCTAATTCTTTGCTTAAATGGTCTCACACTTTTATCTATGTTCAATCTATGACATGCCACTGATGGATCAATTCCTGGTATTTCATCTACACCTCCTGCGAATATATCTTTGTATTCTCGTAAAAGATCAATAGTTATTTTTTCTTCTTCTTCGTCCATCTTAGTTCCAATTCGAAAGATTAAAGGCTCCTCTTTACTTCCAATATTATTTCTTTGGTTGGTTCTGCTGCGACATAACAAGAACTTTGCACTCCCATAGGTGTTGGCTCTTTGATTACTTTTATTGGCTCTCCTTCTTTTTCTGGGATCTCACTTGGTATTCCTCTTCCTTCTTTTGCTCTTATTGTGTACACCCTGAACTCCTCTTCCTTTTTTGCTTCCCTCGCAAGTTTTCTCATGAATCTGTTTCTTCTCGGCTCTTCCTCCACACTGTTTTACTTCATCGATAACAAAATTTTGCACTATCAAGATCTCCTTTTATCTATTGTATTCCGCTTGGTGTAGGAAACTTAATTGATTGATGTAATGTCGAAACAACAGCTTTAATCTCATGAATCCATGGTCTTCCTATCAGCATATTATATGGAGATTCCATATCTATTACACATAAAACTATGTGTGTTTCAATTTCCCCCAGCGATACTCGTAACATTATTTCCCCTTTGGATTTTGTTGCAGATTTTCCCAATCCATGGATAAGATATTCTGAATTTGTAATTTCTTCATCTTTGATCCCCATCCCCTTAAGTGCATGATAGAATATAATATCAACAGAACTCCCTGTATCAATCCAAACTCGGTTTAATTTCCATTTTTCTATAGATTTTGTAGCTTTCTTCTCTCCTCGCATGATCGGGATTGTGACTACTAATGGTGAAGTGTGGTTCAAGTCTTCATTTGGAATTTCTGCTACTGAAAATGTGATTTTCTTCTTTTCCCATTCTTTCAAAGTTGTTATCTTCTCCACCTCCATAATCTTTCTTCCTCTACAATCTCGTTTGTGTATCTTTCCCTTTATGTTGTTATGAAATTCATCAATCATTGTCTTTGTGATCATATTACATTCTTCTTTTTTACAATCTTCATCTGCTGATTCCATTTGATCTTCAAATTTCCAAAATTCCTTCAAATTTCTGCTATGATGATCAACAGAAGTCCCTGTTTCTAGCGCCAATTATGTAGTTGCAGAAAAACCTACAACTACACCCTCAATAGAATTTGTAAAACTTAAGAAGTTCTTGATGAGGAATGACAATTTTCTTATTAATTCTCTCGATTGATTACAAAGAAGTATCTAAATGGAACTAGAATAGTTACAACTTTCTCTATTCTCTTTCCTAAGATATTTTCTAACACTCATTAAAAGAACCTCTCTAATTTTACATTTGAACTCCTATTTATAGTAAAATTTGTACAACTGTATATGCGTTGCGAAGTATCGCAACATATCTTCGCAAGATTATTTTATCTCGCAAACTTTTCATTCTTCTCCCATGTTTCTTCCATCATCGTGTTATTTCTTGACACTTCCTCTTATAGTCGTTGCTATATTCGCAACCCAAACTCTTGCGATATTCGGTACCTACAGGACCCCCAGAGAAAAGTGTTAAAGGCACCCTCATTTTGGATAAGGGCACTCCAAGGGACCCAATTACTATTCGCACCCCCGTCTCTGTAAGGGGGAGGTCATCCCTACCATTCAAATTTTCAGAATTGGCGGGAAATTGTTGTTGTTGAAGAACAAATTAGGGTTTGATTTTTGGGCGTGCTAGAAGTAGAATCAATGGCTGAAACTTCATGGTTCGACATGATTGATCATCACAAGCATGGTATGGTCGATGTTTTCGTTTAGAATTGGTTTCATTGTGGGATTAAAGAAAACAGAGCATCACGTACCCGAGAGAAGTTTCTCACGGTTTTGCATGAGTTTTGGAGAGTTTGAACGTGTTTGGTGCATGTTTGTTGACTCGAGCAACAGTTTGGAGCGCATAATAGATAAATAAGGAGAGTTTTTAACTGGCAGACGCGCGTGTAGGAGAAGAAAAAGGAAAGAATATATTATCGTATCTGGCAGAGTAAATGGGTATTATTCTGAAGTTATCACAGCGATTTTGAAGTCCTGTCAAGTATAAAAAGTACTGTTGGAGAAGATAGAAGGGTTACAGGGAGTTTGGGGAGAATTTAGAACATCACAGAGTCAAGAAGTTTGAGTTGCAGAGATACACCATTTTTTGCTGCTACCAAGAACACCAAGAACATAAGACGCACAGTGACAGTCGTTTTGCTACAGTGACTACGACAGTTAGTTTGTTACAAACCCGATTTTTAATTGTTCGGTTTGTAACACATATAATTGTTACAAACCCTATTTTTAATCATTTTCTCCCATTTTCATCATTTGTAAACACTTTGAGCAATGAAATCAACTTTTGAGCGTGTTTCCATGATGAAGAGCTAAACCTATCCTCCGGTGCGATGGAGGAAGCCATTCTTCCAAAAGTTATATGGTAAAATTTATTTAAATTTATTTATGCAATTCTTTTATGATTATTTGCAGCGAATGAAAATTGAGTAAATGATTTTCATTAATTAGTCGTGTTTTCTCCTGATGAAGTATGCTCAGTTTACGGATTTTGATACTTCATGCTTACGATGATTAGAATCACAATTTCTAATTGATATTTTGAAAATCTAATTTAGGCAATGACTAGAATCACAATTTCTTTTGATTGGAGTTATATTGTCTAGAATTGCATGATAAACATTAACACTAAATCACATGAATTTTGGTGAATGGTGAAATACTGAACCCCGGTCTCTCTAATATAGTCAGCTTTAAATTGCTTTATTTTCTTTAGTCTAAAAATTTAAATCTAAAAGCACAGTCTTCACAAGTCTTAACGAACCTGATAGACACATTTTTGTGTCTAAGTTGTCCTCAATGTTCTGTATTGTTAGTGCTCGATTTGGACTAATATTGTGTTTTTATGTATTTTTGGAGATAAACATTTTTGGAAAAATCGGCTCGAAAAGTTGTCTAAAGCACCCGGAGGACAGTGTTATTCGGACTCTCATTATTGGTTAAGGGGCACTCAATTGATAAGGGGTGACCACTTGCTATTTTCACCCCAAAAGATGATATGGGGCACCCTTCTTCTTCATTCAAATACTAAAATTTGGCGGGAAAAACTATTTATCAAAACATCAAAACTAGGGTTCGTGATTTGAAGGCATCTTAGGGAGACTAAATGGCTGTGATTGTTTGGGTATATTCCTTTGGTCCTAACGGAGATGGTAATGTGCTTTATTACAGTGGGTTTTGTCTGGATAATCAATAATTGATTAAAATAGCAAGAACAAATATGGCAGGAAAAAATGTGTTTGAAAACCTGGTTGACTGCGTAGATCCATGGATTGAATTCTGTTGAGTTGTAGCTGGAAATATTATCTTAAATCGATTGGGATTATCTTGTTTCATCAAAACATGAATGATAACATGTTTGGAATCGATGTAAAAAGGAAGAGGAAGATATGTGGTGGGCAAAACAGAGGGAGGAAATATTCACGGGCTCTTTGAAAGATTTCACACAGCAATGAGAGAAGATATTCCGCCAGATTTGGTTTTATTCTAACATGGATTTTGGAAAGTTTGACATCCAGCAGAAGACGCGTGATAACATAAAACATGAAGAAAAATATTCCCGAGGAGATATCATCTTCACTGCCGAAGTTATGATGAAGATTTGGAGAAGATTTGAGAGTTATTGTGATGTAGTTGTATAAATAGGAGACGAATAAGATCGGGAAGCGGGATCGAGAGTTGGGAGAGGCTGCAGAGAAGAATAAGAAGCTGCAGAGCAAATTTCTCTGCTGCTGCAGAGAATGAGAGGCTGAAGAACAATAAACTGATAAGAACTGTCATTCTTGACTGTCACATATTCATCCCATAAACGATAGTTCTTCTGCGACACCACATAAAAATAGTTCTTCGCAACAGTTGTAACAGTGATTTTTAATGACCATTAAGCATTGCAAACTTCTAGTTTATATTTTATTGCTCCCTTTTCTTCCTTCTAAACACCATTTGAGCTATAAAAATATTTTTTGAGCGTGTTTTTGACTATGTGGAGCTAAACCCATCACTGGGACGACGGAGGAAACCGAATGTTATACGTGGGTAATTTTAATTAATTCTTTTTATCACTTTTGCACTAATTAAAATTGAATTATGATTTTGATTAATTAGTTGTCATTTCATTTGATGGGTCATGCTTGCTTAATTGTTTTGATGTCCCATGCTTAGGATTTACAATTGATATTTTGATAATCTACCTTGGTAAAAATAAGAGTCTATGTTTTTATTTGTTGAGCGATAATTGTTAAAAGAATTAATATTTGAACCATTTATTATGATTTTGGCCGAATCCTGAGTCCCAGCACATCTCTTCATCTTGTGACACATTTTGTATATATTTTATTTATTTATAGTATCTTCGTTTATTAAATCTGAAATCAATCTCATCAAGTCCGAGTGAACGACAACCTTCTTACCACTATCTAAAATTATATCAATTTTTGTGAAAAAAAAGAAGTGATCAGGATTCTTTCGATGTTTCCATCATGAGGATATGGAGAGACTACCATGTTTTTTTTATTCTAACACCTGAGCTCTGTGATTTTATGAATAGACTCTTCTAGATGATTCCATCTAATCATATTGGTTCCTCAACTCCTACAACCAAAATGTTTCCATCCACTTAGATTGGTTAGTGCCGACCTTAATAAGCATAAATTTCTAGACTCTTGAGTTTATTTATTTAAATTGCAACTAAAAAGTTTCTCCCATACCCCCAAACTTAAATCTAACATTGTCCTCAATGTTCTATTCATCAAAAACATGGACAAGGAGAAACTTTTACCACTTGAAGAAAAGAGTTAAGGAAAGATATTACCAGGTTGCTTGAATATTGGGTTACCTCCCAAGAAGTGCTAAGTTTAAAGTCTTTAGCCAAACAATGGAAGAGATTAGTCACCTCGAAGAATCATAAAGAAGCAGCCGGAATAACTTCGGGTCATCTGGAGAAAAAAGTGACAACCACAAGAAGAGGAGACTACAACAGACCAGGAAGATATCCAACACACCCTTATAAGAAAATTTGTTTAAGACAACTATATACAGTTGTGGTTCGGGTTTGGGCTCTATAAAAAGGTCTAGATAAAAAAAAAAATCATCGTATGGATGTCCGCAAAGGCAGGATCCTAAAGATCAGGTTCTAGAGTCTGGAAATACTCAATTAAGAACTTAGAAGCACATAACAATAACCTGAATAACTAGGGATCCTCTAAGTCAATCATACTTGACTCACACAGCTGACCACGGTAGTGGTCATTCTTAAGCAAATGTGTCGACCCTAATCTCCTAAAGTAATTAGGTTTAGTCTCAAAACTTAATAATTGACACATCTGAAACTTGTACGTTCCCACAATTGGAAGGAAGGTTTTTGGTGGGAAAACAAGGTCAACCGTGGTATCATAGCCTGGGTTAACCACATCAACCAGAGGATGGGTTTCTAACAACTGAACTTCTTTATGGACACAACTAGGTTCAGGAAAAAGTATATGAAGATAATCTTCTAAAATGGTTGAGGCGCATATGTCAAGTCCCAAGTTAGGGATCTTTCTAAGAGTTAAAGCACATGGAGAATGATAATTACCCCCAAACTTAGAGTTTTAAGCGTCTCTAGAAAGTCTAGTCACAACTTCCCTAATTTCAAGGTCATCTGGTTCCTGAAAATGGTCAATTGATTCTTCTAAGTTAGGTTCATCCTTACTTATCTCTACGAGTTTATCTTCTTTTAAGACTAGCGTTTCTAACTCGCTAGACTCTAAAACAGTATTCTCAGGGTAAACTCTTTCCTCTAAACCATCATCGCAATCATATAAAGGATTATCAAACAAAGTTTCTAGTAACGGCTCATTAACTAAGGTGTTGATCATAGTTACTTCCTTCGATTCATTTATAAGCACATCAAATAATGGATTATTCAACATACTGTAGGCTAAAGGATCATGAAATGCATCATCTAAAATGGTGGTATCTCTAATCAAATCCTCATCCTTTTGAATAGGTGAATAATTATTAAAATTATTTGGATTTGTACTAGAAAAAACACTATCATTATAAAGCTCAATCGGGGTAACAAATTCCTGATCACTATGCCTACATATTTCATGTTCTTCATTAATACTATCCTCATCATAATCATCTTTATAATAACATGAAAAAGATTGAACCTCATCAAAACAAGTAGTGTTACCATTTCTAACCTCGTCATCTTGATTATACAAATAAATATCCTCATTTTCATGGGTATTATTAGAAACACTGTATTGGAAATTAAGATTATTTCGAGCAAGTTTTTCGACAATCCTATTTGTACTTTCAGTAAATTGCTTAAGAGTCTCTTCTAAAGATATCCTAGTTGACTGCTCTGGGGACTCATCTGGAATATTTAAGGTTTCCTTCACAAATAAGGAATGACTCTTGAAAGCATTTTCTAGAGAAATAGAAGGATTGTTTTGCTCATATGACTGGTGAGTATGCGAATAGTAATTGGGCTCACCATGGTATGAACCATAACCTTGAAAAGGTGGATGCTCCCAACCATTATTCACACTATGGTCATAAAAATAGTGATGTCCATATTGTTCGGTTGGATAATCATTGTATTGGCTGTTATAATACCAGTTTGACATCCTAACTGCAAAGGAATTCTACACAAGCACAAACAAGGATGACTTGACCAAAACAAACCTACTGATTTCTAGCAAACAAAAAGCATGATGGCTCCACTTAGATTGTTTCTAGACCAACTTCTAATCCTTTAAAAGGGAATTCGTTATAATTTAAGCAAACCCCTATGGAATCAATCCGAGTCAAAGTAAATTGAATATATGTGAGGGAAGCTGCGTGGAGCTTTGATACCCAAGGCCTTACCGTATTACAAGGAGGATCGGTCACGCATTCAACTCACAGAAACCATCATGAACTTCGAAGTATGCTTAAAAGAGTAACCAATATTTTTCGAATGACTTTCTTATTAAGCTCGTTACCCTATCGGTCTCGTTCTAGTTAGTATTTTAAGCTTAGGTTCGCATTTGGTATTGTTTTCCTAAGGAGGGCAAGAATAGAACGGTGATGAAATCTGAACCCTTATCTTGTATGGCCAGGCCTTTCCCTTTACTAGGAAATTAAAGCAGCCGTATTCAAGACCTCAACATATATGCATACAAAATCATCCAGTAAACCCGCTGACAGGGGATTCGCAGGTGTTTAGAATTCTTACCTCCCGTTCCAGACGGGGGATGAACCGTTAAAGTCGACTCGTGCCACTGACTCCTATGTCAGTGTACGAACCCGAGGGGCCGAGACAATATCGTAACTGTCGTCCTTCCATGTGCAGTTTATATTTAAATTAACCCTTCCTTAGGGTTTTAAAAAATAATGTCCAAAAGAATGTCCCAAAAAAAAGGTCCAAAAAGAAAAATTGCAAAAATAAAACCCTAAATACAGTTTCTAAAAATACAAAATAAAAAAAAATCCAATAAAAATAAAATAACTATATACAAAAATTTTCTTCTTCACTCCTTTGGATTTCTCTTTTCTTTCTTTCTTGGGCTTTGCCTTTCTTTTCAGCAATTTCACTTTTTCTTTAGCTTAGCTCCGATTCTGAAAGCAAACAAAAAATACCAAAACGCGTAAAAAAAACAAAAAAAATAAAAATAAAACTAAAACTAAAACTAAAACCTAAAAACAAATCTATACACAAGTTCGCGTCGGCGACGCCAAAAATTGATATAATTTTAGATAGTGGTAAGAAGATTGTCGTTTACTCAGACTTGATGAGATTGATTTTAGATTTAATAAACGAAGATACTAGAAATAAATAAAATATATACAAAATGTGTCACAAGATGAAGAGATTTTCTGGGACTTAGGATTCGGCCAAAATCATAACAAAAGGTTCAAATATTATTTTTTTAACAATTATCGCTCAACAAATAAAAACATAGACTCTTATTTCTTCCAAGGTAGATTCTCAAAATATCAACTGTAAATCATAATCATGGGACATCAAAATAATAAAGCAAGCATGACCCATCAAATGAAATGACAACTAATTAATCAAAATCATAATTCAATTTTAATTAGTGCAAAAGTCATAAAAATAATTAATTAAAATTACCCACGTATAACACTCGGCTTCCTCCATCGTCCCAGTGATGGGTTTAGCTCCACATAGTGAAAAACACGCTCAAAATATTTTTTTATAGCTCAAATGGTGTTTACAAAGAAGAAATGGGAGGAATAAAATATAAACCAGAAGTTTGCAACGCTTAATGGTCGTTACAAATCATTGTTACAACTGTTGCGAAGAACTATTGTTATGTGGTGTCGCAGAAGAACTACCGTTTATTGGATGAATATGTGACAGTCAAGAACGACAGTTCTTATCGGATTATTGTTCTTCAGCTTCTCCATCTCTGCAGCAGAGAAATATGCTCCGCAGTTTCTTATTCTTCTCTGTATCCTCTCCCAACTCTCGATCCGCCTTCCCGGTCCTATTCGTCTCCTATTTATACAACATCATCACAATAACTCTCACATCTTCTCCAAATCTTCACCATAACTTCAGCAGTGAAGATGATATCTCCTCGGGAATATTTTTCTTCCTGGTTTATGTTATCACGCGTCTTCTGTTGGATGTCAAACTTTACAAAATCCATGTTAGAAATAAAACCAAATATGGCAGAATATCTTCTCTCATTACTGCGTGAAATCTTCCAAAGAGCCCGTGAATATTTCCTCCCACTGTTTTGCCCTCCACGTATCTTCCTCTTCATTTTTTTATCGATTCCAAACATGTTATCATTCCTGTTTTGATGAAACAAGATAATCCCAATTGATTTAAGACAATATTTTCAGCTACAACTCAACAGAATTCAATCCATGGATTTACGTAATCAACCAGGTTTTCAAACACATTTTTTCCCCGCCATATTTGTTATTACTGTTTTGATCAATCGTTGATTATCCATCCAAAACTCACTGTAACAGAGCACATTACCATCTCTGTTAGGACCAAAGGAATATACCCAAACAATCACAGCCATTTAGTCTCCCTAAGATGCCTTCAAATCACGAACCCTAGTTTTGTTGTTTTGATAAATAGTTTTTCCCGCCAAATTTTAGTATTTGAATGAAGAAGAAGGGTGCCCCATAGCAGATTTTGGGGTGCAAATAGCAAGTGGTCACCCCTTATCAATTGAGTGCCCCTTAACCAATAATGAGAGTCCGAATAACACTGTCATCCGGGTGCTTTAGACAACCTTTCGAGCCGATTTTTCCAAAAAGGTTTATCTTCAAAAATACCTAAAAATACATAAAAACACAATATTAGTCCAAATCGAGCACTAACAATACAAAACATTGAGGACAACTTAGAAACAAAAATGTGTCTGTCAGAACCTTTTACTACAACATCATTGAAAATACCCATCAGATAATATATAAATTTGTCTCCCACAGATAAACCTACGAATTTTGTTTCGTCTTTTGATAAAATCAAGGTGAACAGGAACCAATCTGTTAGAGCATTGCTCGGTCGAACTCGCATGCGTTGCTATATCAAGCATGTTTGTCAATGTTAGTGAACAAAACTATAAAATCTTGTTTCTAGTCTACTATAGCTAAGGTCTCGGACTAAGATAGAAAGTGTAGTTGAGCTCAAGAACTCCATGGAAATCATCATACAAGATGAAGGGCTACTCAAGGAACCAGTGTATCTTCATCGACTAAAAGGTATGTGAAGACTTGAACTTATCTATCACTCAAAAGTCTATCTACTCTATCTCTTATCTTGAGACAAAAGTCATATTACTATAAAGACTAAGAATATACACATGTGACATTTCGAGCGGAGTATATCTCGCTTATCTATTTCTCGAAATGTGTGTTGGTAAAGCTTTCGCTTTAGCTAAGTTCATTTTTACCTAGTGATGAAAGTCGTGTTATGTTTCAATCACTTTGAAAATTGCTCTGACGAAAACTAGTTTGTGAATAACAACTATATGACGTCCTCTGAGAATGTTTCAATAATTGAAATGAGAGTTTAGACAATATAACCACTAGGGGATATAAACATTGTTGTGGTAACACATATATGTATAAGTCCTTAGCACTTGAACCGAAGTTTGCGAACTTTGTTGATCAAGTGAAAATCGTAACTTGAGCAGTCAACCAAGTCCGCGAACGTGCGTAGTTCTCGAACCCGAGAATTTATGTTGGAGTTGTAGCTCGGTTTCAATCCGCGAACTGACGGAAGTTCTCGAACCCGAGAATTTATGCTGGAGTTTGTGAACTCCAACCGGTTACTTGAGTCCGCGAACTTGAGTGGTTATGTTTAAAAACAATGTTCGTGAACTTATTTAAATTATCTAAGGAATGTTATTGCAAACCGTGGATTTATAGTTCATGAATTGATTCGATTGAATCACATCGTTTTTTCTTCAATTGTGTCTTGTGTAGTACATAAGATCTCATAGCAATTGAACAACTCTCTAACTAGTTCATTTGAGTCATTTGGACTAGTTATGGTGAAGAAGAATATGGTTGATATGAAAGTTATCATTTGGCTAACCATTTGGTTAACTAATATTGAACCAACTCTTGTACACGTTTGGGTACGGTTACACAAACCCAAAATCGTCAAGTACATGTGTGAATGGCAAGCTAAGTTTTCGATCTAACGGTTGAGAGATATTAGCTTGTATCTAATCAGGTTTTTATCTAACAGTGAATATTGAATGCTTTGTTACTAAGCTAACATTGATTGCAAACCCTGATTTGAAAGACTATATAAGGGAGAACTCTAGCAACAAGGAAACTTAATCCCCACACATTCTTTGTGATACTAGTTTGCTAAGATATAGTCAATTCTCCTTTAACCTTTAGTTTTTTTTTCTTTTAAAACCAGGTTAACGACTTAAAGACTTCATTGGGATTGTGAAGCCAAACCGATACTACTTTTCTTGTAGTTGTGTGATCTGATCTTGTTGTTTCTATCGTACGAGTATAATTGTAATAATTGGATTGAGATTTATATCTCTGATAGGCAAGATATAAAAGTAATCAAAAACATCTTCGTCTCATCGTTTGTGATTCCACAATATATTTTTTCGCTGAGTCGATTAAGACTATTGTGAGGTGATTAATAAAACTGAGTTGTTCTTCGGGAATATAAGTATGTTTTTATTGATTGGTTCCTGTTCACCTTGATTTATCAAAAGAAGGAACAAAACTCATAGGTTTATTCGTGGGAGAGGAATTTATCTATCTTGTATACTTTTCTGTGTGAGACAGATTTGTTTACTAAAGTCTTCGACTTTGGGTCGTAGCAACTCTTGGTTGTGGGAGAGATCAGCTAAGGGAATCAAGTGTGCAATATCCTGCTGGGATCAGAGGCATAGAAGCATAATTGTAACTTGGATCAGTGTGAGATTTATTGGGGTTTAACTACAGTCTAGACCGAAGTTAATTTAGAGTAGGCTAGTGTCTGTAGCGTCTTAATACATTGTATGTTTAATCTGGACTTGGTCCCGGGGTTTTTATGCATTTGCGGTTTCCTCGTTAACAAAATTCTGGTGTCTGTGTTATTTATTTTCGCATTATATTTTGTTATATAATTGAAATAATACAGGTTGTGTATTGTTCAATCAATTAGAATATCCGACCTTATTGGTTGTTGATTTAAATTGATTGACACTTGGATATTGGTCTTTGGTACCATCCAAGTTATCTCTCTTTGATTAAACTTGCGAATCACATTTGCTTGAGTAAATCAAATTGAGAGATTGAGATAATAACTCCTTGAGATATTTTCTATTGATTGAGTCTAGTTGATTCTCTAGAAAATAACTCGGATTTGTCCATACAGATTTCTATTCGAAATATTGGGTGAGGTTGTTATACCCCCACTTTTTCAATCAATATCAGAGCATGTAAACACGCTTAAGACCTTATAAGTCTGTGTTTGTGCAATCTGATTCTGTGGACGAAATCTATGTTACGCATACCAAAAATGTCTCCTAAAGCTTTTGACCATGTCAATTGTCTTGGAAACACCTCAAAGGATTATTCCTTAGTTAATTCTTCTGAATCCCTAGGAAGAAAGAATGCTCAATGTGAGAATGACATTTCTTCCCCTCATGAGGCATGCGATATTTTGGAAAAAGATGAAAAGGAGCTCACCAGAACAAATAGTCAGTCGACTAATGCAGTAAATTGTATGCCCACAAGAAATCAGAGACCTTATAAGAATGATCTCTATTCTAGAAATCACTATAGGGCTCAAGTTGATTCTGGAATAAATTATTGTGTTGCTAACAAAAGCATTTCCTGTACTTATAAGGATGTTTCTGATAAATCTAAATCTAAAACATGGATTCCCATCCACTCTGATCCTCTTAATTCAATTGCAAGAGGTCCTAGATTTAGTCCTTCTGATAAGTATGCTAATCAAGCAGTGGCTCATCTCTTTAAAAAAAGCACAGATCAAAGATAGAAGGATAAAATGGAACAATATTCATTTGATGAGCTAAAGGCTCATACTTGTGTAAAGTAATCACAAGGTTGAATATCTCACATACAAAAAGCCTAGTTGTGAGAAACTTGAATAGGTACACTCCGTAACTATGTGACTCTAATTATCTAGATAATCTCTTATCGTTTTTAGAAGGATAATTAGTCAAACACTAGTCGTGAGTATTTTTTCTCTTGATGTTCCTTGTCTAATCTTATCTTTGAAAAGTAAAAGTGTTTTTCTCCTTCCATGCAGAGTTTTATGAAAAACCATCTTACGGGTTATCTTTTAAAACCTATCCAGTAAACCCTAAATCTCTTGAGTTTTTCTTTATATACCTATCCTATTGAGTTATTCTTAGTACTCTAGGTTTCTTTTTATCAATGGCTTCTTATTTTTCCTGCTAATTGAATTTGCCTAAAGATGTCATCGATAAGGTGGTATATTACAAACTCGATAAAGAGAAGGAAACTCTTGTTGATAATGAAGGTTTCCTTCCTCAATAATCTGAGTCACTTTCTGATATAGAGGAGATTGAAGAGATTTCATCGGATATAGTTCTCGACTTCCTGAAGGAATTTGAGAAATCCAAGCAGCAACTTGTTGATACAATGAAAAGTCTTGATGTGGTAAGAACTGAGTTGAAAAAGGTTAAGTCTGACCTTGATCTCATGAAAACCAATGTTAGAGAACTTCCCAATAAGGATATCCTCTTCAAGGGTGCAAAGGACGCTGCCATTCACAAACTCCAAGACCTTAAGACTCAAGAAGGTTCTGAACTGTCTATTTGACTTTAGTTCTCTGTGGCATGGAGGTTTTGTTTAGCTCAGTTGCTAGACGTCTCCCTTATATAGTTTTTAAATCAGGGTTTGCAATCCAAGTTACATTGGTAACAAAGCATTCAATATTCACCATTAGATGAAAAACCTGATTTATCCAAGCTAATATATTTCAACTATTAGATCGAAACTTAGCTTGTCTCACACACAAATGAAATGTATTTCATGTAGGTTTGAGTAATTGTACCTAAACGTGTACATTAGTTAGTTCACAAATGGTTAACCAATGGTTATCCATATGAGTACTTTCATATCAACCGTATTCATCTTCTCATAACTAGTTCAAATGACTCATAAGAACTAGTTCAAGAGTTGTTCAATTGCAAGGAAATCTTATGTACTACACAAGAAACAATTGAAGAAAGATTGGTTTTATTCACTTGAATCAAGTCATGAACAATATATCCACGGTTTGCAAAGATTGTATTCCTTAATGATTTATTGTTTTAAGTTCATGAACAACCGATTTGAGAAATAACCAGCTTGGGTACGCATACGGGTATGCGTACTCTAGCTTTACCGGAATTGGGTTTGAAAACCCATCAAAAAAAATCGGTAGGAAAACTTCAGTGAGTACGCATACGGGTATATGTAAGGTGACTAGTTTGTAAGTTTTTAAACTCCAAACTCAGGAGAATTTCACAGACATGAACTTCCGCCAGTACGGGTACGCATACCTAACCTACCTCCTTCACCAATACCGCATGCACATATATGCACGCACTTGGTTTCCGGTACATGGATTTATACACTAATGTACGAACACACTATATATGCTTATATCCATAGGTGGTTACGTAATCTGAACTCTACATTTCAATCATTAAAACATTCTTTTATAATGTTAATAGTCGTTAGACATAAAGAATCGACTATAGTCATCAAAGCCATTTTCAAGATTGAAACGTCATCATGACTTTCTTCATGGGTAAAGATGAAAAGTGGTTAAAATGAAAGCTTACCAACACATATTTCGAGAAAAAGATAGGCGAGTAAACTCGTCTCGAAATAGAAAATGTGTATGTATGAAAACTATCATACTTATACGACTGTTGTATCAAGAGTAGGAGATAGATAGACTTTTGAGTGCTAGATAAGTTCAAGTTTCCACATACCTTTTTGGTCGGATGAAGATCCACTGGTTTCTTGAGTAGTTCTTCATTTTCGTAAGATAATCGCTATGGAGTCTGGATCTTAACTATACTTAACTATCATAGACCGAGACTTAGTCGTAAGTAAACTAGAAATCAAGACGTATGGTTTTGATCACTAATATTGAAAAACATGCTTGAGATAGCAACGCATGCGAGTTCGACCGAGAAATGCTCTAATAAATCTTTTAAAGTTCAAATCGGCTAGTTTCGGATAACCATGTTGGACATAGTCTTTATACACGGTTCGGTTACGGTTTACCTAACCATAATGTATATTTTGTATATGTGATTAAGATTCAAAGCTTTCATCCAACAGTGAATATTGTTTGCTTGGTTCCAAAGCTATCTTAGCTTAAACCTAGAGCAACATAGACTCCGAAGTTTATATAAGGGGAACCCTTGGCAACTGGAACTTTGAATCCTGACACTAATTTTTGGTATGTCCTAGTTGTATCTAGAGTCTTCTTCTCCAAAAACCCTTTTAGGGTTTAGCAACTATAAGGACTTCATTGGGATTCATGAAGCCAGGTCCAGTTATCTTTTATCCTGATAACTCGAGTATCCTGATCTTGATTGTTTGTTGAGCCTTGCTCCATCAATCAAGATAAATAATATCAACAAAGTCCCTCTGTCTCATACTTTGTTGATTCTACAAGTTTTATAGTTGTGAGACGAATAATAATCTAGGCATGCACTTCGGGTTGCATAAGCCTGGATTTTGAGGATAGCCAGACTTTTGTCAAGTTGCTATCGATTTTCATCACCTGGATCTTTCGTTTGATCTGATCATCCGTTTATATTGTAAATAAGGAAATCAATCATAGGCTTAATTTATGGGACACAGATTTTGTTTAAAGTCTTCAATTGAGTTGAAGAAACTCTCAATTGGTGTGAGACCGTCTAAGGGAAACAATTGCGCGGAGTATTGATGGAATTCAACAGGTGTAAGGAGTGAAACTATACTTGAATCAGTGGGAGACTGAGTTCGGGATCAACTACATTCTAGACCGAAGTTAATTGGCAGTAGGCTAGTGTCTGTAGTGGCTTAATACAATTTGGTATTTAATATGGACTAGGTCCCGGAGTTTTTCTGCACATTTGCGGTTTCCTCGTTCACAAAATTTCTAGTGTCTGTATTATTTCTTTTTCCGCATTATATTGTTTATCTTTATAATTAAAATATCACAGGTTGTGCGATGATCAATCACCGTAGCTAGGTCCAACCTTGTTTGTTGGATAAGACTTGATTGATCCTTGGATATTGGTCTTTGGTACCATCCAAGAACTCTCTTTGTAGTTAGGTTCACAGATTCAGTTCTGTAAACATTCTAACAACAAAAGATATATATATATATAACTCTAGACGCTTTCCTTGATTGAGTTTCTACTCTCAGAGTTGTGTTGAGTTTTTTCATATAGATTCCCGACGAAAACGTTGATGGTGTATTTTGGTACCCCAAATGTTTTCACTTTTCTTCGCCCCTCATCACCTTCTATATTACTCTGCGTGGCACCAGTCAATCTTCCAGCTTATCTATTTTACCCGCCTGGAATCAAGTTTTTTCTTTGCTTCCTCCTTTGATGCTCTCTCATTACTGTTACTCCTGCCGTCAATGGTATTATCGTCACCTTCAAGATCGATAACCTCATACTCTCTGACCACATTCCTCAAGAGAGTAGGACACTTCATCGGAATCCACACTCCATCTGGCCTAGCAATAATCTCCACACTTTCAGGCCATGTCTTAAATATCGGAATTATGTATCGGGGTCTTGATTTCTTCAAGCCGGGGGTAGTGTGTCTCCTCAAATAGTGGTTTTAGTGGTTTGATAAACTTGTAGAGGAATTTATACAAAACCCCAATCTTTCGAATAGTCTTAGATGCATTACCTTAGGCACCATTAATAAATCTCTCATAATTATGAATTACATCGCTTATTGTTACCCGATTTATTTTCCTCTTCCCTAACTTTTGAGTATCTTGATTTTCCAGGAAAAATACTCGCAGATAATGGCAATTATCTATGGGTTTCCAACTAATATGGTCAAAGGCACTTTCATCTAACCTCTTCGGCACTCAAAATCCATTGTCTTCTTCCAGATGTTGTTGATCAGAATGACACACATAACTCCAAAATTCCTTTTTACAACATTAGAGATACCAAAAAAATATCTCTACTACATCTAGTCTCTTAGAGATTCACGTTTGTCCTATCAACATTTTTCAAGCCATTTTCCCATCAAGCTCCATTAAATACCCAAAACAAACTTTTGACCAGAAGTATCTGACTCCGACCTCTGATATTATTCAGTCCGACTGCTCTGAGGCAAAAAGAATCGATACCAGATACACGTTAAAAATATCTCTAGCTCGTGTTGATCAGATAAGCTACCTCTCTCCAATCAATACCGTTGGGTCGCTCCTCATTTTGTTCTCTTTGCAAAATACCAAAAACAGAGATTTCGAAAATCGATCGAAACCATCACACCACTACTACCACATTATAAACCTATCCACCAATACCAATAACCATCCTCTCATTAACCTGAGCCTAAATGAACCAAAAAAATAGAAAAAATCAATAGTTTTCAGCTGCGAAACCATCAGTCACAACCTCATAAAATCTCAAAGTTGTTTACTCATGGCTTCCTCTTCTTCAAATGCTTTAGTAGAGGAGCTAGATGATGATATGCAAAACAACCTAAGAATCCCAGATAATCTAAAACCTCGGGTTATCCTAAATAAATCTTTTCTCAAACCAAAACCAATACAGGATAACAAATGGAGTGTTATTGGTAAACTTCATTATCCTGTTAATGTCCCAATCTTTGAAGCTTTGGCTTATGCAAGAAATTTCTGTAACCTCAATAAAGATGTTCAAATCTCCTCATACCAAAAAACAAAAAACTTTTATCACTTCAAATTCAATCATGCTCAAGATATACTAGTTGTTAACTACCCAAAGCCATGGATTATCAATGACTCCATGATGTCCATTATACAAATTCCTTTCGAAGGTAGCACAAAATCAAAGAAGATGAATTTAATATAGCCTTACTGAGTATAACTATGAAACGCGATCCAACTGACTATATAACCTACAACGCTCTGGAAGATATATCAAAACCAACTGGAAAGATGATCATATTAAAAGACCCCTATGACGGAGACTTCTATGAAAAAAATGTTGAAGTCATTGTTGAAGTAGAGGTCACAAGAAGACTTCCATATGACTCTGACTATATGGTTGATGGAGTCAAAACTTAGATAGAATTCTCATACTCTCTTCAGCCTTTCTGGTTATGCCAATTTTGCAGAACCCTTCACCACTCTAAACAAAACTGCAACCAAAAGAGAAGAGATATCTTAGTAGCAGCTCTATCTCGGAAAAACAAGAAAGAGTTAAACATCTACAAGACTCTGTCCAACTCAAGAATGTTATGTGAACCCACTCATTCTTCCTTTCTCTCTAGCAAATAAGCAATGAAGCAAAAACCCTTTTGCAGTGCTAGCAGCCTCCTCGACCCAGTCAGAAGATCATAGGACGGTTCGAAAACAAATTGAAAAAAAAAAACAAGAAATATATTACTGTTTTAAACCAATCTCTTGCAGTGGAACAAATCAATCACCTACAAATTACTCAACCTAACCTTGATAAGCAGCAAATCATAAGAGACCGAACATCCTATTTATATTTCAAAGCCCACTCCATCAACAACTAGAACTATAAACCGTTTCAACATAGAACCATCACGATTCTTAAATCCATCCCAGTTAACCCCGTTCCATCTCCAGAACCAAAATACCCACCAGGTTTTGAACCTATTGATCGCTGTCGTATGCGTCAAAAATAATTCACTTCCTCACTTTACTAATTATGAATATAGTATTCGATAAGAAAGAGTTCGTATCCACAGAGAGGAAATTGTTGTTATGCAATTTTCAGATTCTTAAGTAACCAATTAACCCAAGGTGTGTTTTTGTTTTTATCAAAGTAATAAAACTAAATAAAGCAAAGTAAATAGTTGGAATAATCAATAAGGAGAAGATATTGGTTAAGGGATAGTATCATTCACAAACATGTATTTTTCATCTATGATTAGAATTGGTATTTAATCTCTCAATTATCAAAAGTCCTAGGATATCTTGATCGCAAGAGTATCCCGTTTATTTCCTAATTTTATCACAAACAACATTAAAAGATGCTATCGTGAAATCTTCTTAAAAAGCAACCTAAAGTGTAAAAGCACAATTAGATTTAACTCCCTAAGAGCAATAAGTTCTATGAAATAAGACTAATCGATGCAAACAAACGTGTAAAAGCACTAATTCGTTTTAACAAAGGTTATGATTCATATACGATTAAAAAGATGTATCACTACAAGTATTAACCACAAGATGCTACTAAAAATCAGAGATAACAACTTTTACGTATTGAAAACCCTAATATAGCTATAGAGATGAAAACAAATCCAATTGATTCCGGACTCAACCAAACTAGCATTCAAATCATATGATAATAAAACAATGAATCATAAACGATAAAATTGAGACAAAACTAATTCGTAGAATCGAATAACATGCTTGAAGAAATCAACTTTTTATCCCATAACCAATTATTGTATTTAGCTACTCATATTCATGGAGTTCATCATCATAATATTCAAAGAAAATAGATGAAACATAAAAGAAAGAAAACCCTAGAAGTAGTTCTCTGCAAAAGCTCCAAGAATAGAATAAAACGTTCTATATAAAATTGTGTAGAAAACTTCCTTTTTATAGCTTTTTCTCCTTCCAAAAATAGGTTTTGTCTTCAAAGTCCATTAGTTGGAAATCCACCCGGCCCACGAGCAAGAGAAACCCATGTAGAAAATTTGTCCCAAAATTTCTCGCTGGAAAGCTGTTTTTTTGGTTGGAATTTGGCCGGAATCCGGCACCGGAACGTTGCCGCCGGTCTCCTGAAAATTCACTGCCGTCGAAGGAATATTCCGTCAGATTCCGTTATCTTTTACTGTTGACTAACGGTCTTTAACGGTTGACCGGGTCAAGTTCTGAATCACTGAGTTAGAATCGAGTCAGCAGCTAACTCAGCTGACTATGCCACTGCACATACCAGGACTGTTCACGGCCAAGATGGCCCTGTCTGTGCACCTTCTGTCACTTCCCATGCACTTCATTCTCAGCCATGATGGATGTATCTTGCAACTCTATTCCAGCCATGAGGGCCCTGCTGCATCTGTAAGTTCTTTCCTTGTTCAAACCACAATTTCAACTGCAACACCACTTCTAACTTCAAGCCATTTGTAACTGACATTTTACCCCAGAAGCAACACAGCTGCAATTACCACCAACACTTTATTGCAACATAACCACTCCCTCGTAAGCTAGCACCACCAGGGAAATGAATCTCCCTGTAATGCCTTCACTGCTGTAACTCATAACCAATACCAGACTCATCCACTTGCTAAACCATGTGGACTCACCAATGCCTTCTTACTTCACAGAACACTCGAAGCTACCTGCATTCTTACTCCATTCTCATAACAGCTCCTTCCCTGTAAATTCCACCTCTGTAACCAACTTGAATTGCACTCCAGTTATAGCACAAACCACCTCCTTCTATGTAATTTCACCACCTCCACGTTAGCAGCATCAATTCAACATTAGGTCACCACAAACCCCATTTGAACACCAGTTCTGTGTCCATTTCATTTGTCATCAGTTCAGCTGAACAGACCAAGGAATTTAATCTTCTCTCCTAGACTTAACAACACCATCTTCTTGACAGAAAACCCATCCTCCACCTTCTCTGTAGCTCAGTTCTTCCACTTGCAACTTCTTCTCCTTTCCAAATCCTGTGCAAAGACTCATTTGGAGAAGTCCTGAGACCACTGCTCCTTCCCTGCAAACAAATCCATACACAACCCATCTGTATCTCCAGTTGCAGTACCAATCTGTAATACCTCAACCCATTTAGAGATTCAACCCAAATTCAGGAACCCTAAATCTCCATCAAAATTGTTGTTCAACCCATCTTCTCAATCAATGATAACAATCCCCAAATCCTTCTCAAACCCTAGCTACAATTCTTTCTTATAAACCTTCCCATTCACCTTCCACAATCAAACCCTTTGCTTCTCGATCTGTAGCAGCACTGACAATCCCATCTTTCATTGAAGAATCGCCATTACCCAAACTCACTTTATTGGTCTTCAATTGCAGATTATATCAAAACCCTTTTCATGGCAGTTTATCATCTCCATCGATTCCACAAATTTTAAGCATTAACCCTGAATTCATCACTCTCTTCATCTAAATCTCGATCTCAATTACTGCTTTGAACTAATAGCAGCAGCCTTTCTCATTTCAGATGCAACTAATGATTGAAGAACTGAAGAATGAGAGAATAAACTCTCGATTTTAGGGTTGAGTTTAAGTGGGGTTGTACCCAGTGTCTGGTACCTTGATAAGGGATACCCAGATGACAATCCCCTTAACCACAGCTTGTTTTTGTTTAGCACTCCCCCAAATAGAGTCGCCCCTAAACGCTGGCTTGGCTCCCGATAGTATTTTCCTGCGCAGTGACTTTTCTTCCCTTTTTGCTCCAAATGCTCTTCCACCAGCTGCAGCCGTTCCTTATTTCTCAAATTCACTTATACTCTTCAATGAGAATCATCACTAAAGTTGTCGTGCTTTTCAGACAGAATTCGCATCACTAAAGCCGACATACTTTTCAGACAGAGATGAAGAAATAAAAGCAAATAATGAGAAATAATCTGCCTCCAAAAGCCATTGCACATGAGATGAAGCTTTCCTCACTGTTTTCTCTTCTTATGTTCCAAATGACTCTGAAGTACCTAAATACTCAAAAACAAAACATAAGATACATAATTTACAAGAAAAATAGCAAAGAAAGCATAAATACTAGATATAAAATTAGGTGTTTTACAACACCTATCACCTATTCCAAAAAACAAATCTCAAAGTAAACATACTTTATTACTCTGGTTCCTACTACTAGATATAGAAAGTGGCAAGGAAATTCATCAAAAACTCTACTTCCCCCTCTCTCATAGAATCACCCCACTCAAGCTATGATTCTACTCTCTCTGGTAAAAGGAAAAACACCAATCCTAGTCCCATCAGAAAGAGGAATATAAAATCCTTTTCAGAATCCCCTAACAATATAAACTTGTTAGAAATTGAGGTAACTGAAATTTCTACTCCAAATTTCAATTTGGGGTCTCTCTGAAAGCCTAATTCTGGAATCAGAAAATCCAAAGCTGCTAGACCCATAAAGATGATCAAAGGTACCAAGAAGGTGACAAAGGTTATAAAGGCATGAGATAATCATGATGTTTCTGAAGACCTTTTGCTTGCTCTCTTTCTCCTTATTTCTTCTAATCAGGTTGGAAATATCCATAACTACTTCTTCATTATCCAGAACCTCCCCTTTGATTTTTCCCTGTCTATTATACTTGATTGTGATATTTTTGTTCCTATCAATTCCTGTAAGCATGCTAGCAACTACATCCTGAACACTCTGTTAATTTTTGACTATCCCCAAGTCGCATACTTCTGACAGTTCTTTAAGCTAGTCTCATGGAACTGTCAAGGCTTAGGACCTTTAGAAACAAGGAAAAATCTTAAAAACATTATAGCAGAGGAAAATACCAACATCATTTTCCTATCTAAAACAAACAAAAAAAAAATTGTTGAAAAGGTTACAATCTAGATAGTACAACCATTCTATCTGTCCCCTAGTGGGATCTACTACCGGTGCATGGTCTTTCCATCTGCTGGGATAATAGTATTAAGTTGGATATCATCCATAAAGATATAAACCAGATTGATTGTCTGGTTTGGTCCCGAAAGATTGATTATGAATGGTTCCTCACATGTATGTATGGGTCTCCATACAGTGAACAAAAATAGGAGTCATGGTCCCTTGTCCAAAAATGGCCAACATTGTTAATATTCCTTGGATTATTGTTGGTGACCTCAACATCATACTCCATGCTAGCGAAAAAAGAGAAGGCAACAAAAAATTAGAAAATTCAGGGATATGTTCAACTACTTAGGAATGATAGACCTAGGTTTCTATGGCTTCCCTTTCACTTGGTCCAATCAAAAATATGATGATAAATTAATAGAAGTGAGACTTGATAGGGGATGTCCAATTCTACTTGGTCTTCTAATTTTCCTAGGGCTCTAATTAAGCATCTTCCCCCCATAGGGTCTGACCATGCCCATATTATTTTAGACACTGACCCCAATATCAACAAAGGTTTTAAGCCTTTCAAGTTTTAAAGGCTATATCTAAAAGAACAAATATGTAGAGACATTATAAAATAGGCCTAGAGTTTTGATACTCCAGGATTATATGCTTTCAAGTTAACTTAAAAACTAGCTGAAGTTAGAAAACACATAAGCTTATTATGGAATATAAACAATTTTGGTAACATTGAAGCAAATATAAAAACCTTAAATATTACTCTAAAAAACATCTATCTAATGATTCCATATAGCTCAATGAACCAGATGTTCTTAAAACAAAGTCTGAGCTGGTCAAATTCTATAACTATGAGGAAGAGATGTTGAAAATAAAGGTCAAGGAAAAGTTCATACCCATTGGAGACAAGAATACTAGTTATTTTCACTTGAATGCTTCCATAAATCAAAGAAGGAATAACATGGTAGGTTTATTTAATGAGGATTCTGAGTGAATTGAAGGCACAAAGTTAATCAACTCTTTTATCACTTCTCATTTCACTAAAATCCTAAGTACTTCTAATCCTATTATCAATCAGGAGATTTTCATCCTCATTCCTTCGACCATTATTGAAGATGACAATGATAAGCTCATGTATCCTCCTTCCGTAGAAGACGTCAGGACTACTCTGTTTGGCATGCCTTCAAATGCCAGTCATGGCGTAGATGGTTTCCGGCTTGTCTTTCTCAACAACAACAAAAAAACTGGGATTTAATGAGTAGAGATATTATGAACATTGTCACTTATTTCTTCTTTAGTGGCCATACGCTAAAACAAATTAGTAAAACCTTTATTTCTCTTATGTCTAAAGTGCAACACCCCTCTTTCCCTGGAGATTATAGACCCATAAGTCTCTGTAACATAGTAAACAAGATAATTTCAAAAGTCATTACTAATAGAATGAAGGGATTTCTCCCAATCCTAATTTTCCTCTTTCCGTCTGCATTTGTTACTCAAAAACATATTTCTAATAATATTCTAGTGGTACATGAAATCATTCACTCTGTAAGGAAGAAGAAAGGTAAGATTGGATCCATGGGGCTAAAGCTTGGCATGGACAAAGCCTTCGATAGAGTGGAATGGAATTTTCTAATGGCTATCTTGGGAAAAATAGTTTTTACATTATGTGCATGGAATCTTTCTCTAGAACCTTGTCTAATGCTGAGCAACTAGGAAAGATTTCTGGTTTTAAAATATCCAAAAAAGCCTTTCTATCAATCATCTTCTTTTCATTGATGACTGTCGGATTTTCTCAAAAGCTACCATTAGACAGGGTAAAAATCTTACGAATTTGCTGACTGATTATGGCAAAACATCTGGTTAGATGATCAATTTTCACAAGTCTGGCATTTTTCTCTCTCTGAAAGTCTCTGAAACCCTCAACAAAGACATTGTAAACATCCTCCATGTTAAAAAAAATCTCCATAAATGACAAATACCTAGGGGCCCACCTGTTCACTAATAAATCCAAGATTATCTCCTTTGAAAAAGTCTATGATAATATGGAAAATAGACATAAAGTTTGGGGCGGAAATAATCTTTCCCATGCCGGTAGAATTGTGATGAATAAAACTATGTTATAAACCATACCTGTCTACACCATGTCCTCCTTCATTTTACTTAAATAAATAACCAAGAGAGTTACAAGTATAATGAGGGACTACTGGTGGGGTAAGGATATGAAGAAGAAATGTTTCTATACTAAAGCTTGGGACAACCTTAATAACCATAAGGAAAATGAGGGCAATAGAATGAAAAAAAAAATGAGGCAATAAAACTTGGCTTTAGTAGATAAGAATAAATGGAGACTCTTCCATCAGCCAAACTTTCTCTATGCTATAAGTCTATATATGAAGTCCAGATATTAACCCAATTCCAATCCTTTCTACTCCACATGTGCAATTAGTGCTTCATAGGCTTGGAAAGGTGTTCATAAAGGAATTAAGTTGATCGAAAAGCACTGCATCTGGGAAGTTGGGGGTGTCAATTCCATTAACATCTAGAAATATCTATAGATTATAGGTCAGGATGGACTAATTGACCCTTAAAATCAACCTAGACCAAATGTTCCAAACCTTGTCAGCTATCTTATTGAAAACAATCAATAAAACATCCCTTTTCTCTTAGATATACTTTCTAAAACTAACTTCATGTTTGTGCTCACTATCAATATCCAACCTAAGAAAACATATACTCTCAGATGAATTCATAACCCTCAAGGGGTTTTCACTGTGAAATCTATGTATAATATTCTAGTTAACAAAAAAAAATCAGCCAATTGATGGAAACGCAGTACAATTGTGGAAGATAAACACCATACATAGGATTATAAACCCTAGATGCCTACTTATCTTCCTTTATACACCACATTGATCCTCTCTATAAGATCTGTAAGAATTACCCTGAAACCAGTAACATCTGTATATGAAATATGAATTCACCAAGGCAGTCTGGATAAGGTGCAACATCAACCTGGAGAGAGCAACCATAAACAACAATACAACTACTAGATGGTGTGCTAATTGGTTCAAGGTTAATAGACGCCCTTCCTGAAAATGCGGGGGTCTAACAACCACACCCAACAATTCGTTTGTCAATCTGAGAGGACTTATTCCAATATACTTTATAGAGAATCAACTAGACAGTCAGACTAAATCTAGAGTAAAGTATTTCAAAGAGTGTAAATATCTCTAACTCTTAATTCAATCCGCAATTAGCAAATAGAAATATGCGAACCCGATTGAATATAATAGGAATTACTTGAACGGTACCAAGGATCAATGTTCAAGTGTCAATCAATATAAATAAACAACCAAAGGTTGGATATTCTAATTGATTGATCTTAACACACGACCTGTGATATTTCAATTGTATAACAAAATATAATGATGAAAATAAATAACACAGAGACCAGAATTTTGTTAACGAGGAAACCGCAAAAGCATAAAAACCTCGGGACCTAGTCCAGATTGAACACCACATTGTATTAAGCCGCTACATACACTAGCCTACTACCAATTTACTTCGGACTGGACTATAGTTGAACCCTAATCAATCTCACACTGATTAGAGGTATAATTACGCTCCTTACATATCTGATCCTAGCAGGATACTACGCACTTGATTGCCTTTGCTGATCTCACCCACAACCAAGAGTTGCTACGACCCAAATTCGAAAACTTGATAGACAAATCTGTCTCACACAGAAAGTCTATAGGATTGAATAAATCTGTCTCCCACAGAAATATCCAAGAGTTTTTGTCCCATATTTTGATAAATCAAGGTGAACAGGAACCAATTGATAAACCGAACTTGTATTCCCAAAGAACAACCTAGTATTATCAATCACCTCACAATAAACTTAATTGACCAGAGAAACAAGTTATTGTGGAATCACAAACGATGAGACAAAGATGTTTGTGATTACTTTTATCTTGCCTAAATGTCGAGTCAATTATTTCAATTGTACTCAACATGATAGAAATAGCAAGATCAAAACACGCAACTAAAAAGAGAATAGTTGGGTCTAGCTTCACAATCCTAATGAAGTCTTCAAGTCGTTAACCTATAGGGTCTCCAGAAGAAACCTATGGTTAAAGGAGAATCGACTCTAGTTATGAAACTAGTAACATACATGAGGTGTGGGGATTAGGTTTCCCAGTTGCTAGAATTCTCCTTTATATAGTTTTGAAATCAGGGTTTGCAATCCAAGATAACTTGGTAATAAAGCATTCAATAATCATTGTTAGATGAAAAACCTGATTCAACCAAGCTAATATCTTTCAACCATTAGATTGAACTTAGTTTACCAATGAAATGTACCCTCATCTAGGTTTATGTAGCCATACCTAAACGTGTACACCAATGTTGGTTTACAAATAGTTAACCGAGGTTAACCATATGATTATTCTCATATCAACCTTGTTCATCTTAACCATATGATTATTCTCATGAATTATACAAGAACACAATTGAAGCAAAATTGGTTTGATTCACTTGAATCAATCTTGAACATTATAGGCACGGTTTGCAAAGATTGCATTTCTTAAGATTTAAATGTTTAAGTTCATGAAAAAACCGATTTGATAAAGATAATGATGTGATTGTAATATAGTGGTAAAAAGGTTGTCGTTTCTCAGACTTGTGAAGGATAACTTTAGACTTAAATTAAAAACTAAATAGAGAACTCACTAAAATTATAGCAAACTCAAACAAAGATGTTATCAATATTAAAAGAACACTGAGGCTAAGATTCCACTATTTTCCAAGTTCAAAGTGATTAAACCAATACTTATATTTATGCAATTTTCTCGTTTAATTTGATCCTAAAATATTGCAACAAGTAGATTTTCAAAAGTAATAATTGTAAATACCAAGTATGAAGCATCAAAAGTCTTAAAACTAAGCATACTCCATCAAAATAGATCACAATCACTCAAATTAAAATCATATTCAATAATAGTTCAAGGCAAATAATCATATAATAATTGCAAATAAAAAGATAAAATATAATATACCACTTTTTGTTGGAAAAATAGCTTCCTCTATCGCCTCAACAATGGGGTTTAGCTCCTCATATTAATCATGGTCTAAGAATATGTGTTTGTTGCTCAAAATATGATTAAAAGAGTGAAAAGTAATAACAAAGACTGTTTGCAACAGTGTATCGGTGTTACAAAATATCTGTTACATAAAACTGTTGTAAACACTGTTGCTTTGTTGCTAATTTTAAGACCCCAAAAACGATTGTCTTCAATGGCCTTTTGTTCTTCGTGTTCTTCAGCAGTGCACCAGCAGAACCCGATTCCTGCAACTCCTCCTGTTGATCTCTGTGGTGTTCTAGAGTGCCCCAAACTTCTTCTAAAATTGTCTAACCCATCCTGGAACTCGAGTCATGATTTTATACACCCCAGAAACCTAAAAATACCGATTAAATTTCTTCCTTTCCTTTTCGTGCAAGTCACGGCAATAATCTCTCTGCCGAATCGATTTACGCATTTATGGACCCTCCAATTCTTTCCAAACACTTTATTAGGTAAGTAAGTATCTTAGGGAAGATTATCTGCGATTTAGTCTCCTTGAATCTTCAAAAATCATCTCAACAGGGACCCATAACTTTCTTCACCTCTGTTAAGATACAACTCGAATTATAGCCCAATATAATCAAAATGATCATCCATACCATCCCTGTTTAGGCTTAACAGGCCCATTCGAACAAAATCCAGCAATTGAATCTCATTCACTCACGTCCAAATTTCGAATCCAAAGTCTGCCAGCGCTAGTTTTATTTTCCCGCCAGTTTTTGAAAATTTGAAGGAAGAAGATGGTCGCTCCCTATCCTCTGTTGGGGTGCGAATAACAGGTGGGTGGCCCTTAACAGTTTGGTTCCCCCTTATCCAAAATAAGAGTCCCTTTAGCATATGTCCTCTGGAGATGTCTTTAGAAACTTTTCGAGCCGAATTTTCCAAAAATACCTACAAATACACAAAACACCATAATAAGTACAAAAATGGGTACTAATAATATAGAAAATCGAGATGAAAATAGACACATAAATGCGTCTATCAGATAACCAGCTTAAGTATGCGTACTTAAGCAACCAGATTTTGAGTTTGTTAAGTTCCCAAACTCAACAGAAATTCTCGGTTCGAAAACTTCCTCCAGTATGCGTATGGGTACGCTTACTTAAGGTGACTAGTTTAGGAGTTTGTGATTCCCAAACCAAGCAGATATTTTCAGTTCGAAAACTTCCGTCAGTATGCGTAAGGGTATGCATACTTATCTTGTCTCCTTCACCAATTTCGTATACACACATATGCATACACTTGGCTCCCGGTTCATGGATTTATACACTAATGTGCGAACACACTATATATGCTTATATCCAAAGATGGTTACATTATCAACTCTACATTCCAATCATTGAAACATTCTTCTATAATGACAATAGCCGTTTTCTCACACTATTAGCATCAAAGAAATTTTCAAGATATTGAAATGTCAACATGACTTCCGTCACGAGTAAAGATGAACATGGATAAAGCGAAATATTGCCAACACATATTTCGAGAAATATGTAAGCGAGATATACTCATCTCGAAATTTCAAATGTGTATAGTAGAAAACTATATCGTAAAATTACTTATGTCTCAATTAGGATAGAGTAGAAATAGACTTTCCAAGTGATAAATGAGTTCAAGTCTCCATATACCTTTTGTCGAAGAAGTTCCACAAGCTCCCCTTAGTAGTTCTTCGTCTTCAAATGATGAACGCCGAGAAATCTAAGCTCAACTACACTATCTATGTCCTAGTATGAGACATTTATAAATAGGCTAGAAATCAAGACATATAGTTTTGATCACTAACGTTGACAAACATGCTTGAGATAGCAACGCATGCGAGTTCGACCGAGCAATGCTCTAACACTTCCCATTGGGGTAGCTAGGCTGAAGTATGTGTTACTATTTGCTAATCTGTCTGGAAGACAAGGTGTGAAGCAATTTTCAAGAAAAAAAAATCCAAATCCCATGTATATGGGAAACCATATTATAGAGTACCTGGACTACTATGCTTCCACTCAAATTCTTCCACTCAAATGCATGTTAATATACCAAGACCTTTACCTAATTTAGTACAAATAATTGAAAATGACTATATGACTTTCTACTTTCTACTACCCTGCTAGTTATGATGCTATCACTGAACTTCCAGGAACTGGATTAAAAAAAAAAAACAAAACAAAAACAAAAACAAAAAAAACTGGAATAATTTTGAACCTACTGACAGAGCAATTGTTAGAAATTCCAAGAGATATATTGTGTTATATATATATAGTAAAGCAAACATGATTATTATTTTTTTTTTTGAAAAAGAGGATAAACCTCAGTACCTTGATACTAAATTTCCATGAATTCCATTACTGGAATTACGGATCATCTTTACATATTCATTCCAATCCTGAATGTTTAAATAAGTTAAAAGAGCCCATAGGCTATGATATACCCAATTATGTTTGATTGCATACTTATTAAAAAAACCCGAGAGTTTTGCTGCCCAAATGATGTCTACTCTCGTAACTAAACAGAATTCCTGAGCTAAGAAGTTTATATCAAATTTTTTTGAGTTTCCAAAATATTCGCTAATCAAATATCTTTGTCTACGTGCTTCGGCATACATTCCTACCAGTAAAACCAGAGATGGTTCTGAATCGCTCCTGAAAGAAACTCTATGTCCACTCCAACATGTTGCCCATTGGAAAGCTGCTTCAGCTCCAGTCCTCTCTAGCTCTTCTATGGTTATACAGTTGACAAAGAGACCTCTAGCTTCTCCAATTGTACATGTATGATCAGATAGCGTTAGTCCAATTCCAGCTTTAGCTGTAGAATCCATCATAGTCAGAGAAATATTAATATTTAGCACCATATGTCTTTTACCTCCCTCATTAGGGCATTTAATGATCTGGAGAACAACATCATTTCGAGAGTTATAATATAAGTCGTCCATTATATTATGGCCTGAAGTGTTTACGGTGTTATAGCTATTAATGAACTGTATTATACTATTTGCTGTCAAAACACTGTTTTTTCTTTTATTTTTAAATACAACATCACACCTTGCTTTGCATATGAACCAAATTATTATAATACATAAGACAGACCAATCTATATCATAATCTCCCCTTGCTGGGTTTGCAAAACAATTAGTTAACCACTCATGGAAGTTAACAGTTCTATTTCTAATGAAATTCATGTCAAAATTAAAATGCATCCATACCTGGGAGGCGTAGTTGCAATGCAGGAACAAATGAGTTAACGTTTCTGGACTATCATTACAATGTTTACATGTTGTATCAATGTCAGGGATAATGGCCTCCACTCTCATACTATTGGGAAGTATAGAGTGAGCTGCCATCCAAATGAAATTCTTAACAGCTGGAGTAGTTTCCATCCTCCAAATTTGATTCCATTTAGTATCAACATCTCCATTAGAGTTTAAATGATTGTAAAGAAATTTCACAGAAAACATACCTTTGGAGTTTAAGGTCCATCTTGGTTTGTCTGACTTATCTTCTATTGGAATTCTAACTTTCTTTATTTTTTCTATTGTTTGATCATCAAAACATGTGACCAGTTTATCAAGATCCCAGGTTTTATGGTCAGTTATCAGATCACTAACTTTTTGGAGTTTCCCTGAGCTAGTGTTAGGTTTCAAAATAGGTATTTTAGTGTCCGGGATCCAAAAATCATCCCATATGTCAATGTTTCTGCCATTTCCTAATTCCCAATAACAACATTTCTTAATTTGATCGATACCCGATAACATCCCTTTCCATATCCAACTATCATTCCTATTTGGTTTACTATCTATATGAAGTATGTCACACATAGGATAATATTTGGCTTTCATAATAGTGGCACACAGGGATTTAGGGTTCTGAGATAGGTTCCATTCCATTCTGGCTATCATTGCTAGATTAAACTTCTTTACATTTTTTATCCCTAGACCTCCTTCTTCAAGACTTTTACATATAGAAGACCAATTTTTTAGACACACTCCTTTTTTTCCATTTTCATTCAAACCTTTTTCATTCTTTCCCCACCAATAATCCCTTTGAAGTCTTGTTATCTTGTCACAAATCTTGACTGGAATTTTAAAACAATTCATTTGGTAAACATAAACATAAGAAGTTATATTTTTTATCATAACAATTTTACCAGAATTATTTAAATGAATGCCATTCACCAATCATCCTACTTCTCAACTTATCAACTAGAGGTTCAAAACACTCTACCTTAGATCGATTTGTGAAGAGAGGAGCACCTAAGTATTTATCAGTTAATGGGATAGCTGTGACACCTAAAATCTCTTTAACCCTTCTTCGAATACTAGTTTCAGTCTTAGAACTAAAGAACTAAAGCAAACCTGATTCAACCGGTCATATTATCACAGACTCGAGGACGAATGTAACTGAACACAATTAGAGAGATGGGTTTTAATTTTCAGAGGGAAAATCAATTATTGTGATAAGCATGGTCATCCACCTTAGAATTATCAATAGGTACTAAATCACATTATTCCTAAAAGTTCTTTCTTTGTCGTGGCATTGGGACTACCAAACAAGGAACAAAATTTGTTACATGCCACATCAGTTGAAACTATAAACCAGTCGATAAATCACATCTAAATTTTACGAGCTTTCGTCACAATGTTTTGTCAGTACAATTTGTTCCAAGATCCCGATTGATCCTCCGGAATGCAATGATATTTGATCCTCTCGTAGGTACACGTGCATTGATGACAAACGTCAACTAATTTTTCATTTGCTTTCCTATGGTCTTCTCGTAGGTACACGTGCATTAGGTTATTTGGCATTCGCATTTACGACGCGGATACTGGATAAATGCCATGTGGGAACACCACCTAGGAAGAGCAAAATTGTAATTTTTATCACTCCTCCTTTAAAAGGCTAAGTCATATGAGCTCCTACGTTGCACGATGAACATGACACCCACCTCAAATTAAATAAGATAAAAGCTTTCAACTACACCAGTTCTGGAGAAGACAAGTGTCGTAACGTTATTGGTCGAAGATTTTTTAAAAAAAAAACACCCCCTTAGTAGAGAACGTTATTGGTCCAAGCCTCCTAATTTTAACGACCAAATACTAAAACCGTTAGTAGAAACGTGGGTGTACAAGACTTATGTGTTGATTTACACCTAATTAAAAAATTACACCGGGTTTACACCAAATACTTAACTGGAGGTTAAGTAACACCGTCAAGCAGGGACGTTACGTCAAAATCTTATTAATAGGGAAAGAAAGATTTTAGAATATTCGAATTTTCATAAAAGAAGGATTTTATACTTAAAATATTTCCATGTTTTAATTTTTATACCAAAAAACGTTAAACTAAAAAGATAACAAAAATAAACGTAAAAATTCTTTTACCAATTTCGGTATTTTTATACCAAAATTATTATCTAAAAATCTTTTGAACAATCTTATTAATTTCCATATATTGGTTTTTATACCAAGTTGTTTTTTTATTATTTTTTAATCTTGACCGTGTATATACGGTTTGAAAAAAATCATGAACTAAATTTTCCTAATATGTTTTTGGTTATATTAGTTTTTTTCTTCTTCCGTTCTCAGGGGTGCAACAAGATAACAATGCGAAAGATTGTCTTAAATTATAGATGCTCTATTTTCTTTACCATACAAGACAAATAAACTTCGTAACACCTCTGATGGTTTTCTTGATGATTATGAGTTTATGAGGCACGAGTTTACGTCATAATCATCGTCTATATCTATCTATCTATCTTTTTTTTCTTTTTCTTTTTTTATTTACATCATAATCTCTTTATAAATTACATTCTAATACTGTTTTATACTCATTTCAATCTTTCTCCTTTTAGTTTTTTTTTTCGTTTTTAATGGTGATCTCTTCTCTCTTTTTTAGCACATAACATCACACATTCTTAAGCCATTGATGTCGACATTTTAGCCCTCACATCAATGTAAATATTAATTTTCTTAGATTCCAAATCGTGATCGGGGCAAGGCGAAGCCGAGCCACACCAAATCAAAAATAGATGGTTTTTGGGTCCGCACGGTATGTAATACGGGCACAAAATCTAGTTTTTAAATTAAAATTATACGAGGAATATTTGGCAGGTGACACTTTAGTGTCAAAATTGGACAAGAAATTTAAGTGTCACTCAAGTAAAATTAGTTTAATTAATAATTAACCAATTTTATAAAAAAACCATTCATGTTGTCCACGAGTTGAAGAAACATTGAATAAAATCCATGATAAAATAGAAGTGTTAATGATAAGACGGATGTCACTGTAATACAACGGTAAAGTTATTGGGTGACAATATCAGTGACCCAATAACTCAGAAAGCACCAATTAGGATGTCACTCTTGGCAAAGTTAAACGTCTCAGACGGATGTCACTGTTGTCAACTAGAATCAAGTGTACAAGCTAAACAAAGCTTTGTATGGTTTAAAACAAGCACCACGTGCTTGGTATACAAGAATAGATTCATACTTCATTGAGAAAGGTTTTACAAGATGTCCACAAGAGCATACACTGTATTTGAAAGCTGATTCACTTGGCAATCATATTATAGTTTGTTTATATGTGGATGATCTTATTTTTACTAGTAATAACTCAGAGATGATAAAGGAATTCAGGGAGGATATGGTGAAAGAATTTGAGATGACAGATCTTGGATTAATGTCATACTTTATTGGTATTGAAGTACAACAAACAAAAAGATGTATCGTTATTAATCAACAGAGATATGCAAATGGAATGCATAACCTGATGTACTCTTTCTTCCTTCTGTGTCTGCAGCCCAATCACTATCTGTATAACCAACTAACTTAGGATCTTCAGAAAATGTGTAAAGAATTCCCAAGCTAATTGTTCCTTTGACATACTTCAAAATCCTTTTTGCAGCTTGTAAATGTGGCTGTCTTGGTAACTCCATAAACCTACTGACTAAACCAACATCATACATGATATCTGGTCTTGTAGCAGTTAAGTATCTTAGACATCCAACAAGACTCTTAAAATCTGTTGAGTTCACAAGTTCTCCTGATTCATCTTTTGTCATTTTCAACCTCTCTTCTGTTGGTGTTAAAATTGGATTACAGTTATCCATCTTGAAACGCTTAAGTATCCCATATGCATATCTCTGTTGATTAATAATGATACCTCTTTCTGTTTGTTGTACTTCAATACCAAGAAAGTATGACATTTATCTAAGATCTGTCATCTCAAATTCTTTCACCATATCCTCCCTGAATTCATTTATTATCTCTGAGTTATTACCAGTAAAAATAAGATCATCCACATATAAACAAACTATAATATGATTGCCAAGTGAATCAGCTTTCAAATACAGTGTATGCTCTTGTGGACATCTTGTAAAACCTTTCTCAATGAAGTATGAATCTATTCTTGTATACCAAGAACGTGGTGCTTTTATTAAACCATACAAAGCTTTGTTTAGCTTGTACACTTGATTCTCCTTCCCATCCATAATATAACCTGCTGGTTGCTCAACATATACTTATTCTTCTGGTATACCATTCAAAAATGAACTTTTCACATCCATCTGAAAAATCTTCCAATGCTTCTGAGCAGCTAGAGCAATGATCGTCCTAACTGTATCAAGTCTTGCAACTGGTGCAAAGACTTCAGAATAAACTATTCCTTGTTTTTGTTTATATCCTTTATCAACTAGCCTTGCTTTCAATTTATCAACGTCACCATCTGATTTGTACTTTGTCTTGTAAACCATTCAACTCCCATTGCTTTCTTTCCTTGTGAAGTTCAGTAAGCTCCCATGTATTGTTTTTCTCAGTTGAATTTATCTCAGCTTCCATTGTTTTTACACATCCATTATCTTTAGAAGCTTCTTCATAAAAACACAGGATCACAATCTCCATATAAAGCAAAATTAATCTCTTCTTCATCAGTATCATCATCTCTTGAGATCACATAATCTTTCATTCTTGCTGGTATGACATATTTTCTTCTTGGTCTTGCAGTCTCTTGTTGTGGTATCACATCAGTTCTTACTTCTTCTGTTATTGCTTCTTCAGTTCTTCTTTCTTCTTGTTGTTCAGTAACTCAATCTTGAGTATTTACTTATTCTTCAACTGATATTGGAATTGTCTTAACAGTTTCATTTGTTGAGTTGATAACATTCCAATTCCACTGAGAATCTTCATCAAAAATTACATTTCTACTTATAATTATTTTACCTGTTACAGGATTGAAAAGTTTATATCCTTTAGTTACTGAACTGTAACCAACAAGAATACACTTTTCACTCTTATCATCTAGCTTCTTCCTAAGTTCTTTAGGTATATGTGCATAAGAAATGCACCCAAAAACTCTCAGATGTCTTACACTTGGTCTTGCACCTCTCCAAGCTTCTTCTGGTGTTTTATTATTCAAACTATTTGTTGGATACCTATTAAGTAAATATACTGTTGTATCAACTGCATAACTCCAGAAATTCTTTGGCAAATCTTTTGTTCTTTTTATAGTTCTTGTCATCTCCATTATTGTTCTATTATTTCTTTCTGCAACACCATTCTGTTGAGGTGTATATCTAGCTATCAACTGATGTAGAATGCCATGTTCTTTCATAAAACTATCAACAGCTGTATATTATGTTCCTCTATCAGTTCTTAGTATCTTGATATTTTTTCCAATCTGCTTTTCAGCATATGCTTTGAAGCTTCTAAAAGCATGAAAAGCATCACTTTTATGTCTAAGTAGATACACCCAAGCTTTTCTACTGAAATCATCAATGAAAGTTATGAAATAGTTATTACCTCCATGTGATGTAACTTCAATAGGACCACACAGATCACTGTGTACAATCTCCAACTGTTGTTTTGCTCTTCTAGCTTTGTTCACTGGGAATGAATCTCTGTATTGCTTGCCAAAAATACAATTCTCACACCTTGATTCTAGAAACTCTATAACAGGAAGACCTGACACCATCTCCTTCTTAGATAAAGCTTGTAGACTGTAAAAGTTTATATGACCCATTTTATTATGCCATAACCAACTCTGGTTGCTTTCATGAGTACTATAACAGCTTGCACTATGATATTGAATATTCAGAGGAAACAATATGTTCTTTGTCATCTGTACTTTTGCAATTAGTCTTCTATATCTATCTCTTATTAAACACACTCCATTGAATATGTTCATAGAATAACCTCTCTCTGATAGTTGTCCCATGCTCAACAAATTCTGATGCAGACCTAGTACATAATATACATCCATGATGTACGTTTTTGACCCATTTTTAAGAACTATTCCAATTCTTGTTTTTCCCATAACTAGAATGGTAGAATTATTACCAAACTTAACAGTTGATCTTATATATTCATCAAGATTATCAAACAACTCTTTTCTCCCACACATGTGATTACTGCATCCTGTATCTAAATACCACTTCTGATGTTGTTGTTCTTCAGCTGTGTGACAAGCTAACAACATATTCTCAGTCTGCACTTCATCTTCATCTTCTTTTCCTTCTTCTTATGCTATATTAGCCTTGAAGTTTGATTTATAATTATTAGGAATTGTCTTTCTGGGTTTTGTACATGTAGTAGCAAAGTGTCCAAAAATCCCACAGTTATAACACTGCACTTTTGATATATCTACTGGTTTTCTTCCTTGATAGTTTCCATTATTAGGTCTTCCTCCAGTATTGTTTCTTCCTTGATAACCTCCATTGTTAGGTCTTCCTCCAGAATTTGAGTTTCCTTGTTTGTTATTCCATGTGACTTGACTTTGTAATGCTTCTTCTACTATTTTTTCACATAGTCTCTGCTCATATGCCTGCAATGAACCTAATAACTCATTGAGAGTCATAGTTGCAGCAGTATTACACTCCTCAATAGCAGTTACTTTTGCTTCAAACTTCTCTGGTAAACTTTTTAAAATCTTTTCAACAACTATTGAATCTTCTACAGTATCACCATTAGCCTTCATCTCATTGACAAGATTCAATGTCTTTGAGAAAAAATCGGATATTATTTCAGTAGCTTCCATCTACAATAACTCATACTTTCTTTTCAGGGTTTGTAATATAACCTTATTTACTTTGTCAGAACCTGTGTAATAGCTAACCAAACCATCCCATGCTGCTTTAGCTTGTTTAATATAAATAACTATATCTATGAGAGATTCATGAACACCCTGATGAAGAATATAAGTTGCTTTCGAATCATTCTTCTTGTTTGCTGTTAAAGCTATTTGTTGTTCTGCTGTTAAAGCAGCTCCTTCTGCTGGTTCAACATATCCATCTCTCACAATCTCCCACACCTCTTGGTATGTGAAAATATTCTCCATATGTAACCTCCAATGTTCGAAATTCTTTTCTCCAAACACTGGCACCTTGATTGAACTTAAACTCGTCATCTTATTCAACTTAACTTCTCATACCCACATCCCTAGAATCTGATACCGGTGCTCTGATACCGGTGCTCTGATACCAGATGTAGAAAATCTGATATCAAAGACTTAATGAACACAAAGTACGTAACTCAAACTCTTCTCTAATTGATGTAATTAATCTCATGGATTAACAGCCTACTTATAGTTTAACAAACTTGACTCTCAAGTAAAGACAACCTTTCCTAATAAAACTCAAACTCTAATAAAGAAAACTCTAGAAACTGAAAACTTCTAAGTATAGCAAACTCTTAATACTAGAGCAACTTGTTTCTCAAGTTATCTCCAGTTTTCAAACTCAGTTACATTCATAATAATGCGTGACAACTCCTTCTAATTGCTTCCATAAATAGCATCAACTTCTCCAAGTTGCTTCCATAAACTTCTGATACCATATGTAGAAAATCTGATATCAAAGACTTAATGAACATAAAGAACGTAACTCAAACTCTTCTCTAATTGATGTAATTAATCTCATGGCTTAATAGCTTATTTATAGTTTAACAAACTTGACTCTCAAGCAAAGACAACCTTTCCTAATAAAACTCAAACTCTAATAAAGAAAACTCTAGAAATTGAAAACTTCTAAGTATAGCAAACTCTTAATACTAGAGAAACTTGTTTCTCAAGATATCTCCATCCTTATTCTTTTCACTTTTTATTGAACTGCAAACTCATTCATGATGTTTTTCAGATTTCTATTTCATTCATTCTAATTGTTCATAATAACTTTGTTTTTCATGCACTTTGCATCAACTTCTTACTTCTCTGGATTATTGTCATTTGTTTAAACTTGGGTTCAGATTTTTAATTTTCATCTGCATGACAACTCCTTATAATTGCTTCCATAAATAGCATCAACTTACACTAGTTTCTTTCACTCAGACAGCAGCAACTCCTCCTAGTTGCTTTCAAAATATCACATAAACTTCTCCAAGTTGCTTCCATAAACTATATCTTGGTTTAATCTTCAACATCCTCCCTTAAACCAAGATATTCTTTGCTGATCATTCCAAGTTTTCCACGCAAGTAGATGAAAGTATTAGACTTCAAAGACTTGGTGAAGATATCAACCACTTGATTTTTACTCTCACAAAATTCCACAACAATCTCCTTATTGGTGACAAGATCTCTTATGTAATGATATTTGATATCAATGTGTTTACTTCTTCCATGAAACTGGTAGGCTTAGAAAGATACGTACGACTATGTCTAACTGCAAGTGCACAGCGTCTATTGCAAACAAGGAAAATACAGGTCGATCCCACAGAGACAAGGAGAGTATAGAGTTGATTTAAAATCCTTACAAAAACTGATTCAGAGAGTGATCAAAACGATTTGATTGTGTTGTGTCGATACGACAAGATGTTGGAAGATATTTTAAAGGGAAAGGAAAGATGCAATTAACTCAAGATATAAATACTGAGAATATGGATACTAGAGTTTTCAAATCCACCACTAACCTACAATATACACTTAACTTATGATGTTATTCTTGTCCTTATAGAAGATTCAAGTTTACCTTGTATCTAAGGTGTTTCTCCAATGGATACTTTAATCACAACTAATATATTTCTCCAAAGCATTAACTGTCTAGTTAAAGCACAACTAATCTAAGGATCAATAATATTTTTAAGCATGAGTTGCACCATAATCAACATAGTGATATTCTAACTACAATGGATACATGGCATACATTGTGAGAGCAAAATGTTGACAAACTTGGATTAAATTATATCTTAAACAATTTTAAACATTCAAGAACAACACACAAAGTATGAATAACATATCAGTAGGCTAGAGCTTCATCTAAACTCTAGTAAAATGATTTAGAACATACTAAACATAATGGAAACTCAATTGAAATTAAGAACTATTATGAACAAGCTAGCCTTGGATGATTTCTTCAACACCACAACACCCCCTATTTATACACAAAATACTCTCCTTCCTTGGATTCGAAATCGAGAGAAAGGAACCCAATCAAAGCCGTAATTGATGCTTGCTTTTTCTTTCCTTTTTCTTTTATTTTGAATATAAATCTAATTTTCCTTAATTGATTGAGTGATTGAAGGGAATGTGGCTCTTTTGGGGACAAGAAAAAACGAAAGTGTTGGGTGGTGTTTTGTGCGATTTGGGGGAAGAGCATAGGTATCTAGGGTGTGAGGCAGGAGCAGCGAAAGTTGATGCATTGATTGGAGAGGCCGTTGGATATTCATCTACTAGATTAAATCCGATGGATCAAGATGGGAACGGGCTTGGGTCTTGGATCATGGGTAGTTTAAACCCATGCATTTGTAAACAGGTTGCAACTCTTCCATAGTCGCCAGCCTCCAACTTTCTGCTCTTTTGGCTTCTCAAATCATCCAAGCTTTATTTAGTACCTAAAAACACAAAATTAATTAATACAAATATTTATTCTTGAAAACAGTAAAAATACAGAATTTGGGATAATATATGATTTTAAAGCTCAAAAGATGAGTTAAATGCCAATAAAAAGGTGTATGAATATGCAATATTTGGCACTCATCAGAAACACAGGGTTCTTTGTTAATGAGATTGATGACTTATTATCACAAATTATTGTTGTAGGTGTAACCTGCTCATTGAAAAGAGACTTCAGCATCATCCTTAGCCATACAACTTGTGTAGCACAATTTCCAGCAGCTATGTATTCTTCCTCTGTTGTAGACAAGGAAACAACTTGTTGTTTATTTGATGACCAAGAAAAGAATCCAGTTCCTAAATGGAATGATACATTTTTATGAACATGATTATGAGACGTTTTTTATGGGGTGAGGACGCGGAGATTAGAAAGATGAGTTGGGTTTCTTGGAAGACTGTCTGTAAACCAATTAGGAAGGGAGGCATGGGCATTCAAAGTTTAAGGAAAATTAATAGGTCACTCTTGGCTAAGTGGCATGCACGATACTGTAAGGAAACATCGGCCTGGTGGAGAAAGTTGATGTGCGAAAAATCACGGTCTGTTGGGTCTTGTTTGATTCCTGGCCAGACCAAAGATTCTCTTGGACGAAGTATGTGGTTTGAAATACTGAGGGCTAATGAAGATTTTTTTGAGGTGGCTTCTATTCAGGTTAAGAACGGAAGGAAGATATGATTCTGGCACTATTGGTGGGTCGAGAAAAAATATTTAAAGGATAAATATCCCAGATTATATAGGATCAGTACACAAAAACAAGAGATTATTGCCAGTATGAAGATTACGGTTTGGAATTTTATGTTTTCAAGGGACTTAAATCCAGCTGAACGCATTGATCTATTGGAGATTAAACACGATATCATGGATTTCCGTTTGGTGGAGGGTGGAGAGGACAGGATATAAGGGGAGTTTACAGCAAAAAATTCTCTATAATAAGCTCTCAGAAGAGGAACCTGATTGGGTTTATAATAGGATTCTGTTGAACAAGTTGGTTCCGCCAAAAGTAATATTTCTTACTTGGGCCTCACTGCTCAATTCTGTCCCGGTCAGAGATATGCTTCAATACAGGAGGGTTCATATTCAATCGAACCTTTGCGTTTTTTGTAACGAAGAAGTAGAAACTATCGGCCATTTATTTATACATTGCAGTTGGGTCAGGAAACTTTGGAACACGTTTATACAATCTTAACAAGTGGTGTGGGTTATGCCGAGGGAGGTCACGGAGTTGCTGCTAAGCTGGAATGTCTGGAATGTAACTAGAAGGAGGAAAATAGTGTGGCAACTTCTGCCATTCTCGATCTTTTGGGTGATTTGGTTGGAGAGAAATAGCCGAGTACATGGAGGAAGATGTAAATTGAAGGATGAATTGGGGCATTCAGTAATGTTGAATATCTGTTTGTGGAGCATGGATACGAAGGTTTTTAGTGATTTCTCAACTTCTCAAATACTGCATAACTGGGATGATATTGTTCTTATGTAATTGAGGTTGTTTTTTTTTCTGTTTTCTGGGATTGATCTTTTGATCAAGCTGTACAGCCCTTTGTAATTATCCTTTTTTCCCTTTCTCAATATATCTTTTTTTCCTCAAAAAAAATAAATATCAGTGACCTGAGTGAGTCCAAGAATCGTCGGCATCAAATTCTTTACTGATCAAACAAAAATATCACAAGTTCAGATCCATAAGATATTTTTTTACATCATACTGCACAGTTAGGGGTGAGCATGGGCCGGTATGGACCGATTTTTACCTCATCCGCATCCAATCTAATAAATTACGGATTTTGAATTTGGCATCCGCATCCAATCCAATATCCAATGGATGCACGGATGAACGGATTGGGTACGGATAATCCAATGTATTTGTTGTAGCTAAGATTTATAATGGAAAAATAAAGCCAACATAGATGATTTCGTATACAACCTACACATTCTATCCATGTATATCAATATTAAAAGGTCATGAACAACACTATAAGCAAACACTTTAAGAATCCCTAAACTATCTTTATGTTTTCCAAAAACTATATAAATATCAGTCTAACGGTTATGGATGTCCAACGGATTTTCAAGGTTGCATCCAGATTCAATCCGTAATCCGTTGGATTCCAAAAATCACATCCGCATCCAATCCATTAGCGAACGGTTAGGGCATCCATCCGCAAAAGTGCGGTTGGTCCCGGTTAAATCCGGAGGATTACGGTCGAAATGCTCACCCCTAGGCCACAGTCAAGTAAACAAGCTTCAATAGTACTATCATATAAACGCACTGGGTTATGGGCTCATGTCAGAATTTCTGGGCTTTCTTTGCATTTGCGTGGCAAGATAGTTACATGGAGATGGAGGCACGCCGCATGCAGCAAATCTGCAAATGCGTTCCGGAGGAAGCGAACCAGGCTAAAACGCTAGGCATATGTGATCACGTCTGTCGGGGTAATGCATATCCCAAAACCTCATGCCATCCCGCTCTACCAACATTGAGCTGTCAACAATCCCAAACCCCAATCATAAAAGTCCCCCGAACTAAACAAACATGTTTTTGTTAGCACAATCGGTATAACCTAGTTATCAACGGTGCGGATCGAATGATAAGCACTTTAATCAACATTTTTAGGTTCCGATAGATAACAAAAAGATTTTCACCCAAGTAAAAAGATATTCTTTCCTCTTTCCAGTAAAAAGAATACTTGGTTCTCAAGAAAAACAGAAAAATAACGGGGAAACTCAAAAGAAGAAAAACGGGAAAAATTAAAACTCGATTTTAATTCCTTAAACAAGGGAGAAAATAAAAAGGAAATCAAAATTATATATTCTCATTTCTTTCTCACAAATTAAAATTTAGGGTTTCATTTTTTTCATCTCCAAAGGTTTATACTTTTTTCTCCATTTTCCTTTTCATCTCCAAAAGATTATAATTTTTCACAATTTTTGTAGAGAAAATGAAGAGACAATCGCAAAACCCCATTGAAGCAGAGGAATCTCATCGTGTCAGTCCATACTCAAGGCCAAGATTTCCACTCACAATTGGAAGAAAAATTCAAGTACCACCCCAAGAAGTAATGGTTGCAGCAACTATTCTATACAGCTTCACAAACCCACAAGTTTATGATAAAAAAGATGTTTTTTCACCACCAAGAATTGCATTACAAGAACGGCCTGATGTTCCATTTCATGGCGGTGGTTTCAAGTATCATGAACAATTGAAGAGAGAAAGGTATCATGAACAACTGCAAAGAGAAAAGTATCGTGAACAATTGAAGAGAGAAATCATGAATAAAGCAGAGAATAAGATTATGGTTTCACACACTAAAAAATTAACAAGCAGTGATTGTCGTGATTCTCAAGGAAGATTATTGTTACCAAGAACATTTATTATTGATCAAGTAATGCCATTACTGAACGAGGATGAGAATCTTGAAGAGGGAATTGATGTCAAACTATACAATAATCAATTACAGAAATTTGACATGGTGTTCAGGAGTTGGTCTGGTAATAGAGTATATATTCTTCGTAGTGATTGGAATAACTTTTATCATGAAAATGGTTTGGAAGGGGGCGTGGATGTTGATATATGTGTTTTTCGCCATGCTGTGACTGGGAAGATTTGTTTTGCTGTCTTAAGAATTTAAAATAACAGATTTGGGGGTTGCTGAAACAGAGGAGAAAAGGCTAAGGGTTGAAGAACAGAAGAAAGGATGAAGAAAAGAGTAAAGATTAGGGTTTTAGTAAATATATAGTATTCATAATGATGAAGTTTGGTTAGCTTACTAGTTTTCTGGTCATATGAACAAAGCTAGTTTTAGGGGAGTAGTTTTCATTTCAATTTCTTCGGTCTAGGGGTTTTTTGATTGCAATTTATTTGTGAATGTCTAGGGTTTTTTATTGCAATTTAATTACTGATTTTGTCTATTTAATCTTTAAATTTTCTAATTGGGGTTTCATTTTTTGCAACTTACAATTGTTGGGTTTTGCTAAACCCCTAGTTTCCTGCAACTAAATGTTAAGATTGATACTGCAATTGGAGGTTTTGGCTAAAACCCTGATTTCTGTAAACAAAAAAAGGAAAAAATTGGAAATCCCCTTTGGGAAGTCTCATTTCTTAGGAATCTTAATAGTTTAGAGAAAATGCAAAACTCAAAAATGCAGCTGATTGCAAAACTCAAAAATGCAGCTGTAATTTTGAGTTTAGTATGGATTGAAGTCCCACCACACCACTCACCAGCACCATAGAAAACAGCTTACAGGATATGATCAAATGGACTGGAGGCGACTGAGGGATGTTTAATACTGGTGTCTGTCCGAGTGTGGAGCTCCTTTCCCAGTGCATCTGACATGCTTATATCCCTCTTGATTGTTTTTAACTCTACTTTCTCCGTGCAGAAGTAGCACAAATAAAGTAGTGTGCAGATCTTTAGTCAGCTTGATGTTAATAGGCTTAGTGGATGGTATCACACCCAATAATCACAACTCCTAGATCCCTAAATTGGTATATCAATTGGGAATCTGGGATGGTATACCAATTCTGGATCCCCAATAACTCGCCTGGATTTAGCATGTTTTCAACTTCTCAACTAGAACTAGGATTTTTTATTTATGTTTCAATCCAACTAGCTAACAATGCCATACTTGGAAAGTGTTCTTGAAGATACAATAACAAGAGATGCGCACTATAAGCACTATAATGCAAGTAAACACGAAAGCTGACCTCAAGTCGCATGTATGATGGCAAAAGTCCAATTCATAAACAATACAGCGAGGACTTCCTTTCTTGTCGTGAGCAACCAGAGTCGGCTTATATAATCCAAGGCTGGATAGACGTCTAGATACCTAATCAACCATGCTATTTGGCTTAGCCCTTTTAAACAGCCGATTAGGCTAGCTTCTGAAAATATATTTTAACCCTAGATGAAATCAAAACATTGAACCCTTTTGGGAATGTTGGTCCCATGGTGAATGCCAAGGACCATCCATCTCAAGCCAATCAGCAGCTATCTATAGGCTGGCTCTAAAATGATTTTATAAATAAATATCCAACTTACATAAAGTTTAATCGTCCACAGCCATCCGTGAAAAACGTTGCTAATCCATAGGGAAGCAAGAAAAGATCCCTAGGAAAGAGAAGATATATCTCAGGCCTATGGGTATATGGCTACAACTGACAAACTGTTGGGCAGTTTTGGAGGATAAATGTAGCGTATCAGATAGGTAGCGTATCAGATAGGTACAACACAAGGTATAACCTAAGTACGTATCTGATTGCTTCATTAGCAGTTACCAGTAAATAACCAGAAATACTAAATAATCCCTGTGCAGATCTTTTCACTCCATATCCTATAGTCTAGATAAATCCCTCCGCCATATCCTACACTACACTCCACTGCAGATCTTTCCACTCCATATCCTATAATCTAGATAAATCCCTCAGCCATATACTACACTACACTCCAGTCTAGACTCTAGATACACCCCTGATTTGAGGCTCAATCTTTTTTTACCCAGGTATTTCAATAACAAATTTCATGTCTTAAAATAGTGAGCTGTTTGTTATTCACGATCTTCTATCACGTTAACAAAAAAGACTGCGCAGGTACCCCCTGTAGCAATCTTGATCTTTTATCGAATTACCAACGGGAATTATTCAATTAACTAAATGTTCTACAGTCCATTAACAAATCCATTAACAAAAAAAAAAGAAACATCAAAGGGCTTTTTCAAAAGTGAAACCTAAGTGTCTACACGCACTTACTTTTTCCATTGATCCCAAAGATAGGGACCTTGTGTTTGGCAACTTCGCAACCACCAAAGAAAGACAGCAAGCGCGTTGAGAATGAGTATCGGTTGTTGTAGTTAGTTGTGTGCGAGGTCATTAGGTACCTACAAAAGAAATGTTATACTTCTTATATCAAGTTAACACTTCATGATACATCCATGATGCTCCCAACTTGTCAGCTCCTATAGGTTGATCCAATGAATAACATACAAGGACAATATCAATTTTCGACCCATGAGTATTATGAAGAAAAAAAGTAAGACTTGGAAACAAATGCAACAATGACTTGAGCAACAGGGTAATTTATAGGAAAATGGAGAAAGATCCAATTAAGCATTAACTCAAATCTACCGGGTCATCTCATGTATATAACTATAGATGTAAACATGTAATTTAAGAGGAAGTTCTAAATTGAGGAATTTGAGGAATAAAGGAATGTAGGTAAAATCCAGATTAATGCAATCTGTCCAGCCTAAAAAATTTAGAGATAATTAACATGCTTCTTCAAATTATATATGGTCGAAACATCTTCGTATAGTTGGGTCATTTCTTTTGTCAAGATTATTCAAGATTTTTTCTGCAGTTCCATTCTGGCAAACCTACAATTCAGTGCAATCTCTGAGAAACAACCAATATACTGCAAGAATATAAACTCAATATTTTAACCTTATGTGACTCTGAATAGAGGTACTAGGCCACATTGACCTCTGATATATTTTTGTTCCATGAGCCTAAATGTTACAGAAAATGCAATTTGTGCAAGAAAATTGTTATAAAAATAAACATGCTATTTTGATTAATATATGGTTGAAACCTTCTGAAATAGTTGGAACCTAAACATCTCAAGCTTAAAATGTTTCAACAAACTTATCATTGATTATTTGACGAACCTACATTCCGAGACAACCTCAGGGAACTAATTTATATACTGCAAGACAATGAAATCACAAAATCTATCATCCTCATAAAAGCCTGAATCCAAGTTAATTATAGTCCCCATTGACCTCTGATTTATCATTTTCCATGTAGGGGCTTTTAACCTAAGCCAATCTGTTAGTTATGAACTTCACAGGGAACATCTCAAATCCAAGAGCTAAAATTGGTATTTTAAATCCAGTCACATCATGGAGTCAAATCAATAGAAAGCCAAATAAATTGAACAGAAAATACAACAGATTGGTGAAAGAACCACAGTAATTAAGCTTTTGTCTGCAAGTGCAGGGAGCAATTAGCCAACCGACTCTTTTAAACTTATGAGTAGGCTCAAATGACACACACAGTGAAGTGATAAAAGAAAGTAAGGGTTTAGAATATTGAATATTTGATATTTCCATTGTAGATGGTCTTATAGTGTTTAACAATGAAAAATTAAGGTGGGGAAAATGGGATGAATATAAGATTTGTTCCACCTGAGGCTTGTTTTACTTAATAAACATCAACGGGAACAGAATTCTAGATGGAATTAGAGAAGAGAAAGAAATGAGACTCTGGTCTAGTTCAATTGCAGGCTGCAGCAACCGGCTCTTTGACCAGTTAGGCATCGATCTCGCATCATAACTGTTAGAGTTAAAAGCAGCAAGTACAGGAAAACCCATGAAACTTGCAGAGACCTCATTGGTAAATTCAGACAACTATGGAAGTAAGCATGATGTGTGTTATGGAGGAATTTATAAGATACTCTAAGCTAGTGTTTTTGGAAGAAATAACGAGTTCATTTGAAATTGTGGTGGCTAATGATGCAACTTAGAAGTAACTGAATCGAAGTCACACAATTTGATAATTCATACAACTGTTGAAGCAAGAATGATGTGCGTAAAGTACCTTTGCTAATAGTTTGCAAAGAAAATCACTGTTATGTACCCCGCCAGGGTCTGCAATGTACCTTGCTAATTGATGTTAGTCATCGGGGAGATCTTTGCCTAACTGACTCTAGTGTTCTAGTAATATTTATGATGAGTAAAGACAAACTTCAGTGCAATAACATATTCTAACAACCATACATTGTTGCAGTATCATAGTTTCATCTCTAAACAACTATAAATTGGACCCGTAAATTATTTATCGGATGAAGTTAAAGTGGTGAGATGAAAATGTATTCCCTCGTACTACTGGAAAGCTCTCACTTTCTGCAGTTCTGACTTCATTTACTTATTCAACTCCCAAGCATAGACAAAATAAGTGACTGGAGTATACATCATATATCCTCTGCCATGCTGATAAAGTCGCGTCACTAACAAAATGGAAAGTTAACAAAGCGTCTAGCTTAAAGTAACTCTCATAAAGTTGGATAGATGATATAAAGACAGAATAACAGTAATCCACATATATCACTCACTAAGACAATGTCAATAGCATTTAAGTTCACACAAAGGTTACTAGTTATCCAAATTCAAAATGAAACTTCAACGAAGATTACCAGTTTATAACTAGGTATCCAGGGCCTCATCCTCCTGCTGCTGCTCCAAAGGCAAATCATGGCTTTCTGTCTCCTCCTCCCTTGATTCTTTCAACAAACGTAAGGCATCCAGGGCGTCAACCTCTTCCGGCTGCTCCCAAGGCGAGTCCTTGCTTTCTGTCGTCTGAATTTCAATCGACTCCATTATCCCTGTATCTTCTTCCCCTAATTCCTTCAACGAAACTAAGGTGCTCTTGTGAGGAACTATGTCACTCATCCATTCCTTAAAATCCACAGACCTTTTTGAGATATTGACTTTTGGGTCATACATATTGAAATAGTCACGTTTGTGAGTTAAGAAACAGCCACTCTTCGTAATGGCTACCAATTGTTGTTCTTTAAGCCTAAACTGGTAAGTCCAACCCAATAACTGATGTTCTTCTGGATCTTTCATGCGGCGATTGTCATTCTTCTTTTTGAATAGCCATATGTCATACCATGGCTCTGTTACATCTCCATCGATAACTAGGTAAGCAGCAAAATACAAAATCCCATCCAAAATTCCTATTCTATGAAGATGCCAATTACTGTCGGTTAGCGGCAAAGGAGGTGGTGAAAGATTTTCAAGAAACCTTTCCTCAGCCAAATCGAAGGTAAAGATGATTTTTGAAAAATGCCCCATCCAATAAAGAGTTCCATTGGCAAAGATACCTTGTTTCAAACTATCTTCTAAGTCGAATTCTAAATTGAATTTTCCAAGGTTTCTCCATCCATTGTGACTGCCTAATGTGTATATGTGCACTTCTATAAAATCGTCCTCTGCCACATGTACTGCTACAACTTTGTATACATCTGTTGAAGAAATGTAACCAAACCCGCTAGTCCAATTATAATACTTACTGGTATCACAATACTGTGTCTTGATTTCAGGAAGCATGAACTGTTCTCTAGTAATGGGGTTACAAATAGAAATAGACGGGCGGTCACATCCAGCAAGACAGATCAGACCATTAGACGACCCAACAATGCTAGTAGCCTCAAACGGAGCTATTAAATTGACCCTTCTGATTCTCTCTACGGGTGTTGTTGATTCATTATTCTGATTATATTCAAAATAACTAAATTCTTGAATCCTACGCCCATTGAAGTTACTCAAACCAAGAAAACCCAACTTACCATTATCACCATGATTAAGACGACGCAGGAGCAACCGAGAAAACGATGGAAGGCGTAGAAGATTTCTCCAAGATTTGCAAACCGGTTTGCAATCACGGATCGTTTCAACCGGTAATCGACTTAAAATGTCCGATTTGAGATCTAATGGTAGACTGTTGAACTTATCCATGAAACCTTCTCTGATGTTTACAGAGAGAGAACACACAAAGAGGGATTTTGTTAGGGTTCCAGAAATGGTGTGATGTGATAGAATATGGGTTTTTTTCTGGTTCAGGGTTGGTGAGAGAAAATGGGGGTTTTCTTCTGTGGAAAGAGAGTAAAGCAGGGAGAAATGAAAAAGAGTGAAGTGGTGGACGGTATATACGGGGTACGTGGGTTTGATGCACGTGGAGCGTATACAGCACACCTCAATTTGCACTCCACCTTTTGGAGTATAGTGTATTATACAACACACGGCAATTTGCACTCAATTTGCGGTCCGATGATTAGGCTGCACGTATGCTCCATTTTTTGTGCCTTGTCCGCGTTCGACGAGCGTAGGACACAGGATGCGCGGCGCGTTTGACGCTGATATGATGCTTGTCCGATGCACCAATTTGCGCGTCCTGCGTGCGTTTTGTTTGGACGCACATGCATTAATGACTCGGATTTGAAGCATTTTTTTTCATTTTCATTTAAACTTTTTCCATTATTTTTACTATTATTAACTAAATGAAGATAGACAGACATTTAGATCAATCATTTAGGTCTTTATTAAGTTTTTGTAATTGGAAATGACATCACGTATACCGTTTGTTGGGTATGTGTTGTTTTAAGAATGCATTTTGATTGTGCCAGGTGTCTAACAGTGATTGATTGCTTGACCTTCGGTGTGTATAAACAAAAGATCTCTTTTTTTCTTTTGAAATTCATACACATGTAACATCATTTTCTAATTTTTAGGATCGAAACACTTAACTTTTCTATATAAATACATGATTGTATATATAAATAATACTCCTATATAAATAAAATATGTATATATGTGTCCACGTCCTAATTTTTTGATAATTTTGTAGTGTCCGCGTCTACGCTGTAGTTGCAGGAAATGATATTTTCTAGATCTAAATCTATTTCATAATCAAAATAAAGATTAAAGTACTAAAATTATAAAATGGACACAAGGATTTACGTGTTTTGATCAATGTGATCTACATCCACGGGGTTAGGGTTCTTCACTATAATTATTGAAATTACATTTGGGTTACATTGGGACTCCATTAATGAGTATTTGGAGCTCTAGATTTAGTTTTAGGGGAAGAAGATGATAAATAAAATAAAATCTCTCTCTCTGTTACAAAAATATCTCCCCCTCCTTTTCTCTCTCCTACTCTCCTCTTTATATAGGTAGTGGATGACAGCTCACATACAACTCATATTTTCTCGCAGGCTCTTACTACATCTTCGCAGGTTATTGCCACATTCTCGCAAGCTACATTCTCGCAGGCTAATGAAATGAATGCATCCCGCACACTAACAAATGTGTTGTCCGAGATTCTGCTCCTACATCTTGCTTTTATTTTTTCCTTGAATATTGTTTGGAGAGCAATCTTTAAGAAAGAATCCGTTGTTGTAGTAGTCTTTGATCTTTGTTGATGAAGGAAAGAGCGAAAGAATACTGAAATTGAAAAGTACGTACTTGCCTTTATTCTTTTGTGAAGTTCCAAAGCATTGAGAAATAATTAGAAGTATCATCCTGAAGTATGAAATATCCTGGAAAAGTATAAGAAGTAATCAATCCTCGAAATATAAGAAGTATCCGTCATTGAATGAGAATAAGAAGTGTTGCCTCTATTCTTGCGAAATTATTACTCCATTTTTGATGAGGATTCTTGGTGTTCATTAGTGAACGTCCACTTTGGAAATGATTCTTGCCGAGAAGATAAAGAACATAAAATGTTTTCTTGGTAATCCATAGTTGCCTCTATTCTTTATCTATGAGGGTAGAATCCTTGAGAAATGTTGAATAAGCGAGTTGTTTCTTCATTCTTACTCTGTCTCATGTTTTGTGCTCATGCAATAGTATAATCTCTTCAAGTTGCTTATAATTGTGCGAGATAATTGAGCGAAATAATCACATCCTACAAAATAATCACATTCTACAAAATTCTGACATATTCTGCGAAATTCAGAATAATCTTGCGAAATTATGAATAATTCTGCGATATTATTCCGTAAAGTTTTGTAAAATACTTGTGCGAATCTAACTCTTATGTAATGATTATGTGATGAAATTTGTATGCGATGTTTATGCCATGAAATGCTTATGTGATGCTTGCATGATGCGAGTGTGATGCTTGTATGATGAGAATGCTTATCTATTGCAATGTATAGCTAATGTTTGTGTTACTTATCTCATTTTGCACGCTAAAATTGATGTAGCTTTAAATTGCCTCCATTCTCCATTTCTCTGACTTTGTCTTTAGTATATGTATTCCTCTTCGCGTATTTATTGTTCTCGCAAGTTCATTTGTTTGTGCTTCCTTGTATTCATATTTAACTCATTGTATCTCATTGTTTTACTGTCTCCACTGTTTATTCCTGCACTATTAGTATCGCATAATAGAATATAATGAAAATATCAAAGGTGCATCATTTTCACTATCTCAATTTCATTTCTTTATACATGTTCGCAATCTTGTTTGCTTACATATAATCATCTTCGCAAGTTCATTTGCGTACTCTTTTATGTGGTCTTATTTTTCCTTCCTGGTTAAAGGTCTTATTTTGCCACCCCTTGTCATTGCGACAAAATCGCAGGACGTTCTCACATTTTCATGTAAGAACTCATTGATCTTGTCTTAACTCTCTCTTGTAATGAATTTGTTATTGCGACAATATGACATGCCTAAAAATTCTTGTGAAAATAAAGCCCCGTGACATTGCCGTATTGCGACGAAATCGCAGGACGTGTTTACATTTTCATGCACCGACCCATTGATCTCGTCTTATCTTTTTCTTTTGTATTATTGCCTCTTCAGGGTTGTCGCACAAATATGACAAGCTTAAATATTCTTGCGAATATAAAGCCTCATGACATTTGCGTCTTAAGACACTTATCAGCTCCCTAATGGAGGGTACCGCCCTTATCTTCCCCCTGGTTGCCCCTTCAAGGATACGTACTTCTGCCATACAAGGATAGATCCTCTCATCCAGTCTTGACAACAACCAGTTATTTTCGCAGCCTCTTATCGCTTTTGCCTATATGGCTTATGGTTACGAGACTGCACCCTAAGTGGGGTTTTCTTCAGGCCGAGTGCATCATAGTCAAGACTTGCCAAGAATGTCCAGGTGCGTTTCATACGACCCAGGCACTCTTGGCTCAAATGTGTACCTCGGTGCCTTGATCACATTCTACACACCTTAGAAGAGACCCTCAGTCGTCCAACCTAAGTCATAAGCTTAGATTGAAAATCCAAGTTATCTCTCTTGGATGGGATTTATTGACCCCAAATCTCCATGACTCATGTTCCAGGGGCGGTGTAACCTTTTCCTTGAGCCATGTAACAGGTACCCCCTTCTATGACGTACTTTAGGTCTTACATTTGCCTCTTGAGAAATTTTATTCGCGAACTAGGGTGTACGCCATAAAGGTTCGCCCCATTCTAATCTTAAATTTTTATGGATCTTAGATTATCTCTTGCGAAATTTTCGTATGTCTCTATTATCTCTGCGAAATTATCGCATATCTTCATTATTTCATTCCTGTCATTTCTTTCATTCATTCTTTCATTCTCATAATATCATATCATTCGAAGCAAAGTAAATATTCAAAAGAAATTCTAATACATTGTAATTTTGAAATCTTTGTAGTTATGAAATCTTTGTAATTCTGCGATTGTATTGCGTTTTGTAAATCAAATCAAAAATATTTTATTTTCTGTAAAAGAAATATTCTGGAGACATATATATATAAATTGAATTTTCTCGGTTTTCTGTAATTGTGAAATCTTTGTAATCTTGCGATTGTATCGCTTTTTGTCAATCAAATCAAGAATCTTTTATTTTCTGTAAGTAAAATGTTCTAGGAAAGTGATACTTAGCTTTCACGTGATTTGCTATTGTTGTTGTCTCATGTGAAGTATATGATTTGCTTGCGAAATTCTTGTAGTCCAAAAATGATGTAAAAAATTCGCGGGAGATGGGAGTTGAACCTGCGTCCTCAAGCTCATTGTCTTTGCCTCTGACCAACTTTGCTGGCTTCTGTTTGCGAAGTACAAATCAATGCCATCCTCTTATTCATTCTTGCGAAGCATGCTAAAACTTCACTTTTATTCGTCTGTTTCTTCGCATGAGAAAACATGTAAAAAGTATGGTTGAGTAGAGAATCGATCCCGCAGCATCAAGTCCTTCTCTTCGCTACTATCCAACTGTGATACTTCTCTTGTGCAAAGTAAATGCACCATGATGAATCCTGATCTTATCCTCTCCCTTGTTAATACAAAAATTCGCTAAAAATTTGTGTGTGTGCGAATTCGAATGCACAACCTCTAGCTTATACTATGCGGACCTGACCATCTGTACTAGCTTCTGTTCTGCGAAGAAACGTATGATTAGTTTCATTTATTCTCATTTTAATGTCCTTTGTATACTCTTCCTCTCCGTCCTTTCTTCTTCTTTTCATGTGTAGGTGATATCATGTAATTACTTCTCCTAATTGTGTGTTCTTTCGTCTTTCTTGCTTCATGTGAAATTAGAAGATATTCCGACAAGTTTGTTCTTCTCCCTGTAAACTTCTTGTGAATGCTATGATTCTTTATCATTATGGGTTTGGTCCGTTGAACTTTAACTTGGTTCTTTTACAACTTGGTGGTGAGTAATCTTTGCTTCCGCTGTTATTAGATGATATCTGCTATAAGAGTCTTAAACGTATGAGTATGCTTTACTGGACTTGCTTTCTTGTGATTGTTCCTTACTGTAAGTCTTTTGTTGACACGAATTAACTTTCGAACTGGATTAAGTTGAAGTTTTCTTCATCCTACTGATTGACGATGATTCCTTCGCACCTTTGATTTTTTTTGATTCATTCATGCTGGTAATGTTTGCGAAGAATTTTCTCTATGAGTTTGCTTTGTTCTGTTCTTCCTTCTTGTCATCTTCTTTTGTTATTTGTTATTGTTGGCAAAGCTGGGTTATTGCTCCATCTCATTATTTTGTTGATGTTAATGATTGTCGGTTCTTGCTCGTAATGTATTGCTTGTTGGGAGTTGCTTGCAGGTTGTTTCTAAAGCTAGATAAGTTTGTTCGCTGTTGATTGATGATTGTTGTGATCTGGTGACGATGAGAATTCTTCTCTATGAAGTATATTATTCGCTAACGTTTTTGTCGAGCTTATGCTTCTTAGCTTTCTCATTGTTTGTTGATTGATGATCTGCCTCTTCGCTGAACTGATTGATTTGTAGAAGTTATGCTTATATTTCTTCGTTGTTGGCAATGCTTGTAGGTACAGAAAAACACTCTGCCACGTGTCTGAGGTAGATTGAACGAGACAATAATGAGAATCTTCGAGAAAGATATTTTTCATCGCTTCCAAAGAGGTGTAAGCGAATAGTCAAATCAAGTGTCAGATCAGCCACGAGATAGCACTAACTTGCTCGGAAAGATATCTAGCGAAGTAAATAAGGAGTGCGAGGTATGAATTGCTGCACAAGAAAAGAGGAGACCTGCGAAGTCGATTACACGAAGCTTGACTTGTTGTCCAAGAAAAAAAAAGATTCCCGAAGTATATTGAGCGAAGTGTGGATTGTTGTGCAAGAAATGGGACAGCTGTCCCCGACCAGAGCCGATCTTTAAGGCGTAAAGGAAGCATAAAGTTATTATAAGCGAAGTAAAAAGTGTAGTTCCGAGGTAAATCGGGTTGTATCCCACTATGTAACCCTCCCCTATAAAAGGAGGACTTAATATTCCTTGAAAGGGGTTGGATCTTGAAGGGAAGAGAGAGAGGATATTTGTGAGAGAGCGATTTTTTCTTGAGTGGCTTGTAACTTAGATACTAAAAAGATTCAATAAACAAAGATCTGTTGGAAAACTTATACTTGCTTAACTTCGTATTAGTAAAATTAGTAAGAGGGTGTAACTATGGATTTTATGTAGTTACATTTTGGCGCTAGAAACAGGGATCTCAAGCTGAGACTTCAGTCTCACTTGAGATAGTTTGAGAGATTTGTTGTTATATAAATCAGTAAGCAAGCTATTACTTCACAAGGGTTGGAGAGCAGTGATCAGGAAAACATAATAACATCGAGAAAAGGTATATCTGAGATCTGCTGCCCGGAAGGTGAGCAAGTTAGATCTGGTCAAAAGCAGGTAAATCGGAGAAAGAAAGTTAACGGGTTGTCCATGGCAAGAGTACCGGAACGAGCACGATACCTCATCACATCAAGGAGAAGCTTGCGTCTAGCAGGAAGAGAAGGAAGAAGGATGGAGTGGGGAGAAACGTCAAATAGAGGAGGGAGACAGGGTGAAATCCAACAGGAGGAAGATGAACATTATCGATCCATACCGCTAGCACAGAAACGGAGGAAGAAGAAGAACCCGTTCAAGGAAATGGAGAGGAGGACACCGGTGAAGAAAATATGATATTAGAGCAGATCAGAGAGGTGTTGCGTTTAGAAAGATAAAGACAGAGAGATCTAATGGAGCAAAGAACCGTACTCATGAGGCAGAACACAATCTCGGTGCAGCAAAATAACCAACTTAATGAAAAAAGGACTGTTCGAGATGCGCGAGATGAAACCGGTACATGATAAAACGTAACCCAAGGGGGAGAGATACCACAGGAAGAACAGGGAGGATAAAGGGGAGAATAGAGGCAGAGGCGTCGAAGGGAAAGTAGCGAAGAAATGTTGCTGAGGAGAGCTTTGGAGGAAACTAGGTGGGAAGACCAAAGGCAGCGGTTTGAGAAAGAAAGAACTCGGGAGGAGGAGAGGCTTCGGCAAGAGGAAAGGCAAAGAGAAGATGAAAGAATACAAAGGGAGGAAAGATCTCGGAAGGAGCAAAGACAACGTGAACAATTATGGAAAGAGGAAGCGAGGAAATACGCGAAAGAGGAAGAAGAGAGACATAAAGAAGAGAGAAGGAGACACGAGGAAGAAGGGAGAGAAGATGATGATGAGTGAGATAGAAGAAGGAAAAAGCGAAGACGAGATAAAGGAAGAGACGAGGTTAATCAAACGGTCATGAACGAAATACAGGAGATGAAAGCGTTACTCAACGATCCACGAAGAGGAGGAAGAGTGCAGCTGGCAGAGGCAATTGTGGAAGCTGACAAATCGCCATTTTCTCGCGAAGTACTGGAGGGAAGAATCCCAGGAAGGTGTTCACTACTAACCTTCGGAAGTATCTTTGACGGAACGGGAAATGATGTACAACATCTAAAACAGTACACCCTTTCACTAATGCAGTGGGCGAGGTACGAAACAGTACTGTGCCAATATTTCCCAGCTAGCTTAACCGGGGAAGCCTCAAAATGGTTTGAAGGGTTAGCGGAAGGTTCAATTTCATCGTTCAAAGATTTGCAAAGAATATTCTTGACAACTTACATAAGCAATAATATGTTAAGACCTGAGATAAAAACCTTGTTCAACTTGAGAAGGAAACCAGGCGAAAATCTGCAAAGTCTAATTACGAGATGGAGAACAGTATGCAGTGAACTCGCAGGAAGTGTAGATGAGAGAAATTTCATCATGGCCTTCGTTAACACGTTAATACCAACCGACCTCTTTCACACACAGCTTTCGTAATTCGCAACACAATATCGATGAGTGAACTCCGAGAGTATCAGGAGGAGTATGTGGCATTGGAAGAAAAACAAAGGGAGGCTATTGAGGCAGCCCCGATTCAGTCTAAGGAAGGAAACTCGCGTCTGCTACCAAGAATAGCGAACATAATAGAAGATAACACGAAATATGTGGACGCAGAACCATTAGCAACAATCCCAGCGAAGTTGGTAGCAGTTTCCAGCGGAGACCAAGAATGGATAGATCAACATCTGAGGTATTTCGACCCCGGACCTCGGAACTATGAGTCCCGAGGTGATAATCTGAGGAATCCGCGAAGATACAATCTAGGACAGCAATACGGAGGGAAGAGGCCACAGTTCGAAGACGTGGTATTACCTGAACTTAACACCACAGTCGAGAAGATATGAGAGTCAATTGTTCTAACAGAAGAAATTCCTCCCACAGAAAATTTTGGGGTGGAACCCTTTTCAAGTGTGAGAAATAATGACTTTTGCAAGTATCATTGTTTTCACGGGCATCGCACGGAAGATTGCAGAAACATCCGGTGGATAATACTTTGTCTAATCGAAAAGGGGAAACTCAAGCATTTCTTGGCAGATTCAAGACCCTTACCACCACCACCACCTCGGAAGGGTGATCAAAAACAAACAAAAATATACAGAATCGAAATCGATAGAGGAACCCAAAGGTTAAATTGTAACTCCATTATTCATTCTGCGAAGAATATACGTAACTTTCATGATAATATGTTACAAAGGGTTCATAAGCGGGATTTTGAAGGAAATGAGATATACAACATAGCAAAGAAGGAGCCATTGGAAGAATGACAGAAAATAATTATTTCCTTCTCAGCAGCAGACGCCCCATAGGGAGGAGCTTCGCATACAGATCCTTTGGTGATCACTTTGAACTTCGGAGAACATACAAAGTGGGAAGAAAGTCTCACGAGAAAAAAAATATATGGGCAATAGACAGGATCTTGGTGGACACGAGAAGTTCATTGGATATACTCTTTTATCATGCATTCAAAACGATGGGTTACCGAGATTCGGACCTGGTGCCGTCAACTTATAATATCTATGGATTTAACGGAGTGGCTTCAAAACCAAGAGGGGAATTAACCGTGAAGATCTTCGCCGGGGAACTAGAAACCGAGGTAACGGTATGCGTGGTGGATGTGGAATCACCTTACAACGCTCTGATTGGGCGGCCATGGATACATGGGATAAAAGGAATAGCATCCACTTACCACCAAGCTATCTGATTTCCAATGCCAAGCGGAATCGGCGAAATAATAGGAGATCAGAAGGAAGATAGAGAGTGCAACGATGAAGATGTGCATAACTATGACGAGAAGATAAGGCGAAGGAAAGAACAAAAGAAGAGAGTGCAAGAAGCAAAGAGGAAAGAAGAATTAATGGTATATATGGTTAAGGGTGGGCTATTCCAAGAGAAATTCCGGAAGACAAGGATAAGCCTTTATAGCAATTAAAGGAACCGTCCCCACTCGGAGAACCGATCATGAACTTCGCGGCAGTAGAACCCACACAAGAGGTAAACTTGGGTAGCGGAGATGAGGTGAAAACGGTGAGGATCGGGACAAGAATGGAGGCATACGAGGAAGAAAACATGATAAAGCTACTAAGAGAGTACCTTGATATCTTTTTATGGGGCATGAACGAGATGCCTGGGATAGACCCCGAAGTCGCTTGTCACAGACTGGATCTAAACCCGGCAATTAAGCCAATAAGGCAGCGAATACGAAAGATAACAACTACTTACCACGAGAAGATAGAACAAGAATTACAGAAAATGATGGACTCGGGAATAATAAGACCCGTGAAGTATCCAACATGGATAGATAACATGGTGATTGTACCAAAAAAGACTACATGAATAAGAATATGTATAGATTTTAGTGACTTGAATAATGCTTCTCCAAAGGATAGCTTTCCACTACCCAATATATCGCAGATGGTGGAGTCTGCATCCGGGTACAAGCGGCTGACGTTAATGGACGATTATTATGGATACAATCAGATACCACTCGCGGAGGAAGACCAAGAGAACACGGCTTACTTCGCTCCTAGAGGGTTGTATTGCTACACGAGAATGCCATTTGGCTTGAAGAATGCGGGAGAAACCTACCAACGGATGGTCGATAAGATTTTCGCTAAATGGGTGCACAATAAACTGGAAGTCTACGTCGATGACATGCTGGTAAAAACTAAGGAATCAGGGGATCATGTCAAGGATTTAAAAGAAATCTTTGAACAGATGAGGGCGTACAAAATGAAAATAAATCATACAAAGTGTATATTTGGTGTAAAATCAGCGAATTTTCTAGGGCATATCGTGTCCGAGAAGGGAATTGAAGTGGATCCGGCCAAGGTTCAAGCCATATTGGACATGCCATCGCCAACAATGGTAAAAGACGTGCAAAAACTAAATGGGAAGTTGGCGGCTTTGGGTAGATTCGTTTCCAAATCTTCGGATAGATGCAAACCCTTCTTCGACATCTTGAAGAAGGGAGCAAAATTTTCGTGGACACAAGAATGTGAGAAAGCACTGCAAAACATAAAAGAATATCTCATTAACTTATCAATTCTCCAGAAGCCCGAACCAGATGAAGAATTACTAATTTGTCTCGCATCTACATCAAATGCAATAAGTTCAGTATTACTTCGGACAGATGAAGGCGTCGAAAATCCTATCTTTTACGTCATCAAAACCCTCAATGCTGCTGAGAAGAATTACCCAAAGATAGAAAAGTTAGTCCTAGCATTGGTGTACTCGTCAGAAAAATTAAGAACCTATTTTCAGACTCACAAAATAAAGGTTCTAACCAGAATCCCAATAGAGTCGACTTTAAAAAATACGAGGAGAGTTGGGCGAGTTGAAATATGGAATACCCGAATTGATCAATTCGATTTAAAATACGAAGTCCAGACTTCGACGAAGTCACACATAATCGCAGCATTTCTGGCCGAGTTTCCAATAGAAGAAAATGAAGGAGTGGAAGAGATGTTAGATATAGATGAGGAGCGCCCGGATCCGACAGATCTACTGAAAGAAAATCATCCAAGAAGATGGGAAATATTTGTGGACGGATCCTCCAACAGCGCTGGAGGAGGAATGGGAATAGTATTTACTTCGCCAAAAGGAGCGAGGCCGGTATTTTGCTTTCGCATGGAATATAAGGCTACTAATAACAAAATAGAATATGAGGCAGTCATACAAGATCTGAGGCTAGCCATCGAGATGGAGTTGGAAAAAATAAGAATAACCAGCGACTCTTAGTTGGTAGTCAGGCAGATAGAAGGAAGGTACCAAGAGAATGATGCCGTGATGAATCGATATTTGCAACTTGTGAAAGAGCATTCAAAGAGAATACCAAATATAATCTTAAGACAAGTAAGCAGAGATAATAATAGGCATGATTATGCCTTAGCCTTCATCGCATCAATGATCAAAGATACATTGGAGAAATATATCTGAATTGAAAGGTTAATGCGCCCGTCGGTAACCAACGAGTTGGAAGGTGAAAAATCCATAATGATAATAGAGGATAGCATACCTGACGAATTGGGAGAAGATGACTGGAGAACACCTATTCACAAGTACCTTGAAAAGGGAGACTTGCCTAGGGACATATTTGAGGCACACAAAATCAAATGGAGATCCACAAACTATGAACTAAGAGAAGGAATCCTATATCGGATATCATTCCTAGGACCACTGATGCGATGCTTGTCACAGGAGGAAGGAGTGAAAATCATGAAGGAAATACATGACGGTGATGCTGGAAATCACAACGGAACTAGCTCATTGTCCTACAAAACCAAAACACAAGGATACTTCTAGCCGAGCATGCATAAAGACGCGAAAGGTGTAGCAACGAGGTGTGAAGCCTGTCAAAGATTCGGAAAACGTATACATGCACCCTCGACGAACCTGAATTCTGTGCTAAGAGTGTGGCCATTCGCCATGTGGGGAATAGACATCGTGGGACCGTTTGTTGCTGGAAGCTTGCAGCGAAAATACTTGATAGTGGAAACAGACTATTTCACGAAGTGGGTGGAAGCCAATCCAGTGAAGAATACGCGAGATGGAGACATATACGATTTTATACTAGAGCACATCATATGTAGATTCGGAATCCCACTGAAGATAGTCTCAGATAATGGAATGCAATTCGAAGGGGAGAACGTGAAGATGTTATTTAACACTTTTAAGATACAGTCTGTGAAGTCAACTCCGCTATACCCACAAATTAATGGACAAGCAGAGGCAACAAACAAAATGATAGCATCCACTCTAAAAAAGAAGCTAGACGGGCACCTGCACAAATGGTGCGAAGAAGTTCCGAAGGTGCTGTGGTCATACATAACCACCAGACGAGAAGCAAACGGAATGTCCCCTTTTTGTTTGGCATATGGAGTGGAGGTAGTTCTGCCTACTGAGATCATGTTTCCAACCACAAAACGGGAGGCCTGGAAAAAGGGCCTGAACTCAGACCTGATCTTATCAAAGCTAGATGACTTGGAAGAGAATAGGGAGATTGCCCTACAACACATGACGAACTATCACCGAAGACTATATCGTGAGTACAACAAGAAGGTGAAAGAGAGAGGCTTCGTTCCAGGGGAATTAGTTCTGCGAGAGATACCTCCGTATCAAAGGGGACCCGGAGGAAAGCTGAAACCTACGTGGGAAGGACCTTTAATCGTGAAAAGGAGAGTAGGAAACGGAGCCTATGAACTCATGGACTATGAAGGGAAAGATACAGATAGCAACGGAGACGTGATATACGACGAAGCATAAAGACAAGGTCGCAGACTAGACCATCCATGGAATCCAATTTACATCAAGAAGTATTATCCATGAGAAGCCGGAACTCGTAAATAATTGTTCTCAAAAAAATAAAATATATATATATATATATATATATCATTTTGTTGACAACCAGGAAATGAAATGAAGCGTTTATTTTTCGAGCAACAAAGACAACGCAGAAAACAAGATGCAAATTCGAATATATATGAATGCAAAGGTCAAAAATGAGACCTCATTAGGAGGCTGCATAAGACCCACGTAAGATACGTACAGAAGAATAGGCGATTGTAAGCCCTATAAAAAACCTCTACATAGGGAGGCTGAGACCTCGTGGCATGCAACCTAGTTCGCAAAAAGTGCAAGAGGCAAATGTAAGACCTAACGCGCGTCACGATATAATCTCGGGATATGGCTAACAACCATCATCTAGGGGAAAGAAGTAAGACCCATCCGCTGGGGGCCCCAATTGGGTAACCACTCGGTAAGGGGTGTAAGAACTAGCCAGTGGAGAAGAAGATGTTCTGGTGTAGTTCTTCCTCTCGGTCCCAAAACTACCTAAACTAGGGTGTGACTTCGTACCCAAGAGCTATATCGGCGAAAGGGCACGAGGTCACGAAATAACTGATACCTGATCCCAAAAGCATGGGGGTACTCAGAGGGGAAGGGACGGCACCCTCCTTTAGGGAGCTGAGTGACCACAAAAGTCGGCAATATTACGGGGCTGGTACTCACGGGAGTAGGTAGGCCTGTGATATTGTTGCATAATAATACCTCAATGAGCGAGATAAGGCGAGGTTGATGGATCTTCACTTCACAAGAGTAAAGAGCGTCTGAGACTTCGTCGAAAAGCCCTTACCAACGGGGTGGGGGCATAATAAGACCTTAACTAGGAGGCAAGATAAGACCCCGAACTGATGAGAGAGATGTGAGGAAAGACATGAGACCTGAGGCAAAACAAGAGGCAAGATACAAATCAAAGCAAGAGGCAAGGGCATCACAAATCTTGATCACACAAATCTTTGCAAGCCAAAGATTAATCAATCACAAGGCTATATCTCGTGGTGATAAGTCACACAAATATCCTAAAGAGTACTTCTTAAATTGCATAAGAAATACTCGCAACTAAAATATTACACATAATGATGTATATATTAACTTAATTATGTTATGAACTGAACATTAATAATTGCAGCGATGTAATAAAATGCGAGGTCGATCACGGATGGACATCTAAGGCAATGAAAGTGAGGCCGTTGAGAGATGAAAGCACAAGGCATGCTAAATAAATCCACGAAAGAATAAGAGGCAAGTATATACTTTAAATACAGTTTTATTCTCTCGAGCATTTACTTCGCAATAAGATAAGGGAACAATTACTTCGGAAACACCCAAAGAATAAGAGGCAAGTATATACTTTAAGTAAACTTATAATTCTTTGATTATTTCCTTCGTCAAGTATATACTTGGTATAACAGATTGATTCCGAGATATCAGGATGAGGCAACCACTAACAAACATGCAGATTACATATATGATGACCATGGTAAGCACAGCAAGAAGAAAAGCCGATATACTAGGGCAAAGGCAAAATAAGAGTGTGAAACCAAGCAAAAAATATGATATACTAAGGAATGAAAACAAAAATTGTCATGCCCCCAAGCTTGGGAGCGCCTAGATGAAATGTTAAAAGGATGAAGAACTAAAAAGTATCAAACGAACATCAAAGAAAGTGATCAAGGATTGTTGGCTTCTTTTTCATCAAGACCGTCACCGGATCCTCCAACACCGGCACCATCCCCAACATCACCGATACCTCCTGCGCCTTGAGGAACCTCGTGGTGAGGTCCCCCGATGTCTTCATCAGACTCAGTATCTTCGCTCTTAGCTTCGGCATTGACAGTAGGATCATCATCGGAGAAAACCTCGAGATTCATGTCAGGAATGTCGATGCCAAGGGAATTGCAAAGCTCGGTGATGAATTTCACTTTTTCCTCTTGGGCATTTCTGCGAGTAAACTTCGCAACTCTCTTGGCATCCTTCTCCATCTGGTCACAATCCTAGTTCAAGGATGAAAGGCTTTCCTTCAGAACGGACACTTCCTTGGACAAACCATCCCTCTGGCGAGACAAGTGCAGAATTTGATTCTTCATACTCTCCTCGGATTCTGCGAAGATAACAGCGAAATGAGAAATATGAACAACAGAACAAAGTGCGAAGCATAATAATAACACCTAGAGCTACCTTCTTTCTGTGAAATGACAGAATTTAAAGTTTTCTGAACATCGAGGTTAAAGTGATCAAGTCTTGATATTTCTGATTCAAGGAAGCTGTGAAATTCAAGAGACGATTTTTCCATGTCTTCACCATGACCAGGCACGGGTTTATCACCATCAGGAGACCCTATAACAAGTTTACCACTTATCGGAGGAACAACAAGCTTCTTCTTCGCGGGATGAACAAGAGCTACTTTCTTTCCTTGAAGTCTCTCTAAGTGAGCCAGTACAGAGGACATATCGCTGTTTAACTCGCTATTTTCATCTCTCAATACAGTGTTCTTAGCCTTTAACTTTTCATGTTTAAGTTTTAACTCGGAAAGCTCATTCCTGAGCCTGCGAAGTTCAACTTCGGATTTGTCCTTCCTTTTAATTATCCTTTGTTTGTCCTCCTCAAGACGCTTAATCTGATCCATGGATGAGGAGTGTAGGTTACGGGAAGTAGTGAGGGAATTACTGATTCGTCGAAGTTCATCCTTCAAACGTTCATTCTCTTCGTGAAGATGAAAATTCAATTCTTCATTATTAGCAGACTCATTAGCTAAACGATCAGCCAGGGAATATGACGTCGTTAGATTTTCATTCAAGATATCATTTTCGGATAGATAATAGTTGATCTGGGACAAAAGGTTCGCTTGTTGAGCTTGGAAATCGTCCACGGTCGACTTTGCTTTTTCGAAACTCATATAATACTTCGCGGAACGGGCTTGACGAAAATAACAGAATAGTAAAGATGGGAACGAGATAGAATTAAAAACCGAGAAGAGGTTAAACTTACTTTTGAGTTCCGAAATCCTCTGATCTTTCTTGATAGAACGCTCTTTCTTATCAGCGAGATCATTCTTAAGATCCTGGATACGTTCCTGGGCAGTCCTCATATTTTCGCAAGAAATATTCATCTCCACAAGCTGAGCCATGTGACGGTTGAATTTCTGCAAAGCATTCGAAATAAGATAGGGATTTGTATATATATTACGTGTAAGATCGACATCACTAACCAAAGCCATAATAGCAGTGTGCTGATTGGTGGAGAGGTTTAATGAAGCATTCTGCATAAAGGACTGATATTGAGCCAGAAAAATGTCAGTGTTGAACGAGATCACGGACTCCATAGCTGCAGATCTTATGGAGGGCGCATTCCGAGTCAAAATGAAGGCATTTCTCAAGAAGTTCATATCGGGGGTGTATGACGGATCCTCCACCTCGAAGAATTTCCGGGTTTTAGCATCAGAAGGACCGGCAGATGATTTAACCGGGGAGTCATCCATAGTGGTGCGAGGAGTTGGCATCGGGATCTTTGGAAGAGGAGTGGATTCTAGAGACACTTTGGACTCTTTCTTGGTAGAAGGAGAAGGAGGCTCCGGGGTTTCTTGGATGAAGGTACAAGGGTGAGTTCCCCCATGTCCAAAACTCTGCGCCGTTTGGGATGTTCAGTGGCATGGACGGATTGAGAAGGAACCTGAAAACGGAAAATTAGTATTTCGAATCGTATGAGGACTGAGGCAGCGAGAAGAAGAATGTCACTTCGGAAAAGGCACAGCAGCGAAGTACCTTAGTAGAATCAACATCAGAAGAGCTCTCTCGGCGATCTCGCTTCCTAGAAATACGAGGAGAAACAATGGGAGGCTCTACGAACTCCTCTTCCTACAAAGCATTAAAGTTAGACCCTGAAAACAAAATAAGTACACCAAAAACGAAACAGGAAACGGGATACCTGATCAGGGACTGGAGATCCATCAGTGGATTTCTTGGAAGATCTATCCTTAATCAAGCCAGGAGCAGGCCGTGCATACTAAAATCAAAAAAAAAAAATGACAACAAGAGATTCAGGCAAAGGAACGAAAAATAAAACAGAGAAAGTCTAGCGAGCTTACATCGGAGGGTCTCTCGGACCAACTGAACTTCCAAGGTTCGTAAGCAGCGAGATGAGCATGACCAGGGAGAGGACCATCTTGAGATTTCCCTGACTCGTCAAAGCCCCAGATAAGGGGACCCTCAACAACGACTGGGAATATCATCCAGTCTTCATCATTAGTCAAGCGAAGAGAGGGACCCTTAGGAGATTCCTTTGAAGAGCTGACAGGCTCGAAATCCATGAGAAGAACTTTGGAAGGATCCTTCAGGGACTTCCGATGTAAAGCTATACCCCACTCTTGATATTTCCTTCTTCGGCCCTGGGTCTTGTCGATATAATTTTCCTAGAAAGAATCAATATTGTAATCGGTTGAGTCAAAATCCTCAGCCATTGTGGGGATTTGAGATAAACCAGTAGAAGAACGCCTCACAAACTCGTTACCAATCTGAATTGCATTACCACTCAGCTGGAAAACTCCCCTGTTGATATAAGCGAGAATCTCATAAAAAAGTGGATTCTAAGCGTCATATAGAGGAAAGGTTAAACCTGCTCTTAGCTGACCTAAGGTGGTAATCATTATGGTGGACGACCATGTTTTCGCCTCAATCCAGCGGCAATTCAATTCCATCTGTCTGGTTGCGACAACCGGAGGTGTGAAGGAGGAATCCACCGCCGACGACAGAGATAAACCTAATTTCTTGAAATCGGCCTGGAAATCCTCAAGGTACTTTGATGTAGTGGCAGGAGGAAACTTCTTAGGCGCCATTGTTGAAAGAAGAGTTGGTAGAAAATGGAGATTGAAGAAGAATCGAGAATAGCAGGGAAGAGGAGTGAGTAAAACCTGTCCAGAAATGGTATCGGAGAAGAAGGAGTTGGAGAATGTAAAGAAGAAGAAAAGGGTGAGGAAGAAGACTATTTATAATGGACCCAGGCATGATCGGGAGAAACGGTTACACAAGAAGGGGAACCGGCTGGCAACTGTTGATGGGAATCGTGGAAGACAAGATATCGGAAAATCCGGGTACGTGGCGGTTACGAATCTAATGCGGGATTCTCTTTCCTTTCTTGGTTCCCTCAAACGGAATGAGAAAAGGCAAAATGTAGGTACAAAAAAACACTCTGCCACGTGTCCAAGGTAGATTGAACGAGACAATAATGAGAATCTTCGAGAAAGATATTATTCATCACTCCCAAAGAGGTGTAAGCGAATAGTCAAATCAAGTGTCAGATCAGCCACGAGATAGCACTAACTTGCTCGGAAAGATATCTAGCGAAGTAAATAAGGAGCGCAAGGTATGAATTGGTGCACAAGAAAAGAGGAGACCTACGAAGTCGATTACACGAAGCTCGACTTATTGTCCAAGAAATAGAAATATTCCCGAAGTATATTGTGCGAAGTGTGGATTGTTGTGCAAGAAATGGGACATCTGTCCCTGACCAGAGCCGATCTTTAAGACGTAAAGGAAGCATAAAGTTATTCTAAGAGAAGTAAAAAGTGTAGTTCCGAGGTAAATCGGGTTGTATCCCACTATGTAACCCTCCCCTATAAAAGGAGGACTTAATATTCCTTGAAAGGGGTTGGATCTTGAAGGGAAGAGAGAGAGGATATTTGTGAGAGAGCGATTTGTTCTTGAGAGTGTTCTTGAGTGTCTTGTAACTTAGATACTAAAAATATTCAATAAACAAAGATCTTTTGGAAAACTTATACTTGCTTAACTTCGTATTAGTCAAATTAGTAAGAGGGTGTAACTATGGATTTTCTGTAGTTACAATGCTATTGACGAGAAGAGAATTTATTTTCAATATTCATGTGCTACGTGATGTGTAAGAGAATGGGTTCCTGTTGTTCTTCGTTGTACAACAAACAATCAAAAGGGAAATTAGGTTCATGATATTCAATGTTACTACCATTTCTTGTTGTTTGATAGACTCAAATCAGATTAAAGTTTAAGCGTTCAACATTTTCAAATTCGATGGAATAGATATGCAACTCAAGTTCTGTTTGTGGTAGGTCTTCGATCGATACACATTTTAAATCAAGGCTTATAAGAATTTTTATAAAAAAAAATCTTTTCAAAATTTTGTTTGCGAACTCCCAGATCTAAAAGCTCAAAGTAAAGATAAGAGTTTAGAAAAGAATTCGTCCTTTTTAAAATAGATTTCCGATGCAGATTCATCTGATTTTACATTGTTTGCTTCTTTCCTTGAATCGTTGATGATATTGGTCTGAAGATGTTCAAAAATCACTGGAACTTTCATATTTTACCTTGAAATATAAAGACCCCGTGAGATTTTCCTGTATGTTGTTATCTTCGCTTTATGAGCTTTGATATTCGCCTGAGTTATTTGTTTGCTGGTGTACTTTACTTTCGCAAAGAGGTTTTCTCTGAAGATAACTACTAGTATATTTTTCTTATTGCTTCGCTGGGGATGTGGATGTGTAGACGAGTGGTTTCGAGCTGTCAACGAAGTAAACTTCGCTAAATCTCTCTCCCTTTTGTTTGTTATCTTCCTAAAGTATGCAAAAATGATTAGAGTCTGCGAATAAAGATGAGAATTTGACGAAGATAAGAATCTACTGTGTCTTTTCTTCACTCACGGTCCCTTTAACTCGAGATTATTACTCCCAATTGATTTGCTGCGAACCGTAACAATTGAGATTGGAAATTAATCCCATCCAGCTGTCTCTTCGCGACTGCAAATTTTCTTCGCAGAAGTTAACTAACTTCTTCCTTTGCTATTAGAAATTTACACTGGGAAAAATGTTCAATCATATATCGTTTGTAATCCACCAGATGTGAGTTTGTGTGAACAGAATAGAAGAGATGGGGATGGGATTCGTTCTTTCAAGAGTAATTGTTGGCTGATTTCATCTTTGTTGAAAGTTGGGTCTTCCAATTCGTTTTGGTTCTTCGGTACCATAATATCTCTTTCTCATAACTTCCTTGATCTGTTAACATCATTTGGTTTCTATAACATGAAGTTCTCTCTGAAACTTCCATTTCTGTAACATCATTTGGTGTCCCTGTTTCTAGCGCCAAAAATATAGTTGCAGGAAATCCCACAACACACCCCATATGATATTTTCTAGATCTAAATCTATTTCATAATCAAAATAAAGATTAAAGTACTAAAATTATAAAATGGACACAAGGATTTACGTGGTTTGATCAATGTGATCTACATCCACGGGGTTAGGGTTCTTCACTATAATTATTGAAATTACATTTGGGTTACATTGGGACACCATTAATGAGTATTTGGAGCTATAGATTTAGTTTTAGGGGAAGAAGATGATAAAGAAAATAAAATCTCTCTCTCTCTCTGTTACAAAAATATCCCCCCCTCCTTTTCTCTCTCCTTCTCTCCTCTTTATATAGGTATTTACATAGTGGATGACATATCACATACAACTCATATTTTCTCGCAGGATCTTACTACATCTTCGAAGGTTATTGCCACATTCTCCCAGGCTAATGAAATGAATGCATCCCGCACACTAACAAATGTGTTATACGATATTCTGCTCCTACATACGCGTCCGCGTCTGTGCAACCCCTTTGTTATCATTTGTTCTCATTTTGGTTTCCACTCATCATATTGAACAGGTCATGCGACAATTTTTGACACGATTGCTTTTCGGTGTATCTCGTTATGCAATGTGTTCTTTTTTTCTTCCAATAATTATATTCAACCCATTGGTTAAGCCTACCTTCAAACCCACCGTTGATGTGGTGCTGAGGTGGTTTGACTTTGATGTTTTTTTGGTTTTTCTCTTTCCTCCAACGTGTTTAATTTTATTCATTTTTTTTTCTTTTTCTTTTGGGTGTTTCTTTATATACCCCATGAAACACCAAACGTATCCCCTGTAGTTGCAGAATAACCTACAACTACACCCTCAATAGAATTAGTAAAAACTCAAGAAGTTCTTGATGATGAAGAACAATTTTCTTATTAATGTTCTCAATTGATCACAAAGAAGTATCTAAATGGAATTAGAATAGTTACAACTTTCTCTATTCTCTTTCCTAAAATATTTTCTAACACTCACTAAAAGAACCTCTCGAATTTTACATTTGAACTCCTATTTATAGTAAAACTTTATACATCTGTACATGAGTTACGAAGTATCGCAACTCATACTCGCAAAATTACTCCATCCTCGCAAAACTTCATATTTCTCCGCACTTCTTCTATCATCGTATCATTTTATAACTCTTTTCTCCTGATACTCGTGAACTATTATCTTGCGATATTCAATTACCTACATCTTGCCTCTTCTCATGTCAATTCTACGAAGAAGAAATGATCGTGAGAACATAACCGTTACTTAGTCTTTTGAAATTTTGACACGTCTTTTGTAACCGTTCTTTTTTAGTTATTCCCTTATATAACTCCTTTATATTCTCTTCCTTTTCTTTTTCTTATTTCCGCAATTCTATCTTCTACTCATACTCTCTATCACTATTTTCTCTGCAATTTTTTCTTCTCTTGTATCTTCATGAGTTCTCCAAGGTAATTTCCTTCTATCTCTGCGTATTTCATTTGTTCTCCTCTTTAATTTCTGTATAATTTGTTATCTTATTTTGGTTTATTTCAAAGAAAATAATTTCTCGATGAAATCTCAACTAAAGAATCCAAGCCTTAATCCACGAAGAAAAAAATCGAGAATCAAAAGGTAGTTAAAATACTCCGCCTTCTTTCTTTCCCGAACAATATATTGTTGCCTCGCTTTTTAATCTACATTTTGATTCGCAGGTTGACGAAAAACCAAATCCAAGTAAGAGATCTCGAATAACTAAACCCACACCATTAATTCCGATTGATGATTTCCTTCCTGAAGTTGATAAGGAATTTTCCTCTCCTCCTCGTGAAAATGCTTCTTCACATACTCCTGCCTCTACTCCATTACCTGCTTTTCAATCTCCTATCAATGTAAATTTATCAACACTTCTTCAAGACCAACCCTCTCAAAATATTTCTTCAACTTCTTCTTTTGAAAAACAACCCTCGCAAAATATTTCTTCAACTTCTTCTTTAGAAAAACCTGTCTTGTCCTCAAATCCTTTGAGTGCTATTTCTCCAGACAATTTGCAGCTTGCTCTTATTCCTTCAAATTCTTCTCCTCTTCCTCAAGAAATTCGAGATGGAATTTATTCAACTTTCCGAATGTTATCTGAGGTTTTGACCAATACCGCGAAATCTACTAATGTTCGTTCGCAATATGAATTTTGCGAAGTTCTGAATAATTTCGTCAATCCAGACATTTCTTCTTCACGTCAATCCTTGGAAAAAGAAATTGAATTGCTTCGCCAATCTTTGAAAGCTTTTCAAGCAGAATGCGAGGATCTTCGTAAATAAAATCATCATCTTCAGAATAATTCTCTGGACTGTGCGATTCTTCGCAAAAGAAATGATGAATTGAAAGGTATGATTACTATCTTTATATTTTCTCTTTTATTTATTTATATTCTTCATATGCTTGAAACATCCATTAAAACCCATTCCCCTTTATAGAATCCATCCAGAAATGTAGAAGATTGGTACTTCACCATGAATCAGATGCAACAGAATATCGAACCAAGCATGAAATCCTCTCAAACCAATTCTCCCATTTATCTAATATTTACTCGTGTGCTCTTGACAACTCTGATGCTCTTTTTCAAGAGAATACTCAATTAATATATGATCGAAATTTTTTGAATGATGACATATCTCAACTTTTTTCTTCCTTAACCAAATCTAATTTGAGAATAGAAACCTTATTAGAAGAGAACAAAACCTTATCAGATGAGAAATGTTCGTTTTTGAATACAATGATTGTTTCTTCGCAAGAATTAAAGACTCTTCAGAATAAATGTTGCGATCAAGAAAATCTTCTTTCTTTGTTGAAAGGTGAACTTGAGGAATTAAAGAAGTCTTGAGATCTTTGAAAGAAATTCTTTTGTTATTGAGAAGAATTCCCTTATTAATAAGAATATAGTCTTGTGTGCTAAGAAGAATCAACTTGAAGAAGATTACTCGTCATTAAAAAGTCTTAATGCCAAACTTGCGAAGGATAAAAATTTTCTCCTTTCTAAAGATCAAAAGCTTCAATCTCGACTTAAAGGATTAGTTGGTGATGGTTTTGATAATGCGATGAATTAGATGAAGAACTGTTGTCTATCTTTAACTCAATCTCTTACTTCGCAAAGAGAAGGTAGTCATTAAAATTTGACTTCCTCTGGTATATCTTTAAATTTCGTTATACTCGCAAATTTTATTCTTTGAACTTTGTTTTATTTGCAGAATCTGAGAACCACCTTCGTAACGCAAAAGCTGGATTAGAAGCCTCCTGTTCTGAGCTTCTTAAGAAGAATGCTTTGCTTTCTACTCGCTTAATCAACTCTCGTGACCGTGCTACTCGGAAATTCAACTATCTTGCTTATTCCAAAGATATCGAAGATACCAATCATCAAAAAGATATACTTCGTGAAAGTCATCTGAAAGCTCAAGTCTTTGCGAATAACATTCTCTTATCAAGAGGCTTGCCTCCTGTAAAGATTAGTCCTCTGAAGATGAATTTGCTCGTGAGCCTGATAGTGATTTCGATTATGAGAGTGATGATGAAGATCTTGATGATGAGAAAGAATCTATTCCTCAAGGAGATGTTCCTGCTGCGTATTCTTCCAAGGATGATATCTCGCAAAAGTCGAAGGCTGCTAATGACCCTTCTGATCTTAAAGATCCAGCACAGAGTGTTGATGAAGCATGATAATATTCCTTGTTCAATTTATCATTGACTCTCCTGTCTTTCTTTCTTCTGAATTCCTTCCCTTAGTTACTGTTGGTTTCCTTTTTGCGAACAATTCTATTTTTTGAGAAGTACATTTGATATTTTACGAAGATGATCTATCCTTTCTTTTTGATATTTTGCGAAGATAATTTAACCTTTCTTTGACTAAATTTGCCCCATTTTATCATATGAAGAGAAATAATATATAACTCACAGATAAAGCTTAGTATATCCTTTTCCCCCTATTATTTCTCTTTAAATGATTAAACATTGTTTGAAGTATTAAAATATCTGCCTCAGTTTATCTTACGAAGTTTCAACCTTTGTAGAAGTATTAGAAGTACCAAATCCATCAAATGAAGAGATATAAGAAGTATTAGAAGTATTCAATTTACCAAATGAATTATTAGAAATACTCAATTCCCTTTTACGTATTAGAAGTACTCGATCCACCAAATGAAGAGATATAAAGAGTATTAGAAGGATTCAATTCATCAAATGAAGAAATATAAGAAGTATTCGATCTTTGAATAATTATGTAACATATGACGAAGTATAATGATTATTTAACTTTCACCAAATGAAATATCCATTAAAGAAGTATAATAAATATGAGATATTCTTGAAGAATTATAAGAAGTATTCAATCTTTTTGTGAAATATTTAATATATGGAGAAGTATAAGAAGTATGTAATTCTCGTAAACTTTTACGAATATGAACTTATATGTATTTGATTGTTATCAAAATCGCATCTTTTGTTAAGTCTTCATTAAAATTCTTCAATGATGTTGTCTTTTTGATAGTACTTCTTGTAAAAATTCTTTAATGATATTGACAGAGCTGTCTTCTCTTCAAAATTTCTTGATGTATATTCTTGTAAAATTTCTTCAATGATATTGATGAAGTTGTCTTCTTTTCAGATCTTCATAATGTATATTCTTGTATAATTTCTTCAGTGATATTGATGCAATAAATTTCATTAATTTATGTGGTCTTATCATGCCTTCCTAAGTAAAGGTCTTATTTTTCCACCTCTTTTGTATTAATTATTTGCGATAATATGACAAGTCTGAACATTCTTGCGAACATACAACCTCGTGACATTATCGTCTTGCGATGAAATCGCAGGACGTTCTTACACTTTCATGCAAAAACCCATTGATATCATCTTAACTTCTTTTTATAGTATTTTAGCCTCTTCAGGAATTGTTGCGACAATATGACAGGCCTAAATATTCTTGCGAACATAAAGCCCCATGACATTGCCGTCTTGCGATGAAATCGCAGGACGTCTCTACACTTTCATGTAGCGACCCATTGATCTCATCTTAACTTTATTATGTTCTGCGAGTTCTTTATTCTTTTCTTTCTTTCTTTCTCCACTCTTTTTTTTTAGAAGGCTCGCAGAACTTCATTTGTTGCACAAATATGACAAGCCTTTATGTTTTCGCAAACAAGAAGCCTCGTGACATTTGCGTCTTATAGCACTTATCAGCTCCCTAATGGAGGGTGTTGCCCTTTATCTTCCCCCTGATTTCCCCTTCAAGGAAGCGTACATCGACCATACAAGGTTAGCTCTTCCCATCCGGTTCTGACAACAACCAGCTTTTGATCGCAACCTCTTATCCTTTTTGCTTATAGGGCTTATAGTTACGAGGTTGCACCCTATGGGGTATCTTTGGGCCAAGTGCATCATTTTCCAAGACTTGTCAAAAATGGAAGATGTGGTTCAACCTCACCCGGCACTCTTGACTCAACCGTGTACCTCGGCGCCTTGATCGTTTTCTGCACTTCTTTGGAAAGACAGTATGCCTTAGTCGCCCAGCCTAAATCTTCTTACACCGCATTTTATATTGCGTAATGTCGTTAGATTAGGTGAGAATCCAAGGTGTCTAACCCGGATAGGTACCCCATTATTGGGTTGTACCCCAAAATTTTTACCATGTACTAAGGGCCCTTGGTGGTGTTCCGGTTACCCTTAGCCACGTTATAGGTACCCCCTTAAATGACGTACTTTAGGACTTTGCCTCTTACGAATTATAGCTTCGCGAACTAGGGTGTACGCCACAAAGGTTTGCCTGTATAAAATTTTCTGCGGCTCTCTTTCTTTTTTGGAGGCTGATCACAGATTGCGGTCTTTTATTCGCAAATTAATGAAATTTTAATCGGAATATAATTTTTGAAAATTTGTAACTTTTCCCAATTTCCTGCGAGCAAACAATATTCGTAAAAATTTTCATGAGTTTTATGGATAATACCTTTTCAAATATAGTATGTTCCAAGGTCTACCAAGCCTCAAACCCATGTCTCTCCCTTCTGGATCTATCAGCCGATAAGCTCCGCTTCCTACAACTTCTTTAATAACATATGGTCCATCCCATTTTGGTGCTAATTTCCCTCCATTTTCTTTTTGATATCGAGGTGTTTCTCGCATGACCAAATCACCTGGTTTATATTCACGTTCAATGACTCTCTTGTTGTATTCTCGAGCTAATCGTTCCTGATAAATCCTCATATGGTGCAACACCTTTTCTCTTTTTTCTTCCAAATCATCCAATTCTCTTAATATTACTCCCGCACTTAAATTTCTTTCCCAAGCTTCTTTCTTTGTTGTTGGAATTACAACCTCTGTAGGTATCTTGCTTCTACTCCATATGTTAGACAATAAGGAGACATTCCAGTTGCTTCTCTTCTAGTTGTATTGTATGCCCAAACTGCGCTAGGTACTTGCTCGCACTACCCTTTGAGATGTCCTTCTAATTTCTTTTTGATTGTATCTGCGATTGTTTTATTTGTTGCTTCAGCTTGTACATTAGCTTGTGGATATAATGGGGTTGACTTCCCACATTTTATTCTAAAAGCACTGAGTAACATCTCTATATTCTTCCCCTCAAATTGTTTTCCATTATCAGATACTAGTTGTCTTTGGAACCCCGTACACGCAAATGAGGTTCTCAAATATAAACGTAAAAACATCTTTATCACGAATATGTTTATCTTGCTTTTACTTCGCGACCTTCGTGAAATAATCATTGCAACTATCAAGTATCGCCTTTGTCCAGATCCGGTATAAATGGTCCAACAATATCCAACCCCCATTTACCAAAAGGCCAAAGATCTTGTTGAAGAAGTTAATGTAGCCCCTGGTGCATGAATTCTTTTACCATGTCGTTGGCATTCCTTGCATCTTCGTACGAACAATTTTGAGTCTGTATGCATATAAGGCCAGTAATATCCTTGTATCTTTGCTCTATATGCTAGAGATCTTCCCCCACTATGATTGCCATCTTCTCCTCCATGTAACATCTTCAATATCTTTTCTCCTTCTTCGAGTTAAGCACCGAGAGGTGGTCCATTGAAATATTTTCTGTATAAAATTCCTTCTCGCAACTCATAGTTTGTTGCACGACTCTTTAATTTATGTGCTTCTAGTCTGTTCCTGGATATTTCTCCTGTTGCGAGGTATTCATGAATTTATTTTCTCCAATCTGCGATGTTGTTTGATAACTCTCTTTCTACTTCCATCGCAACAGCTTCTTCAATTTCTTTCTCTTTGTCCACTGATGGGTGTTGAATTGTTTGTATTTGGATTTGTCATCATGCTTGGAATAAATGCAAAAGCATCTGCGAGACGGTTATATTTTCTTGCTATATGTCTCCATTTTAATTTTGGTATCTTCGCAGATAATTCCTCAACGAGTTTCTTGTATTTCTTCAAAGAAGATTCATTTGTGGTATATTCCCCTTTAATTTGACAAATCACTAATTGCGAATCACTTGTTATCCTTATACTTTCAAGCTTCTTTTCTATTGCGATCTTTAATGCATGCACTACAGCTTCGTACTCTGTTTCATTGTTCGTGGATGCAAATTCTAGTCTGAATGAGAATGCTGTTCTTTCTCCTTCTGGTGAAATCAACACGACTCCAATTCCATTTCCCTCACTATTGGATGATCCATCCACCATAATTTCCCATCTACCAGGCTCTGTTAACAAGTCTTTTGGATTTCCAAATTCTTCTTCAACATCCATCATTTCCTCTACTGCTTCATCTTCTTCCAAAGGAAATTCTGCCAAAAAATCTGCGACAACTTGTGATTTTTGCGATGACAACACTTCGTAGATTTATTATCGAGCTATACATATGTCTCGGTGAATGCTCAATTAATAAGACATAGAGCTTAAATGCATTTTGGATCGCATTGGAGTTAAGAACTATTTATTAGATTTATTATCGAGTTGAATGTATTCATGAATGCACTAACACATCATTTTTCGTCAATGTTATTTTTCAGTATTGGTGGTACACTTACTTTACAGTCGGCGAACCAGATCTTCACGATAAACGATTAATTTTCCCAGTCGTGTACTAGTACAAAGATGATAATTGGATTGGGCAGATCAATGATGGTCAAAATATTGCTGCTGTTCAAAATATGCAACAACTATGAAGAACTAGTGTACAATATTAAGCCAACGCCGTATACGGTAATTGGTGAGTTCCATGAACCAATGGCATAATACATGCTTCAGTTAATCTTAAAGTGAATTATGTTTTACAGTCCAGCTAGGGGTGAGGGTATTTGGTACTATGGAGAAAGACATTTGTTTCAGCTACAAGGAAGAAAGGTAAAGGCAATCAACCCTTTTTCATCTTCAATTATTTCACATGATGATTGGATAAAGTTGATAAATAATAGACAACCTTGGGAAGAAGATGATGATTTGATCCAAGAACCAGAAAATGACTATGATTACTACAGTTGGTTCCAAAAGGTATGCAAGCTAAATATTGATGTTCAGCCACATAACTTAGGAAGTGTTGACTTTCCAGCACTTGGAAATTTTCCACTTACAGATCTTCCATCCCAACCCCCACCACCTACGGGAGAACCATGTACTTACCCTAGAAATAAATTTGGGTTGTCACATATGCCTCAATTGCGATGGGAAGTCAATACTTTATCACAAAGTGGAGATATTGTTTCAGTTCCACTCACTACTGAAGGTATGCATCTGACCTATCCATATGATGTTGTGGATGCAACAAGAGAAGAGTATCATAAGCAATGTAACAATTATGAGCATTTTATCCATGGGTTCCAAAATTTTCACTTGAGTCAGATGCAGTCTTTGAGGAAAATTCTGAGTTATGAAATGCCTAAGACTCCCAGTGAGAGCAATACAAGAACTAGAAGTTGTGCAAGTGGAAGTCATGCAAGTGGAAGTCATGCGAGTGGAAGTCATGGAAATGAAAGTCGTGGACGTGGAGGTCGTACAAGTCGTCAACTCACTCCAATTATCATGGACGAGACTATGGTGGAAGAGACTCAGCTACAACCAACAGCAGATTTGCAGTCTCATATTGGTTTCATGCCTCAAGGTCCTATACTTACTCCTGCTGGTGAACACATCAATTTGGATGCATTAAGGCAATCCCCAATTTATACCCCAAGTTCAGCATTTCACCGATTTCAAGCACCTCCAATGGCTCTGATACCATTTGAAGGTTATGAATCACCTGATGCTACTCAACCACCATCTCAGACTCAAAATAATGAGTTTTCACAAGATCCAACAGGCTTTGGGGATTATGTATTTCGTGGTAATCGTTAGTTTTAGAGTTTTGTTTAGTCGTTAATATGAATTGTGGTTTGTTTAAATCGTTAATGTAATTGCACTTTTGTTTGATAAACAATTGCGAACTTAGAATTATGGTTTGTTTAAATATTCATTTCAAGTTTTCTACATAATTGCGAACTTAGAATTGATAACCTAGATTAAATTGGGGCAACACTTTTAAGATTTCATAACAACTGGCATATCAGAACTCTTCTCTGGTGTCACAGAGCCACTTTGTACGACATCTTTGATCAATGCATAGCAGGGTTTCACCACTTTTCATGTTTCGAGCCTCTTCCCTTATCATACCAATATACTTGTTAACGTTCTTGGAAATTATGGAGAACCGAGCACTCAACACCATCAAATTGCGATTGTTGAGGTTCATTGTTTCTTCTTCAAATTTCATTAAAATGCGTCCCCAAAACGGAATAAGCCGTAACGATCCATCAACAATTGGATGATTAGTGAAGAAAACATAATTTCTGCAGATGCATTCATCTTCTAACGTGCTAAAATCGCGATGTTGTGCAACTCTCCAACTATTTGATTTTCTTAATTCATTTTGCATTCTAGCTCGGTCTGCAAATCTTTGATTTTCGTCCGCATGTTGCTCTTCGATGAATTGAGCCATAGACATGTTTTGATCCATTAGAAAATCTAAGAAAATAGGAAGAAGGTGTGAGTTAAAATGGTAGAGGAATGTGGTATTTATAGGGGTGAAGATTAATGGTCGTTGGATCAGATTCTATCTGTCGGTCTTACAAAAACCGCTACCGGTGTAGTATACACCGAACAGTTTATAGTGGACCGAGCGGTCGAGACTCGACCGCTCGGTAGAAACTACACCTAGCCTGGCTAAGTGGAAAATTTGCCACTTAGTCAGGCCGGTTTGCTTGTTTGCCCCCTCCATAGTGGGTGCTTAAATGGCAAATCTATTGATTTGCCACACCCATAGGAAGGGGCCTCACATGTGCCTGAAACTCATCAATATTATAGTATTTATCGACCAGAAAAAATAGAAAACTCTTTATGCACGAAATACCAACATAATAAACAACATTAATTCTAGTAGTTCAATAAACCAATTCAGGGTATCAGTATTTGTTGCAAAATATTTTTAAAATAAATAAATAATCATTTAACATAACTTAAACCAATTTACGGCATTGTGATCTACAAACAGATTTAGGAAGTTACTATTGTCATATTGTGACATAGTGACAAAGGCATATAGATACAAGTGGGTCTCTCACCCACTTGTATGGCTACTAAAGGGTACCCGATTACCCGGAACCGGATCGGACTCGGGTATATTAGGTCCAGTTACGGGTCCAAAAATTTGACCCATTAGAAAAATCACTACCTAACGGGTAGATCCGTTAGGAACCGATAAAATTTCGAGTCCTAACGGGTATTACCCGTTGGGTACCCATTAGGTATTGGGTACTTGAATATTTGTCTTTTACATGTTAAGTTTGCTAAAATGAAAAGATTTCGTATAGTTTCTCCGCCACTGTTGTGACATGTTCAGGATAGTAGAAGAGTCTTATATTTCATAATCTCTTATATTTCCTTGTTTTGGGGTTTTTGTGGTTTAGATTTTTGTCTGTTCTTCTTAAGTGGATAAAAATGTGCCTATTTGGTGAAAAATCAAATCCAGCAGCATAAAGAACATTATCAGGTCTAACCAAGGAAACAAAGATAGAAAAATCAACAACTAGATCAAGATCATCAATAAGTTCATCAAACATCACATCTGCTACTAAGACTCCAAAGTTGATTCGGTCCGATTCAGACCTCTAAAGACCTATTCAGAAGACCCGTGTTACTTTGATTTATGTTACTATGATTCCTACTACTTTAATTTCTGTACATATTGGTATTTTGAAAAACATAGTTCATGTTACTTGATTGTACATGTTCTTGAAAACATCTGGTTGGACCTGATCCAATTACTGGCTTTTGTAGTGATCCATATTGATTTTGTTACAAAATCAATTTGGCATGTTGATGTTGCTTGGCCCTCTGGGAACTTTGAAAAGGCTTTTATGTTTAAAAGGATTGAAATATTCAAGAACCGGTGGAGATACAATAGACTTGATGAATGTAATATGATCTTGATAAACGGCTGTAAGGTTTCCGATTTCCAAAATCGGCATTTACAATATATCATCTGAGATTCGCCTATTTTCGGGAAAAAAAAATCTACTACTTCACTCTCTACGAAGAAAAAAAAACTATTTCAAAATATTAAACATTGCTTCACACTACTTTATCATTATCTCATTTCCTATCCATCTCGGGATGACGTCAAAATCTTTACGATATTTGATAATGTTTTGGTCATCTCCAACTAATTAAATTGGTGTCAGACTCAGAAGTTCCCATAATATTTACATGCCCATACAATAACATTTTTTAAGGGGTTTTTGTTTTTGGTATTCATATTTTGTCCAACTTTTGAGTTTGGTCTAACATTTGTCCATCTTGGTGTTTGGTACTTGAAATTAACGTTGACTTGTGTTGACTTATTTAGATTCTAACTTCTGTTTGATAATTATTAAAAAACTTACATAAATCTAATTATTACTCTAATTTACTTTTATATCCTTTCGCTTTTCCAAAAAAGTCTTTCCAATACCTTAATTTATTTTCTCTATATCGGTTCATCTTCTTCGGCCTCCACTGACACCGCAATTCTACATAGCCCCATGAATCAAAAGCTCAATTTGAAAATCAGCTTCCTCAAATCCAATCGATTTCTCTTTTGTCTGCATAATCCCATGAAAAAATTCAACTACTCTGCATAACCCAACAAACTGATTCAACCAAAAACCCTATTAAAGAAGCAGCTTCCCAAATTCAATCAATTCCTCTTCCTCCTTGCATAACTCCCGTGAACATATTCAACAAAAAAAAAACAATTGAAGAAGCAGCTCCCCGTAATCCAATCAATTTCTCATTTCTGTGATGATTTTTGACAACAAAATCCCTAATTCAGAAAAACCCTAATTCACAACAAAATCCCTAATTCATAAAGAACTATTTCATTCAATTGCAATATACGTACATACCGACTTACCCCGAATCCCTAAATCAAATAAATCAGATGTTCCTGATGATGATGCATTTGTTTGATGCTCCTGATGATGAAATTAGTGTTTTTAGATCCTAATCAACAACCAACAGTACCTTCACGAGTTCAAGCATCTTCAACAACAGTGCAACACCACCCCTTATTGCTTTGATTTTGGGAGATCTATTTAGTTTTATTTTTATTTTTCCTATGATTCTTCCATTAATCATAGTGGAGATGTTGTATAGAGGAGATAGGGGCGGAGATATAAAGAAGATGTGTCCCAAACTTACTAGGTCAATATTATTAAAGTAGAAGTATATAACTGTAAACTATTTAATAATTTGATTTTATATAATTCTTTTGATAATTAGTAAGTGGAAATCAAAATTTAATGGAGTCAGCACAAGTCAACGCCAATTTCAAGTCTACAAGAGGTCTTGGTATTAGAACTGTAGCGCCCCCTAAGCTAGCAGCTGACTAATCCAAGAGATTAACTAAATAAGAGGCACTAAAATCTAAAACATGCACTTAAGCATTCAATTAAGAAATGCGATACAGAACTTAACCCAAAGCTAACCCCGCTCAGAAACATATATACAAGATCTTCTCTCAAATGATACATATATAATAGTCAATTGGTTTTTAAATAAATATACAACATAATAAATATAACAGAAGTTAATCAACTAGCGAAGTCAACTCTTGAAGCTTAAGCTGCGCAACTCTGATCTGTCACAGAAACTGAAGTGGGAATAATTAACATTTAACCTTCTAAGTAATCATATGCAAGATTTGGAAAACAATAATGTTTTTACGAAAATATTAAACAGTGACTAAGTCACTGAAATAATCATACATGTATATGGACAATCTCCTTCTTCAAACAATGTATAATATGGTTGTAAATCCCTACCCGGCAATTCACACCTATTTAGATATGGATGCCACCAAGACCATGGTGACCAATACTCTAAACAATAAAAGCTGAATTAAATTAGATATAAATGTGAAGGAGCGTATCCTATATACCACAAGTGGAAATTCTCATTTCCCATAACAATTCATATTGACAACACATTACAAGTCCTTTCCACATCGTGGAAAGATTCCACGTAAATAACAGGATTATCATAATGCATTTTAAACAAAGCATGGAATGCACAGATAGAAAATACATGAATTTGTAAAACATAAACTTTTGTAAAAGAAACGACAATGATTATCAAAGAGTCAAATGCATTCCCACACCTTTTTGGAAGGCAAGCCACGCCTACTTCGAGATCCACTGGTTCGTCCTTTGAATCGGTCGTTGTTAATAATTAACTATTAATCACACAAGAATTCTAAGATTCTAGCCAAAATGGCTCATACAAGAATCATATAATTCCATCTCACATCTGTAGGCCCATTTATGATTCTCTAGTTATAAGTTTAGTGGACTATCTAATGGTTCTAAGCCCATTATGTTTCTACACCTTTCCATTCCCTTACTTTAGCATAGCTAGTCTTAAGCCCAAGTCAACTAGACCAGCCCAATAGCCTAAGGCCCAATCCATCTGAGTCACTAACAGTCTTTAACGGTCAAAGGGTCAAGTAACAGTCAATGTCAGTAAAAGAGGTCAAGGTCCAAAGTCATAATCGGTCACTGAGTCAACTCAGGTCAAAACAGGAACTCGGTGAGTCAATACCGATTCGACTCAGTCAGATAACCGAGTCAGACAAGATTAAACTAGTCAGACATCTGACTTGAAAAGGAAATCAGGGCAAATAATAGAATCAACCCCTGTTAAAAAGAACTCTAGCACCAGTGAAACAAGGAAGTTCTCTATTGTTTAGTTTCCCTACTCAAATCTATTCAACTTAGTCATTGCATAAATATTCATTCAAATTATAACTCAAAATCGAATTACAAAGATAACATAGCCTACCTGCAATTGCAGTAGTTCCAAGCTTTCACAACCATCACTATTTACAACTCTACAATCACCATTCTCAGCATTACAGGAAAGACACCCAATGTTATACACACACCATTCTAATTCCAAATCAACTTTAAAATTCATTACATCAATACAAACTCTGCTTACCTGCCGTTGCAGTTGCAAGCCTTCTCTTAGAGGTTTAACTCAACACAATCACTAACTCTTATTCTAACAACACTGCCAATCTAACTCAATATCACCTGCAACTTACAGTAACTGTCACCAACAGAACATCACCATTGTACTCAAACAACATCTTCTTTACAACTACATATCTCCATCTCCAGTTCTATAACTCTTGTTACATACACATACACTTTCTGTTCAAAACTCTGCACCTCAGCTCAATACAATCAAATAAAACATAGCAGAACCATCCCATATCCATCACATCTTCTCAACCAGCTATTCACTACAAAACCTGCAATCATCTTAATTTCATCTGCAGCTATCCTTTTTCTCAGAATTCTACTCTTTTAATCAATCTCACGAACACCAACAAGAATCCCAAGTCAATCCACTACACCTGCAACTTCATCATAAAGGTAACCACCTTCTCAGACCACCAACATTTCATAATACTACATACACAACAATCCATCTCAACTGAGTTCAAATGAATGAACTTACCCTGGATTATTCAACACCACCAGAATCTACAACTGATATTTTACCAAAACCACCTTCTCTGTAACATCAACATTAACAACTTCAGAGTGTTTATAACATTCATTGACTCAACTGTAGATCAACAAGTCCGTTCTGTTTTGTATTCACCTCAAAACTGAACTCCGTTAACAACATATACTTCAACAATCAGAACACACAACTTGTATAAATTAAACTAAACAACAGTTACCTCATAACAACCTCTCAAGTAATTGAAGTCGTCCTCTTCTTTACTTGATTTCACCCAACAAAGCATCACCATCAAACCATAATTAAGTTGTCTTACAACAATTCCCCCAATTCGATTCATACCCCTTCATCATGGTATGAACTCCATCTTCCTTAAATCAAGTCAATAGAAAACCCTAGAACAGAACCCCGTATCTCTAAATCGATCTACTCTGTAACCCAATCTTCAATTAACATCATTAACTTCTTATTCACCTCATAATCTTCAAACACATCCTTCAATTCCATATTTTAATTATTCTTCTGAATTTTCCCCTAACCCTAATTTCTTCTTCACAATTAATCCTCTTCTCTGAAACTCAATCATCAAATTAACACGACCATATTCTTCTCATATTCAGGCTCTCAAAAACCATCTTTAATTTGTTATATCCGTCCTTAATCTCACATAAAACTTCAATCGACTCAAGAACCCTAACTCTCTGATTCATCACTGAACCCACTTTAAAACTTCAATGAAACACCAACTTTATTATTCTTCATTCATCTGCAACTCAAAACACGGATCAATTCCATAAAATCTCAAACAACTCTTGAACCCTAAGTTCGATTTACAACAGCAACTCTAAATCCCTCTTCCCTTGTTCAATCAACCACGACAGAAACACCTTCTCATTCAGTTCGTTAACATACCAAGATTCTTAAAAATCTCTCAAATCAAACTCTCAATCGCTCGCAAAGAAAGAACAACAGGGGAAGAAGTAAAGAAAGAAGAAAGAAGAAGAAAGAAAAGAAGAAAAGAGAAACTGAATTCTCGAACGATTCAGCAGGGGATAAGGCCAACCAAAATTGCTAAAGGCACCCGACAGAAAGATAAGGGCACCCAAGGCGGCTAACTACAAAACTGACAATATCTTCTTTGTCCGATATCCGAATGGCACGTTCGAGTAGTCCATCTCATATAACTTTTTGAGATCTATCTAACGATACTATTTTCGTATCTAGATTATTGTTAGATTAATTTCTATTAATTAACGTTCGTGTTAAGCTAATCGAGTAATTAGCGGCTAAGACGTCTCTTGACTGGTCTAATAGCGTTGACGAGCTCAAGGATCGTTACATTCTCCCCACCTTATAACATTTTCATCCTCGAAAATCAAACCATCCTTCTAGTCTTCAGAAACTCCCCACCTTATAGAAGAATCACATCTCTTGTTTAAGCGCAAACAACAAGAAACAAAGCATAACCTATATGACTTTCTACAACTAAAATTTGTGGCTCTAGGTTCAACTATGCTGATTTAAGTTCTATCCAAGAGAAGTCTAAGTTTCTTACATGAAACTCTATAACGGAAACTATGACTTTTAGATTTGAATTCTCTACACTAATTTCTAAGTCAATAACTTACTGGTTCTAAGTACTTTTGAAGATATTCCATAATAAAGTTTCTCATTAAAATTTTGGGATCTATTAGTTTACTAATAGAAGCAAGTCTCCTTTCAATGTCTAGTGATACAAGAATGCAGTTGCGCTATCTAGGTTCGCGACGCCTGACAATTCCAACTACCTAACAAGTATCACCTGAACATATCAGAATTACCAACCTCACTATTCCACACTGGGGATTAACTATGTGCTAATTTATTAAGATTAATTATTCTCTAAACTTTTATCGTAATTTGTGCAACTCAAAATTTTACTTTGTAAAATACATGAATAGTTCACATCATATTAAGGAATTTAATCATCAAAATTTATTTTATTTTATCTTATCTTATTCATAATAACTATTATTTATTTATTTTAATGAAATCAAATTTTAATTCCAAATGAGACTATATTATTATAACTAAATAATTTTAAATTCATGTACCATTAAATAAAAATTTAACATACAACCATTATCCAAAAGTTACTGTTATTATTTTCATTATATCTATTAGTTTATTTCATTATGTGACTTGACATAAGTAAATAACCGCTAATAATATTTCATAGTTGTTTGGTATTAATATTTTATTATTATTATCACATTTATTTCTTATTTCTTAGACCGATAAAAGTTAATTTGTAATTAATCATAATGCCAAGTTTAATTTTATTATTAATACTAGACGTGATTTGGTCAAACTTTATTTCCTTAAATTTATATTATTGTTAAATAATCCTTAAGTTGTACTATTAATAAAAATTACATTTTTTTATTACTATCCAATAATTATTATTCAAATGACATTTACAATAACTCTAAATTTTATAGCAATGAGTAAAATATAATGTTGTTAATTACTTATCTTATCAAAATTATTATCTTAATTATATTATCATTTTCATTATTGTTTTATCAAATTTTCTTATTTGATTACTAGTGTAACTAACATACAATTAAAATAATTATTTAGTAATGATACTTAGTTTAATTTTACTAAACTTTAATCTTGTAAATATAATTCTACTTTCACAAAAGATTGTTAGAACAAATTTTATTTATTCAGATTGAATCTGTATATTATATCTTGTTATATACTGGCATTAGTAATTTAATATGATTTAAATTTTGAGTCTGCATAACATTTTTTAATATGTCTTAATAGTCTTTAAGATTTTGGTATTAATTATATGTATCTTATTCATATACAAATTTATTTTCCTTTAAGTCAAATTTGTACTAAGCATTCAAGTATTATAAATATCACTTCATGTGTATTTTAGTGATTTTGAGAATAATTTTTTAAAGTATAAATATTTTAGGTATAAATCGTTCACATGTTAAATCTTTATTATGTGTCTTATATGACTTCACGTGCTTTTATTCCTGCTTAACAAGTCTTATTTATCTATCTGGTTTAAACGCAAACTTAATTATAAATGAGCACTTAACAAGTCTTATTCCTGCACATAATTCTAATTTGTTATTAGTTAACTTCGCAAACTTAATTATAAATGAGCACTAATAATTTTCCATGGTTATTTAATCATAATCATTATTTTATCGCTATATATTTGTTAATGAGATTTTAATTTAAGTTATGTTCAATATAATTCTAATTTAAATTCTAACAGTATAAGTTCTTCATTTTAAATTTTCCATTTCAAAAGATGATTAAATCTACAAATTTATTTTGTTTCAAATTCTAATATTACACCGAGTATCTGAATACGATTATTACCACTTCATGTGCATTTGTTTCATTTTAAGGATTTACTGGATCATTTGTAAGGTTAAAGATAATTTAGGTACAAAATTATTAACAAGTTAAGTCTTTTTATTTTATATATTATATCTCACCTTTTACGTCTAACGTCTAATAAGTATTATTTTAATTGTCTAATTTAAACACAAAACTTACATTTCTAATTTGTAATTATTTTAATTTACAAAACTTAATTGTAATTAGCATTACTAATTTTCCATAATTATTTAACCATAATTATTATTTTAATCCTTATATATCCTTATTGAGAATTTTAGTTAAGTTTGATGTGGTACTTATTGATAAATGCTAACATTATTTTATTAAAATTATTATTACTTTTATGAAAGAATGCCACCACGGCTTTTATTGAAAAAAACAATAAGTGAATTATTATTCTAACAACTATAGTGAATTATTATTCCAACAATAAGTTACTTTTATTATCATCTATCTATAATTACTATTATAACATTTTATTCTAACAACACTTACAAATATTATTGAGTCCCAAAATATTATTAACATTTATGTGATTATAAACCGTTGATTTTACATATAATTCAAGGTGCTTAATATTTATATCTGTGACTTTCAAGATTCATCAATAATACGAATCTCACTATTTTAATATTGACTTGTGTACATGTTCATAATTTTAAATCATTTATTCTCTAATCTCGACTAGATTAATTATTGATATACCCTATGATTTTTATTTCGTTATACAAACAAACAAGTCAATCAAACAAATAATTATTTTAATTATTAATAGCTTTTAATGATTAAGATTTATCTCACAAACCCAACCCAGTTCTAAACTAATCTAGTTTATTAACTGGCACTGGCTATTCTTATTGTCTACCATATAAGATCTAATAGTGAGCTCTGATACCAAGTTGTAGCGCCCCCTAAGCTAGCAGCTGACTAATCCAAGAGATTAACTAAATAAGAGGCACTAAAATCTAAAACATGCACTTAAGCATTCAATTAAGAAATGCGATACAGAACTTAACCCAAAGCTAACCCCGCTCAGAAACATATATACAAGATCTTCTCTCAAATGATACATATATAATAGTCAATTGGTTTTTAAATAAATATACAACATAATAAATATAACAGAAGTTAATCAACTAGCGAAGTCAACTCTTGAAGCTTAAGCTGCGCAACTCTGATCTGTCACAGAAACTGAAGTGGGAATAATTAACATTTAACCTTCTAAGTAATCATATGCAAGATTTGGAAAACAATAATGTTTTTCCGAAAATATTATACAGTGACTAAGTCACTGAAATAATCATACATGTATATGGACAATCTCCTTCTTCAAACAATGTATAATATGGTTGTAAATCCCTACCAAGAATTCACACCTATTTAGATATGGATGCCACCAAGACCATGGTGACCAATACTCTAAACAATAAAAGCTGAATTAAATTAGATATAAATGTGAAGGAGCGTATCCTATATACCACAAGTGGAAATTCTCATTTCCCGTAACAATTCATATTGACAACACATTACAAGTCCTTTCCACATCGTGGAAAGATTCACAGAAATAACAGGATTATCATAATGCATTTTAAACAAAGCATGGAATGCACAGATAGAAAATACATGAATTTGTAAAACATAAACTTTTGTAAAAGAAACGACAATGATTATCAAAGAGTTAAATGCATTCCCACACCTTTTTGGAAGGCAAGCCACGCCTACTTCGAGATCCACTGGTTCATCCTTTGAATCGGTCGTTGTTAATAATTAACTGTTAATCACACAAGAATTCTAAGATTCTAGCCAAAATGGCTCATACAAGAATCATATAGTTCCATCTCACATCTGTAGGCCCATTTATGATTCTCTAGTTATAAGTTTAGTGGACTATCTAATGGTTCTAAGCCCATTATGTTTCTACACCTTTCCATTCCCTTACTTTAGCATAGCTAGTCTTAAGCCCAAGTCAACTAGACCAGCCCAATAGCCTAAGGCCCAATCCATCTGAGTCACTAACAGTCTTTAACGGTCAAAGGGTCAAGTAACAGTCAACGTCAGTCAAATAGTCAACAGTCAGGGTCAAGGTCCAAAGTCTAAATCGGTCACTGAGTCAACTCAGGTCAAAACAGGAACTCGGTGAGTCAATACCGATTCGACTCGATCGAGATAACCGAGTCGACAAGATTAAACTAGTCGGACATCGACTTGAAAAGGAAATCGGGGAAAATAATAGAATCAACCCCTGTTAAAAAGAACTCTAGCACCAAGAAACAAGGAAGTTCTCTATTGTTTAGTTTCCCTACTCAAATATATTCAACTTAGTCATTGCATAAATATTCATTCAAATTATAACTCAAAATCGAATTACAAAGATAACATAGCCTACACCGCAATTGCGAGTTCCAAGCTTTCACAACCATCACTATTTACAACTCTACAATCACCATTCTCAAAGATTACAGGAAAGACACCCAATGTTATACACACACCATTCTAATTCCAAATCAACTTTAAAATTCATTACATCAATACAAACTACCTTTGTTTGCAGTTGCAAGCCTTATCTTAGAGGTTTAACTCAACACAATCACTAACTCTTATTCTAACAACACGCCAATCTAACTCAATATCACTGCAACTTACGATGGCGTCACCAACAGAACATCACCAATGTACTCAAACAACATCTTCTTTACAAACTACATATCTCCATCTCCAGGTTCTATAACTCTTGTTACACACACATACACTTTACTGTTCAAAACTCTGCACCTCACTCAATACAATCAAATAAAACACAATGAGAACCATCCCATATCCATCACATCTTCTCAACCAACTATTCACTACACAAACCTGCAATCATCTTAATTTCATCTGCGACTATCCTTTTCTCGGAATTCTACTCTTTTAATCAATCTCACGAACACCAACAAGAATCCCAAGTCAATCCACTACACTGCAACTTCATCATAAAGGTAACCACCTTCTCGGACCACCAACATTTCATAATACTACATACACAACAATCCATCTCAACTCGAGTTCAAATGAATGAACTTACCCTGGATTATTCAACACCACCCGAATCTACAACCGATATTTTACCAAAACCACCTTCTCACGTAACATCAACATCAACAACTTCGAGTGTTTATAACATTCATTGACTCAACTGTAGATCAACAAGTCCGTTCTGTTTTGTATTCACCTCAAAACTGAACTCCGTTAACAACATATACTTCAACAATCAGAACACACAACTTGTATAAATTAAACTAAACAATAGTTACCTCATAACAACCTCTCAAGTAATTGAAGTCATCCTCTTCTTTACTTGATTTCACCCAACAAAGCATCACCATCACACCCTAATTAAGTTGTCTTACAACAATTCCCCCAATTCGATTCATACCCCTTCATCATGGTATGAACTCCATCTTCCTTAAATCAAGTCAATAGAAAACCCTAGAACAGAACCCCATATCTCTAAATCGATCTACTCTGTAACCCAATCTTCAATTAACATCATTAACTTCTTATTCACCTCATAATCTTCAAACACATCCTTCAATTCCATGTTTTAATTATTCTTCTGAATTTTCCCCTAACCCTAATTTCTTCTTCACAATTAATCCTCTTCTCTGAAACTTAATCATCAAATTAACACGACCATATTCTTCTCATATTCAGGCTCTCAAAAACCATCTTTAATTTGTTATATCCGTCCTTAATCTCACATAAAACTTCAATCGACTCAAGAACCCTAACTCTCTGATTCATCACTGAACCCACTTTAAAACTTCAATGAAACACCAACTTTATTATTCTTCATTCATCTGCAACCCAAAACACGGATCAATTCCATAAAATCTCAAACAACTCTTGAACCCTAAGTTCGATTTACAACAACAACTCTAAATCTCTCTTCCCTTGTTCAATCAACAACGACAGAAACACCTTCTCATTCGGTTCGTTAACATACCAAGATTCTTATAAATCTCTCAAATCAAACTCTCAATCGCTCGCAAAGAAAGAACAACAGGGGAAGAAGTAAAGAGAAGAAGAAAGAAAAAGAAAAAAAAGAAGAAAAGAGAAACTGAATTCTCGAACGATTCAGCAGGGGATAAGGCCAACCAAAATTGCTAAAGGCACCCGCCAAAAAGATAAGGGCACCCAAGGCGGCTAACTACAAAACCGACAATATCTTCTTCGTCTGATATCCGAATGGCACGTTCGAGTAGTCCATCTCACATAACTTTTCGAGATCTATCTAACGATACTATTTTCGTATCTAGATTATTGTTAGATTAATTTCTATTAATTAACGTTCGTGTTAAGCTAATCGAGTAATTAGCGGCTAAGACGTCTCTTGACTGGTCTAATAGCGTTGACGAGCTTAAGGATCGTTACAAGAACTAGTGAAACAATGAATAAGGCATTGATTCTAAAAATAATTTGGGTCATCCATGATCAACCAAAGTCAATGTGGTCATCCAATTTCTCAGGTAAGTATCTCTCTAACTCCTCCCTGTTACATCCCATTTCAGTAAACAACTCAAATCCTAGCCCCCTATGGAGGGATATCAATAAATTGTTCAACATAGGTTTGTTTCACCAAATAAACTCAGGTGATCAAACTAACATCTGGTCACAACACTGGATTCCAGGAGTTAACTCAATACCCAATAATACATCTCAAAACATTCAGAGGGATATCAATAAATTGTTCAACATAGGTTTGTTTCACTAAATAAACTCAGGTGATCAAACTAACATCTGGTCACAACACTGGATTCCAGGAGTTAAATCAATACCCAATAATATATCTCAAAACATTCAGACTGTTTCGCAGCTTATCAAACCGGGAATAAATTCTTGGAACACAGATCTCATACAAACCATCACTACACTAAAAATCATTGCAATACCTCTACCAGGAAAACCGACCAGTGACAAGCTCATAAGGTATCCCACGAAGTCTGGAGCTTACTCTGTTAAATCCGCATACAGATTATTTCATCAACACATCAACCCAAACCAAACCATTTCCTCCCAACTTATTTAGAATCTTCCCTGCCCCTCCAAGGTACAATTTTTTTTTTTTGGAAGATCATGAACAATGGTATACCTACTAAAGAACTTCTTCATCATTGTTGAATCATGAAACACTCCCATGTGCTCAATTTGCAATGCCTCTCCTGAAACAATCCATCACTTGTTTTTTGAATGTCTGCATGCTCAATTTATTTGGGACCAGATAAGTAACTTGCTACAGATTAAACATCCAAAAATACCTCTTCTAATCATTCCTCTAACCTGTGTTGAGAATCTATTACACCCATTGCACCTAAATATTAAACCACCATCTGATTACATAACTCACCTTTGTTACACTCTTTGGCATATTTGTAATCGGAGAAACAAATTTTGCTTCCAACATATCAATGAACCACCACATATTACCAAGATTTTAATTTCAAAAGAAACAACCGAATACTTGTGGGCACAACTTCACCAACCTCCTCTGGCACCTGGGCTTGATCCAATATACCTCAATAACAATCAAAAATCTACACAATATACTAACTCTGTAGGATGGACCCCTCCACCACCAGGAACTCCTAAGCTAAATTGTGATGGCGCATCAAGAAACAATCTGAGTATAGCTGGAGCAGGAGAGGTGTTGCGAAATGAAGAAGGGAAGGTTATGTGTGCTATAGCAGAAACACTAGGATTTACTTAAGCAATAATGGCAGAAAACAAAGGAATATTGGTCTTCAACATGCATGTCTAATGAATATCACATCATTAATCAAAGAATCGGATTCTATGTACCTAGTTTGCTACCTTACCAATAACACCACACCACCATGGCATATTCAACCTCTCATTCACAGAATCAAAGAGCTTCTCCAACAAATACCAAATTGGGGGACGTTCCACATCTACAGAGAAGCAAATCAACTCGCGGATGCTTTGGAAAATTTCACTGCTGACAAAACTCAGACTCTAAGACACTCTGCAACAAGACACATTTGGATCGATATGCACCCTACTTTTCTTAAAAATTATGTAATTCAGGACCAACTTGGCCTGACCTTCCAACGTGTACTTGATGTTACTTAAGTTCAATAAATTTTATTTTGGTTTAAAAAAAAAAACAAACAAGTACCAAACACCAAGCTGGACAAATGTTAGACCAAAATCAAAAGTTGGACAAAATTTGAGTACCAAAAACAAAATAACCTTTTTTTAAGTGTGAGACATTCAATTTCTGCTAGATAATAGCATGTTTATGCTATAAGAGGTTGTTCATTAGAGGTAATATCAGTAAAGCTAGAAATCACTGCATCCCCAAAGGATGTCAGAAATAATTTGATTAGATTCTGGCTACATTAATCTTCAGAAAATTTGGAATCATTCCACTATAAGCTAGAATGTTGTGTGACATAATATGAACACATAGCGCGCACTCAGCTAGCCGGTCGGTTCCAATAAAAAAGTGCTAGCTGGTCCCTGTCAACAGGGGTTGAAGTAAGTTGAACAGATATTGGTAGAATTTTTGTCATAAAGAATATATCCGTATGCATGTTTGCAGATTGATATTTCGTCGACCCTGAAGATAGCAAAGACGTAGATCTATTGATATTATGTTAGTATAATATGTGTGTATATTTTTATATGTCTTCTTGACTTTATTTCTATTTTAATTACTTATTTTATAAATTATGGATTCGAGAAGTAATTCATTTGATGTTTGTTGAATTCATGAGATGTTGTTAACCTCATGAGATGTTATGAGAGTATTCATAACTGGATTAGGTCTTGGGATTTTTCTGCCAATCAACGTTCCTATTTAGAAAAATCTTGTATTACATCATTATTTTACTTTTCGGAGTATAGTTGTTATATTATAGTAATTAAATAACTGCACTTGTACGCTAATAATATCTTGGACCGATCTTATAAATTATACCTTGAGTGGTTCAGTAGTTTATATCCAAGAGAACCTTGTTGATCAAATAATCTTGAATCGTCAGTATTCTGGCATAAGATTATACAAGGTGTGTCTGCATAAGATAATATTGAAAATATTATAGCATAATTGTACCTTTGTCATTTCAATTGATTCATCTGACTTTCAAGAACTACTTGATTGATTAAGTAACACTCAATCACAACTCATGGGTTTACGGTTCTACCAAAAATTTTGGTTCTACCTCCATGTGAGTACTATGCATAGTTACACTATCTTACCAAAGATATGACTGACTAGGTACTAGGATCGGTTCCCCATATATATTTGGTATCTAACTTGTATGCACTGCACATGTCCATAGGATCGGCCCCCCTTCCCAAAAACGTGTTGCACATGTTCATAGGATCGGTTCCCCTTTCTTCCATAAACCTTGTTGCACCTCATACAAGGATCGGTTCCCATTATCATGCATTGCACCTCTTACTAGGATCGGTTCCCATTCTCTCAGTAATAAGTTCAGACATTCACAACCTCATCATACCCCATGTGATTACTTAAGATCGGTTTCACTAATAAAAGTCATACCAATACATAAGTCAGGCCTCATGTGAATAGTTTTACCAAGAACACAAACAAGTCATGAGCGGTTATACTAATCACACATATTGGTCGTTCATAAGATATGCAATTAAGAACATCCCCAATAACGCCTGGCGACTTCCTTTTCGGTTCATAACACATATCATGAAATTACTTCCTTGGAACACATGTAAACATTGTTCCCTAGGATAAAATCCTCACCTCATACCCATACATAATCACAATAGCATTCATACGATTATGTCGATGTCTTATATACAAAGTTTAATGTTTAAGCAAGAAACTTCATATTGTATTCCTTAATACTATGTCTATCTAGAGTTTTCATGCTTCGCTGTTTTATGTTTTCAATATATGTTAGGGAATGAAACATCTCAAGTCAAATATCACTAACCTCAAGTGGAAGGATGATGTTGTGGTTGTAGCTCCATTCTTATTCACTTCTTCAAGTATTCACAATACTTGTAATGTCTCACCCTAATACTTTCAAGCTAACCTATACGAAGTTGACTCTAGTACATTTAAATCAAGCGACTCTTAAATGAGTTTTGTCTCACTAAAATATGACAACCAAACTTGACATACCAACGCTTGGTGGGTTTAACCGAGTAATGCTCTAACAATCTCCCCTTTCGTCAATTTTAGTGACAAAACTCTTACAATCATATGGATAAACAAATTACAATAATTCATTACACATACGCTTGATTCCCGAATCCAACAACACATAACCTGCATTCATTCAATCCTTAAAATGCAGCAGCTGCACTATAATAACAAAGCTCATACTCCCCCTAAAGGTGAGATAGGTAGATTTTCAATCCGCACATCTTTGTTATCCCAATTATATGATATGTTACTCTCCCTTAGTCTGTGTTTTTCCTCATTCGTTTGATAAACGTTCAAGCACCATTGTCCTCTTCCCTAGTGACACCAATCAACCATAAAATTGATACCAACATCACTTGTTAACACCATATATTTCTTCCCCTTTTTGTCACAAAAATGACAAAGAAACGAAAAAATAATGGACAACACGAAAAGGATCTTACAAGTCTCAAAAATAGACTTGCAACCTGTTGAGTCAAGCACGAGGGTTCCACATGCCATTTTTGATAACCAATATCAAAACCGAAACTACAGAGTAATTATGTTTTGATATGTTATCATGGAAATAATTTCCCAAAGCAAATTTCCTAACTAGTTTAGCAAACCAAAAATCAACTAAGCAACTTAGTTCCTTTGCTAAACCGATTGTATGAATACAACCGGTTCATTCGATAAGACCAAAACAAAGATAAACTCCATTTTTCTCATCAGGTTCTAATTATCCATATAACTTAGACCTTTAGATTTCAAACAAGCCAAATACTAGGTTAGTTAACTAGCATTTCCTTGTTTAGGCTTTCAGCTAGACTTGAATAACCGAAACCTCCACTTTGATAAGTCTAACTAAGATCAAAATTAACTTAGTTTATCTTATCCGGAATCAAATTGGACTAAACAACTTGTCCCATAAACATATTATTCGTTAAGCCATAAATAATTCATACAAACGAATAAATCAACTTGCATAATTATTCACCTCAACTGGATATAATAGAAACAACATATATATCAAGGTTTCACTATTGCGCTGAAATTTTGTAAGCCTAAACAATTGATACTACACAATAAAGCAAAATAACAATTGTTTTACTTAACTGGAAGCAATTGAATTAATATAAACATTAAAGCACCGCAATTGCACCAAATTTCATAAGCCTAAACTATTGATATCACACAACAAAGCAAGATAACAAAAGTTTTACTTAACCTGAAACAATTGAATTACACAAACATCCACACATACATAACGGAATAAACAAATAAATTGTACCAACTATTTCGTTTAATTAAAAGCAATATATATATCAAATAAAAATATGCTTTTCTTAAAACAGGAAAACAATTAACTAACAAGATTGTTACCTCAATTTCGCATCCAACTTCTCCAAATATGATTGCATCGTTTTCTTCTTCCAAGAGAATTGATATCAAAATACCATTATATTGTCATTCTCATGCCAAAAACAAAAGAATAAAAACAACCAACCTTTACCAGAGAAAGGTTGAAAATCGGTTTTAACAATTGCAAGCAAAAGTTGAAAACCGTCGAAACACATATGCTAAACCAAAACCGATTCCACATATTGTAACTTTTTCACATATTGTTTCTACAGGAACCCCTCATGATCCTTTGATAAATCCTACCAACATGGACTAGAACTTAATCCTGCTAAATCAAAAAGTCACCTAAACCATAAGGGTTCACAACATATTATGAGATCGAATATCAAGGTAGTAAAACCGAAATCAAACATCTCATAACCATACATAGCAAATAAATTAAATAAAGCATTAAAGTACCAGCTATGTAAATCAAAACTATCACAAGAAAAATTATAAATCAAATAACTTTATTCATAATAGTTTTATTCAATAGACTTATACAATCAATGAAAGAGATAAAAAATTGATGTCTATTATTCTAATCTTATTTTTCAAAGATCATCTTCAATTTCCTCAAATTTTGCAGGATCTTCATCAACAACATCTCGACTGGTATCTCGAATTATACACACAGTACCTTGATTATGTTCACAGGCTAGAGCATTAACCTTTCGATTAATATTACGAGAGAACTCCATATTGCCGATTCCAATTTGATTAAATTACTTTGGTTACGAATAACAGTTCTCAGAAGTGCTGCCTGTCTTTGATGAGTTTCTATGTTATTGAGGAGAACCTGTCGAAGATTGATAATATCAATCTTGGCATCCAAACTTTTTTGGACAAGGAGATTAGTAACATCTTTCTTTTCTTTTTCTACATCTTCACAACAAGATTTCTTGAAGGTACTATCAAGATGAACTGTTTCCTTAGAAGTCATTCTACTCAGCTTTCAGAAGATTTGCTTGAGATCCGGTTTGAGAATACATATTTTTGTATACTCTTTCAGACACGCTGAGAACATATACTTGAAATACCTTTAACACATACCAAAAATAGATATCATCTTTGCATAAATAATTCTGATCAGATTTGAAAATCTTTTCGCATCTAATATGTTACACACAACTTTCTCAAAAAGATTATCTTCGAAAATAATACCAAGGGATATTTATTTACCACAATCCTTCTTACATGAGTTGTTGTAACACAACCTTTCTACTTCATAAGATTGTCAAATGTTCTTAAGGTAGATCGTGTAATGTCTCTATATTGAATAAGAGATGTTATTAAGATTCTACTTGCCCAGCTAATGTGCTTCCTTACATTCGAAGATTGGGCAAAGTAAGGATGCACATTCTAATGCGGTTTAAGCATTAGGATGAGGATTTACCTCATCAAGTCCCCTTTTTAAAGATACTTTCTCCTGATCTTGGGTGTTGAGCCCTTCCCTTTGATTAGGATTATTTCGAGATGCAATCTCTTCAAGTATATCCTGAGCCCAGGATGGAATATTCTTTGAACTAGAACCCGTGTGATCAAGATTAGTCATTTGACTAATTGTTAATGTCTCTTGTTCTAGACATTCTATATGTTCTCTTAAGGTATTAATTCCTTGATGGAGATAATTTTATAAACACTTGTCTAGATATACCTTTTGGCATGTCCTTGTAAGAAGATCTTCATTAAGGATCTTATTTCTCATTTGTGAGAGTGTTCCAGCGAATGGGTAATATTTTCACACTCTGTAGTATGCAGATGAACTTTTTTACACAAGTTTAATTTTTGTTCCTCGCAATCAATCAGATTATTTTGAAGACTGACTGTATATCGCTTTTATTCACAAATCCTTACATTCAATTGAACTATAAGTTCTATTACATCATCTAGACTATCAATGGATTTTTCCTTTTCTGAAAGGTTCTCGATTTGTTTGAAAAATCTCATCATCATCTTACCAGATTCATAGCTTGGACATATGAGAGAATCAAATCTCTTTTCAGAGGATTTTTCACTACAAATTGGACTTGAATCCATATCAGGTTTCTTGAGTTTTAAACTCAACCTTTTCGGATCAGCAACCTGATATGCAATTGAGTCTTTAGTCATAGACTTTTTCTTTGTCTTTCGAAAAGACTTTTGAGACCGGTTAATACTTGCCTTCTCTGAGATGATGTTCTCATTTTCTTGCCCTACGTTAACTGAGTTCTTCATAAGTTTAGCTTTGCTTTTCTTATTTTGACTCATATCTTATAGGATGGATCGCACCAAACACAAATTGTTAGATATTTTCTTGTTTGCCTGATATGATACCAATTAAAAAGGCGAGGGTACCCCAAATATACCTCAAGCTATAAATTTTCCTTCCTATAAGTCCTTTCCCTGAAAGTGATTGTCTATGGACTGATTCGAGACAATACAAAAAATTGGTTCACACTTTGTGTGATCGTCTAAGGATACGAGATCGAGACAATACGACAACAAAGTGTGTTTACATGATAAAAAGGTTAGGACTTAACCAAACACAATAGGATTCACGTATCAAGTAAAATAGGAATTAACGTTTGTGCAATTTACTTTAATTATAATAAAACAATTATAATGCGGAAATATAAAATAAATGATACATCAAGATTTTGTTAACGAGGAAACCACAAATGCAGAAAAACCCCGGGACCTAGTCCAGAATTGAATTCTCTCATTATTAAGCCACTATACAAAATAAACCAACTTCATATAGTTGAGACCAAGAAAATAAACCAATAGTTCACCTAGTTCGTCTGTATTCCCAAGCTTCCAACCTGTAAACAAGTCACGTACTTGGACCAATTCCTTTGGTTCGTATTCCAAACAGTAAAAGAAAAAAAAATCTGTTTGGTATCAACTCTCTTCAACCAAGTGATATGAGTTGCGCAAAGGTTTCCTTATTTATCTTAACATAAACTCCTTTGCCAGGTTTTAATATCTATCTTATGTTCAATCACCCAAAGGCCATCGTTAAGATTAAGCCAATTAATAACTTTAATCATAAGGAAACGTATTGATGCCGATCTTGCTCAACTATTCTATCAAAATACCCAAAAGGATAAATCAATTATAGTCGGATCCTCTTTTTCCCAAACAAGTATTGTGCACACCAAAGATTATAAAAACTGAGTCAGAAATATTCAATATCTTCTTTGTCTTCAAATCTTCTTAGATTTTCAATAAACACATGCACACAACTACTTGAATCTCTTGTGATCAATCACACACAGAATGTAGTCTGTTAGCAATGGATTATCACAAGATCGTCTTTAGATCTAACAACATTTTAAAGATCCCTTTCGAAACCTTGAACTAGTTTGAGTGAATCTTATATTAGAAGAGAAGATTCTCAATCATAAAAAAACCAGGTGCAATCAAAGTTCAACCTCCGTTAGTCAATCAAATCAATATGAAAACTAAAGATAAACCGTTATATCTAGTTTCCCACCAACGGGTCGCGCTAGACCTTCTCAATACCAAAGAAGACTTTAAATTGAGCGTCCGTAAGAGATTTCACCAAATTAGATTACTATCCTCTCCGATAGGCGGCTTTACCAGTAACAAAGACAAAAGAGGAAGTTTATTGTTATGAAGGATTAGTTTGCTAGAAATACAAAATAAAAGTATTTATAGACAAGGAAGTTTGGACACCAAGGAATTTCTAAAATTGAAAATATTCTCAAGATATTTTTCATTACTCCACCAAATTCGGTTTTCATAATTCCTATGAATGCACTGTCCAAAAATAATGATCGAAATCTCCTTGGAAAATATTTAATTAGCAAATGCACATTACAAATTCTTATTTTCCATATATAATTAAAAACCATTAATTAAAAAGATTCTTAACTTATTTAAATTCGATCTTGGGATTTACTTCCTTCTTAGACGTTAAGGAATATCTTTAAACAATATAGAATAAGCATTAATGCACCGTATGTGTTCAAAGTGTGTCGACATCTTACTCTTGCAAGTCCTTTTTCATACTTGCTCACTTAAAACCGATTTACCACACTTCCAAACAAGTTTCGATTTGGTTCATCTGACTTTCAAAAACTATGTGATTGATTAATTAACACTCAATTACAACTCATGGGTTTACATATCTACCAAACCAAGTTTCGGTTCTACCTCCATGTGAGTACTGTACATAGTTACACTAGCTTACCAAAGATACGACTGACTAGGTACTAGGATCGGTTCCCCACATATATTTGGTATCTAACTTGTATGCACTACACATGTCTATAGGATCGGTTCCCCCTTCCCAAAAACGTGTTGCACATGTTCATAGGATCGGTTCCCCTTTCTTTCATAAACCTTGTTGCACCTCATACAAGGATCGGTTCCCCTTGTGATACACTACACCTCTTACTAGGATCGGTTCCCATTCTCCCAGTAATAAGGTCAGATACTCACAACCCGATCATACCCCAGGTGATTACTTAAAATCGGTTTCACTAATAAAAGTCATACCAATTGTAGGACCAGAATATCGCTACAATACTTCTCTGCGAGATTAACAACACTTCCCAGCGAGCATCACCGCAAGATCTTCAACTACACTTTGCGAGTGTCATAAAAGAAGTCAAAAGAGCGATGTAATAAATAACGAGTGAAGAAAACTTGAGAAAAACATGTTTGTCCTGCGATGGTTACAAAACTTGCGAGAGTGAACATTGTAACTAATCGCGGTACAATCGCAAAATCAACCCGAAATAAGAGGAAAACTTAGCTGTCATCCACTATGTAACTACCCTATAAATATAGACCCAATGTGTCCAGAAAAGGATGATGTATTTTTGAGAGTTAAGAAGGTCTTGAGGAGAGAGAAACTTCAAGAGAATAGTTGTAATCTTGAATTCTTCCATTTCTGTAAACATTTATGAGAACAAAATAATAAAGTGTCGTTTTTAATCTTCAATTGTGAGTTGATTATAGCAAGATCTTAACAAGGGTGTAGTGTGGGAAATCACGCAACTACATTTTGGCGCCCGAAACAGGGATTGAATTAGGGAAATCATAGAAAAAAGTGAAGAAGAAGATAAGAATTGTTCAAGATTAAGAAAATCATAAAACAAATCAGTGATATATTTGAAGGAAGGATGATTAGAATCAAAGAGGATTGTAGAAAATTGGAGTGTGGTATGGTAACAAGAACAATGATTGATAGATTTCATGAAAATATTAATGGGAAGATACACAAACGGGATTTTGAAGGAAGGAAAATTATGACGGTGGAAAAAATATCACCATTGAAAGATTGGGAAAAGCAGGAGATCACATTTACAGCAGAGAAATACGAAAGAAAATCTAAGTCATACATCTCCATTGGTAATCACAAAGATCCACTATACCAATGAGAAAGGAGGAATCAATAAAATCTGTAGAAGAATGGGCTATGAATAGAACTTTGGTAGATGCAGGAAGTTCTGTAGATATAATATTTTATCATACTTTCAAGAAAATGGGATATAAGGATGAAGAAATATCTTATTCAACATATCATGTTCATGGCTTTGGAAAATCTTTAACAAAACCTAAAGGCGAGATAATGGTACAAATTCCACTAGGGGAGATTGAAACACAAGTAACGTTATGTGTGGTAGACATGGAATCACCATATAACATGATATTAGGAAGACCATGGATACATGCAATCAGGGTTGTAGCATCAACGTTGCATCAATGCATCAAATTTCCTATACCCAGTGGAATTGGAGAAATTAGAGGAGACACAGATTTTGCGAAATTGTGTTACCAAATTGAAGTAGGAAATTGTGAAGAACGTCCAAAGCTTCGAAAGGCTCACAGAAAATTGGCGAGAGAAAAAAAAAAGGAAGAAGAATTTAAAGTTTACATGATAAGAGCAAAAGAAGGAAAAGGAATACCCAGTGAAATCTCGTGAGAAGGAGATGAACTCGCGAGAGTTATGAAAACACCAACACCAATGGGAGAACCTGAAGCCAGTTATATTGCAGCAAAACCAACAAAGGAAGTAAATATTGGGAGTGAAGAAGAGCCTAAAATGCTAAAAATTGGGACTAGAATGGAGGCATATGAGGAAGAAAGAACTATAAATCTCTTGCGAGAGTATAAAGATATCTTCGCGTGGAGCATGGATGAGATGCCAGGGATAGATCCATCAATAGCATGTCATAAATTAGAAATCAACAAAAATATAAGACCGTTTAAGCAAAGAATAAGGAAAATCGCAACAACATACCATTCTCAAATAGAAGAAGAATTACAGAAGATGCTCGACGCGGGAATTATAAGGCAAGAAAAATATCCTGAGTGGATTGCAAATATGGTAGTGGTCCCAAAGAAGAACAAGGGGATAAGAATTTGCATAGATTTCACTGATTTAAACAAGGCATGTCCTAAAGATAGCTTTCCATTACCAGATATCCCACAGATGGTTGGATCAGCAGCGAGAAATGCCAGAATATCATCATTGGATGGATATAAAGGATATAATCAAATCCCTCTCGCTGAAGAAGATCAAGAACATACCGCATTTTTTGCTCCAAGAGGATTATATTGTTATACAAAGATGCCCTTTGGCTTACGAAATGCTAGTGCAACATATCAAATAATGGTGGAGAAGGTGTTTGCAAAGTGGATTCATAAAAAATTAGAAGTGTATGTAGATGATATGATGATCAAAAGCAAAGAATCTGAGAATCATGTGCAAGCTCTGAAAGAGATTTTCGATCAAATGCGGCAATTTAATATTAAAGTGAATCTCGATAAGTGTACTTTTGGAGTAACTTCAGGAAAATTTCTGGGGTATATTGTATCAAAAGAAGAAATACAAGTTGATCCGGAAAAAGTACAAGCAATTCGCGATATGCCAACACCTGCGACGGTAAAAGATGTGCAAAAATTGAATGGACTCTTAGCCTCGCTAGGAAGATTCATCTCACGATCTTCAGACAAGTGCAAACATTTTTTCGATATACTCAAAAAGGGAACAAAATTCAAGTGTACAGATGAATGTGAAAAGGATTTTCAAGGAATAAAAGAACATTTAATGAACATAACTATCCTACAGAAAGATGAACCGGGAGAAGAACTATTGATTTATCTCGCAACAACCACATATGCGCTAAGTGCTGTGTTGCTGCGTAGATGCTTGAGGTAGAAAAACCAATTTATTACATCAGCAAAACATTCAATTCTGCAGAGAGAAATTATTCAAAGATTGAGAAACTAATTCTAGCATTGGTGCATGCAAATTTTAAGCTTCGCATCTACTTTCAAGCACATAAGGTCAAAGTGTTAACGAAAGTGCCAATTAGTCGATAATGAAAAATTCAAAAAGATCAGAGCGAGTTGAGAGATGGAATGCACAAGTAGGACACTTTGATATCCAATATGAAGTTTTATCCTCGCCAAAGTCACAAGTTATCGCAGATTTCTTAGATGAATTTCCTTTAGAAGATGATGAAGCTGTGGAAGAGATGATGGTTGTAGAAGAGGAACATGGAGATCCAAAAGATCTATTAAAAGAACCCGACAGATGTGAGATATTGGTGGATGGATCATCAAATGGGCAAGGAAATGGGATTGGAGTTATTTTTATTTCACCAGAAGGAGAAAAAAATAGCTTTTTCATTTAGATTGGAATTTGCATCCACTAATAATGAGACAGAATATGAGGCCGTGATTCATGCTTTAAAATTTGCGATAGAAATGAAGTTGGAAAATGCTAGAATCACCAGCGATTCACAATTGGTTATTCGCCAGATAAAAGGGGAATACACAACAAACGGACCATCTTTGAGAAAGTATGAAAGATTAGTTGAAGAATTATCTGCGAGAATTCCAAAAATAAAGTGGAGTATCAAGGAAAGATAATAGGCTCGCAGATGCTTTTGATTTCATATCCAATATGATGACAAATCCAGCTGCGAGATGTATAAAAATTCAAACACTTTTATTACCAACGATAAACAAGGAAGAAGAAGAGGAAGATGTGATGATGGTAGAAGTTGGCGAAGAGGAATTAAAGAACAACATTACGGATTGGCGAGCAGATCTTCATTCATACTTGGCAAGAGGATAAATCCCAAGATATCGATTGGAAGCACATAAATTAAAAAGTAGGGCAACCAATTATGATCTAAGAGAATGAGTATTATATCACAGATCTTTTAGCGGACCATCGCTAAGATGTTTGACGAGGGAGAAGGAACAAAAAGTGTTGAAGATGTTACATAGTGGTGACGCTGGTAATCATAGTGGAGGAAGATCTTTGGAATATAGAACAAAAATGCAAGGCTATTACTGTCCATATATGCATGAAGATGCAAAACAACTCTCAAGGTGTTGCGAAGATTGCCAGCGATATGGAAAGAAGATACATGCACCAGGAGCACCATTATCATCTTCAACAAGTGTATGGCCTTTTGGGAAATGGGGGTTAGATATTGTGGGACCATTTGTTCCCGGTTCTGGACAAAGAAGATACCTAATCATCGCAACAGATTATTTCACAATATGGGGAGAAGTAAAGGCAGTACAACATATCCGCGATAAAGATATTTTTATATTCATATTTGAGAATATAATTTGCAGATTTGGGATTCCAGCACAGTTGGTGTCTGATAATGGGAAGCAATTTGAAGGGCAGAATATAGAATTACTACTCAATGCATTTAAGATAAAGTGTGGAAAATCTACTCCTCTATATCCACAAGCAAATGGTCAAGCTGAAGCAACTAATAAGACAATCGCAGACATCTTAAAAAAGAAACTAGAGGGATACCACAGAGCATGGTGCGAATAGGTGCATAATGCAATATGGGCCTACAATACAACTAGAAGAGAAGCTACTGGAATGTCACCTTTTTGTTTGACGTATGGAGTTGAAGCTATGTTTCCAACAGAAGTATCTATTACTACAACAAAAAGAGAGGCTTGGGAAAGAAATCTAAGTGCTGGAATGATTTTAAATAAATTGGATGGATTAGAAGAAAAAACATAAAAGACTTTGCAACATATGGAAAATTACCAGCGAAGATTAGCTCGCGAGTACAACAAACGTGTTAAGAAACGTTAATTTCAACCTGGCGATTTAGTGCTGCGAGAAACACCAAGTTATCAACGAGAGAATGGTAGAAAATTGGCGAGAAAATGGAATGGACCATATATCATTAAAGAGATAGTTGGAACCGGGGCATACAAACTAATGGACCCTGAAGGGAGAGATGTTGGTCAAAGACTTGACAAACCACGGAATAGACTATTTCTGAAAAAGGTATTATCAATGACAACTTCTGCAAGATAAGAGATACATGTATGTTGTAAAAAAAAATAATCTCAGATTCCAATTGCGAGATTCTTCTAATAACAAAGCAAAGCAAAAACAACGAGCACAATCGCAAGAATGGCGGATAAAATTTCGCACAGATTAATAGAATGGGACGAACCTTTATGGCGTGCACCCTAGTTCGCGAATAAAATTTCGCAAGAGGAAAATGTAAGACCTAATAGTGCGTCATATAAGGGGGTATCTCTTGACCTGACTCAGTGATAAGGTTATACCACTGCTAGAACCTGAGTTATGCAGATGTTGGGGTTAAAGAAAACCTATCCAGGAGAGGGATCTTGGATTTCCAATTATATAAGGTTATACCCTGGTTGGACGACTAAGGACCTCTTCTAAGGAGTGCAGAGTATGACCAAGGCGCCGAGGTACACTATTGAGTCAAGGGTCCCGGGGCGTACAAAACTACCCTGGACATCCTTGGCAAGTCTTGGATATGATGCACTCGGCCCGAAGAAAATCCCACTTAGAGTGCAGTCTTGTAACTATAAGCCATATAGGCATAAAGGACAAGAGGCTGCGAAAAACAACTGGTTGTTGGCAAATCTGGATGGGAGGAGCTAGTCTTGTATGGCTGATGTTCCCTCCTTGAAGGGGAAACCAGGGGGGATATAAGGGCGGCACCCTCCATTAGGGAGCTTATAAGTGTCTAAAGACGGCAATGTCATGGGTCTTTATGATCGCAAGAACATTTAGGGCTGTCATATTGTCGCGTGACGAAAATTATACAGAGGCAACGGGCCAAAAGAGAAAAGTTAAGATGAGATCAATGGGTTTTTACATAAAAGTGTAAAGGCGTCCTGCGATTTCATCGCAAGACGGCTATGTCATAAGGTATAATTCTTGCAAGAGAATTTAAACTTATCATATTGTCGCAGAGATGCTGAAAAAATATTGATAAGACAAAATCAATGGGTCAATACATGCAAATGAAAAGACGTCCTGCGATTTTGTCGCAGAAAGAAAATTTTTTTTGGCAAAATAAGACCTTTAACTAGGAAGGCAAAATAAGAACAATAGAATAATCTTAAAAATTAACTATTCTATTTTAAGAACAATTAATTGGGGGATATGGATTTTAATTGGGGGATATCACTAGAGGACAAAATAGGGATCCGAATATCCTAGCTGGGTTACCCCTTATGTAATTAATTTATTATTTCCTAATCTAACCCTCCCTAATTAGGATTAGTTACTAATTAAGATTAGTAAAATCTTAATGATTTGGGGGATATATTTAGTGTTTTTGAGTTTATTTGAATTTTTTGTGGGTAGAAGGAGGGGAAAAAATTTAGAGTAGAATTTTTTTTTTTTTGAAAATGGAAGATGATTGTGATGAGAGAATTACTGATAATAAGAGGTTGAAAAATTGATTTTTTCTTCTTTGAATCCACCATTGTTGCAGCTGAAAAAGCTTGGTGCGGGCATGGTATTCAACCAAAAACTCATGGCGGCAATTTTTGGAAATGTTCATAAATTGTTTGCCACTATCCGGGGGGGTTCGGGGGGGCGTAGCCGGTACCTTCATGGTAATAGCTTTTTTGCGCGTGCCAGTACCTGTTCCGGCATAGTATTTTGCTTAAATACCTATGCCGGAACAGAATGAAAAGTATCCAGAATGTTGATTTTTTTCACTTGACTACTAGGCATTGATAGGAAATTATCGGGCATCTTCTTCAGTATTCCGGCATATGGTCTTCATCAATTACGGCATGGTATTCCTCACTTCCATTTTGAAATTTTCCTGGCTTTAAAAAGCTTGGTGCGGCATGGTCAGTTGATATGAAGACCATGCCGGTATTGTTTTCCTGCATAGGAAATAAATATGAAAACTATGCCGGAAAAAAAATACCGGCATGGTCTTCATATCAACTGACCATGCCGGTACCAAGCTTTTTAAAACCAGAAAAATTCAAAAAGGAAGTGATGAAAACCATGCCGGAATTGATGAAGACCATATGCTTGGAACATGATAATCTGGCATGCTCCAGAATCAATTCCGGCATGGTCATCATCACTTTCAGCATGATCTTCATCACTTCCGAATAAAAAAAAATTTCGTTTCCAAAGTGAGGTGAAGAGAATTTGATATAGAGTGGGGAGAGTTTAGAATTTGAAAGGGAATAGAGAATATTTGGGTTTCAAAACACTACCCCTAAATAAGATTAATAAGAAGTGGAGATGGAAATGAGGGATATGATTTAGATTTTTGATTTTAAGTTTTTAATTTTTATTTTGAGGGAAGAAGTGGAGATGGAAATGGGGGATATGATTTTGTTTTTTGATTTTAAGTTTTTTTTTTTATTTTGAGGGAAGGGTATTTTAGTATATTCATAACCAAAAGTCACCCCTTAGCACACACCATGGGTTGGGGGAAGTAATTCATATCCACCAATTAATTCCCATATCCCCCAATTAATTCTTCTATTTTAAGATGCAGGAAAGATTTGTTCATCGCAGGAGAATATATAAGAAGGCAGATTCATAACATCGTAAACTCTTTCAGAATTTTTCGGAATATCGCAGATGTACTCATTACATCGCAGATATATTCATACTTTCACGAATAATATAGCCACACAGTTCACAAAAAGGAGACATAGGAAATGATTCACCATTTCAAGAAAGATAATGAAGGGAAAATAGGGGAGTGGAGAAATAAGATTTCATTATCTTCCTTGAGGATATTCAAAGTAAACAAAATCAAAAGTTGAATTCTAAAAATTTCAAAAGTTACATTATTCGCAAGAAAGAAGAAGAAAAAGAAAGCAAAAATGAAATTCAAGTTTTGGCGATTGTCTCGCCAGATTCACTATTCTTGCTCGCCATATTCGTTATTATTTCCAGAATTGTCACCGTTACTTCTTTAGGAGGACTTATTTCTTCTTCATCATCTTCTTGAGTGGTATTTTCTTCATCATTAGTGAATTCTAATTCCTTATCCATGGGAAGAGGAATTTCATCATCATCAACTTCTAAAGGAGGAACAGATACGGGGAGGGAGAGAATGGGAGAGCGAATATCGTTCACAAAAACTTGAAAGATCGAGGTGAACCTTGCGAAGGAAACCTCTGTCACGATTCCTAATCTCTATATTTTTGAAGTACTCGAGATAATCAAGTCTTCTTTCTGCTTTGTCGCGAGATTCAATATAATTGGAAGTAAGAGTCTTGTTTTCTTTGCGAACTTTATCCAATTTATCAGTAAGATCAGCGATGGTAGATTGAAGACTTCTTTCAGATTCTGCGAGTAACAAAAGTGATAAAAGATCATTCAGTCAAAATTTTTGCAAGAAATATAACACAAAATTTGACAGAAAAGTCAACAAGAGAGGCAGTCAATTGACTACCTTCTTTCTGCGAGGTTAAGTTTTGAATTAATGTAAAGAAACAGTTTTCCCATTGATTCATAGCGTCATCAAATTTATCGCCAACCACACCCTTCAGGCGAGATTTCATGTTTTCTTCTTTGGTGCGTAGATACGAGTTTTCCTTTGATAGTAAAGAATGAGACTTTTTCAATTGAGAGTACTGGTCTTGAAGCTTGATGGCCTTCAAACTAAGAGTTAACCTACCCTTGATAAGCTTATCCTTCTCAGCAGCAGATGATTCAGTTACTTCCTTGAGTTCATCTTTAAGGGAACGAAGAGATTTCTCTTTATTATCACATATTCTTTGTAGATTACTCAATTTCTGCGAAGAAATCGCCATCAATCTTGAAAATCTATGTTTCTCTTGGGATAAATTTCTATTTTCATCTGATAAAGATTCTACCGCCAAGTTAGACTTGGTTAATAAATATGAGAGACGAGTAATCTCGTTACTTAATAAATTTTGACTTTGCGATAGTTGGTTATTCTCATTAGTAAGATTATCTATTTGATCGATCGAATATGTGTAGAGATTATCTAATCTATTATACTGGTCCATCCAAGAATCTCTTTCAACACGAGCTTAAATCAAAGAATGAATAGATTCAAATTTAAGTCTTTCCATGAAACGAGTCCGATTTGAAACTAATATATGAATCAAGAATTTAAGAAGAAGACTTGAGTACAGAGGATATGAAAGCAAAACAGAAAAACAAAAGGGTTGAGGCAGGAAAATTGTACCTTTCAGCTCGTCATTTTTTCTGCGAAGGTTCTCATGATTAAGAGAAGAGTTTGAAGCATATGGTTTAGAGTATCACATTCAGAAATTTTGACTTGAAGGCTTTTTCTCAGGGTTTCGACTTAATTTTCTAAAGATGCTCGTGAAGCAGTATTATCAGAGCCAAAATATTTAAGTAAGGTCTCGCAAACTTCATATTGGAAAAAGTTAGTAGAAGATTTTCTAGTATCGTCTAAAATATTAGATAAAATTTTAAAAGCAACATCAACTCCTACTAAGGTTTTATTTGATGGAGGAAGAGATGCAGAAGGTGAAGTGGTTACGAGGACAAGTTGACGATTTGAGTCATTTGCGATGGTTGTATTATCATAAGGAGGAGTGTTGGGAAGAACAACATTTGAAGGCAATAAAGGGCTAGAAGGAACTTCAGTCACAACAATTTCAGGAGCTTGATTTGTCAATGAATCAAAAGAAATAGAGGTGTTGGCAGCGATATTCTCGCAGATAAAAGAAAAAGGATCTAGTCGCGAGGGTGTGGGAGTAACTCTTGCAGATGTTAATGTGGGGATGGAGAAATCAGCCTCGAGAGCTTTAAACTGACGAGGTCTTTTGGGAGGATTAGCGATGTTCTCGACATTCTGCGAATAATAACTTAGATAAGAAACAGAGGCAACAATATTGTTATTAAGAAATAAGATGTGTTTCTTACCACCTTATCATTCGCAAAACTTCTCTTCTTCTTACCAGTTGGCCTTTTGCGAGCATTAGGGTTTTGAACTGAGGATTGGGTGTTAGGGATAGTTCCACTGAAGAGAAGACATAATACGGGAGTTATGAAGGATCAAATAGAGAAGATCGAAGAATATGAGTAAAAATTGAATCAAATAAAGATTATAATCAAAAAACATACCTTGATGATTCCATTAGAACAGTAGCAGGAGAATATAAAGAAAAAGAAAAGTTACAGACGGAAGATAAAATAAACAGATGAAGAAGATAGAGAAATAGAAGAAGAAAATTAGTTTTGAAGTTTAACTCTACCTTTTATAGGCAAAAGGGAGTAACATGTTGAGTAAAGACGTGTCAGTAAAAAGATGAATTTACAACATGTGTAGGTGGTTAAGCTAAATTAACGGAGCAATGTCGAGAAGAAAATATGGAAAGAAGAGAGGTTGCGAGCACTTTGAAGAATTGAATATTCTCATATCCTCTCCACTTTGCTAAGAAGACATGAGAAGAGGCAAGATGTAGGACCAGAATATCGCTATAATACTTCACTGCGAGATTAACAACACTTCCCAGCAAGCATCACCGCAAGATCTTCAATTATACTTTGCGAGTGTCACAAAAGCAGTCAAAAGAGCGATGTAATAAATGAAGAGTGAAGAAAACTTGAGAAAAGCATGTTTTCCCTGCGATGGTTACAAAACTTGCGAGAGTGAACATTGTAACTAATCGCGGTACAATCGCATAATCAACCCGAAATAAGAGGAAAACTTAACTGTCATCCACTATGTAACTACCCTATAAATATAGACCCAATGTGTCCAGAAAAAGGATGATGTATTTTTGAAGTTAAGAAAGTCTTGAGAAGAGAGAAACTTCAAGAGAATAGTTGTAATCTTGAATTCTTCCATTTCTGTAAACATTTCTGAGAATAAAATAATAAAGTTTCGTTTTTAGTCTTCAATTATGAGTTGATTATAGCAAGATCTTAACAAGGGTGTAGTGTGGGAAATCCTGCAACTACACCAATACATAAGTCAGGCCTCATTTGAATAGTTTTACCAAAAACACAAACAAGTTATGAGCGGTTATACTAATCACACATATTGGTCGTTCATAAGATATGCAATGAAGAACATCCCCAATAACGCCTGGCGATTTCCTTTTCGGTTCACAACATATATCATGAACTTAATTCCTTAGAACACATGTAAATATTATTCCCTAGGATGAAATCCTCACCTCATACCCATACATAATCACAATAGCATTCATACGATTATGTCGATATCTTATATAAAAAGTTTAATGGTTAAGCAAGAAACTTCATATTGTATTCCTTAATACTATGTCTATCTAGAGTGTTCATGCTTCGCAGTTTTATGTTTTCAATATGCACAACTTGAAAGATACGTTAGGGAATGAAACATTTAATGTAAAATATCACTAACCTCAAGTGGAAGGATGGTGTTGTGGTTGTAGCTCCGTTCTTGTTCACTTCTTCAAGTCTTCGCAATACTTGTAATGTCTCACCCTAATACTTTCAAGCTAACCTATACGAAGTTGACTCTAGTACATTTAAATCAAACGACTCTTACATGAGTTTTGGCTCACTGAAATATGACAACCAAACTTGACATACCAATGCTTGGTGGGTTCAATCGAGCAATGCTCTAACAACATATTTGCTGGAAGAAAGTGCAAACTCTAAATGGAGTTCACATCAAGGGTAGCGCACATGTGTGCTGGTGGAAGAAATTTATAAGTAGTGGAATTTATAAACCAAATTTGTGAGCTGAAGAAGATCCAAAGCTTTACTGCCGAAGTATGATGTTACTGTTCTATCTGGTCGTTGTCATTCCTAGCCAAGGTTCGATGGGTTGAGACAGAATTTCGAAGGGGGGGGGGGGAAGTAAAAGGTAACTGATATCCTTGGAAGTGACAATGGCTGTTGGGTTAATGATCACAATGGTGTCGATGAAGATCAGTGAAGGTGGAAGGCCGAATATAGAAGCTGGATTTAGTTTGTATAAATCTTGGTGATACGATGATCATGGTTGAGATGAAAGGAAAGAATGGATTTTTATGAGAAATAAGAAGATAGATTATGCATCTGTTATGAAGAAAAAAAGGAAGCTGAGACCGTACTATTTGGAAGGATCTAGAAGAATGGCCTTAGAAATCAACATCAAGATGATATATGTATCATCAACAAAATACACACAAGATGTTCGTTTAAATGACTGAACCACTCATGCTTTAGTTGGCTGAAGCGAATTGAGATGACAGTAAGCTATGATTACTGTGATGAGAACCAGTCGAGCTCAAGTCAAACAGAGAAAAACTCGGGATGATGCTATTCGAGCAAATAATATGCATGGATAGCTTGAGAAGTCCATGTTCGAGTATGATAATAAAGGTGATAGTGGAAGATTGGATGAAGACTGAAGAGGTAACGAGAACATATGAGATTAAAGAGGACCTGTATGTGATTATGGGTTGCTTCCAACGATTGAGTTGAACAGAGGTATGAAACCCGAGTTGAACAAGGATGATATGGTGCTGGAGATGAGATAGAATTGAGCTGAACAAGGGATTATGTTGGTTTTTCTATCATCGACGATGGTTGGAGGTCGACTACAGCCATATGGATCTCAAGAGAAGTCGAGTGGAAATGGGTTGATGTGAACGGTATTTGGAGAGAACCTGAGCATGCACTGGCGGGGGATGACACTGATGGGAGATAGTCGAGATGATAGCAGTGAGTTCTGGAAACGATGGTGGTGATTCATAAGATGAGAAGAAGGGGCTCACTGTGAAGGATGCAGATCAAGGATGGAACTCGAGTAGATGGAGTTGAGCTGTGGTTATTGATCATGAACAATGAAGTGAGTGGTTTTTTGTATATGATGGCTTGCGATGGGTCATTCAAATCAAAAATACTAGGATGCTGCGGTAGATGAGTTTGGTCGAGAAACAATGGTCTTGGCTCAAGTTTTATTCGATGGCCATAGAAGCAATGTCAGTCAGGTGATGATATATATTTTCCTATGAAGATGGTTTGTGGCAGTTTTGATCGATACAGAGAAGTAGTGCTCGAACTAGAAAACCAACATGGACTGGTGGAGCTCGATCTTTGCTGACATTGTATGGAGATCGAGTACAACAGATACAATGAGAAACATGAGATATGATATCGATTATTGGCAAATGGGATGTATTCTATCTAGTTGACGCGAGCCCATATTCATGCCTTGGCGACTTACATACACACCAGATTGTCGTGGCTCACTTTGAGCAAAATTTGGCCGTGACTTGGGAATTTGACCAGAGTTTGGCAATCCACTTTGCATGGGATATGATGCACGGGACACAATTCTTAAGGAGGTGCACTTTCCTATCTTAGATAGGTTTCCTAGTTTCTTCAAGAAGAGGTTACAAAATCTATATATATGGAAGCTTAGATATAATTTGGGATATCTTTTATTCACTGTTTCCCTCCCCCTTAAGGGCGAGAACTATCTCTTTTCTATGTTCCTTTGATTGTTAAGGATGAATTCAAAGTTCTAATTGTGAAGATCAATTATTTACAAGTTTATTTCAAGTTTTAAAGTTAATCATTGTGGATTGTTTCTACTATATCGAAGGTTTATGATTGATTCTTATATTGGTTTTGGTGACCAACTAGATTAGTCTATTAATCATTCTAATACTAGTAGAGAGTTTAGTCGATCCGTAATTGTCGCTTACCTCCTACACAAGTAGAAATCACAAGACCTTGCGGAGGGATTCTGTGGAGCACTTAGGAGTAGAGACAACACTAGTAAGTGGACCAAGCGTACATAGTTTAACTTCTGGGATCAAACCTAAATTCATAAATCTTAATGAGTTCGAGGAATTACATCTTGTAAGCGAACCTCGAGGTGGTTTTTTTTTGCATAGAATCCTGTAGTCGAGCTCTTCCGTATCCGGTGATACAAGGAGTTTTTGGGATAGCTAAGCGTACCTTCTTTGCTATATTTAGTGACAATTGATTCTAACAAGAGATAAACGGGTACAATGTTGAGTTAACGATTAGTAACAACGAAGGATATCTTCATCATCTTTATCTGATTATCCTTTTTATCCTTCTTTTATATTCTCGTTGATTTAGATAACATATCAATTGCATTACTCCTTGTGGGAACGATCCTTACTACCACTTTATTACTTGTTAATTAGTGGGAAACATCTTATTATTTTGTTGAATAAATGATGCTTTTTACCAATTGCCCAATCTGTACTTGCAAGTCTTTAACGGTAATATCATTATTTTGTTAATATAATAGGTTTTGTTGAAATATCGCCTTTTGCTCTTTGGACGTTTCATCTTGCTTTATCATCATAGCTTTCATCATCTCTTCTAAACCGGAGCTTTGATTCTATTGTTGAGGTTGTGTCTGAAATTGTTGTTGAAAACCACCTTGCGTCACATAAGGACTAGGAGTTATAGCTTGCTTGTTGGTGTTTGTACCTTATTAAAATAGTGTGCGTGCGTACCGCACAAGCTATTTAGTATTGGTCAAATACGGTTTATTGTGGAAACCGGTGGGTTTATTGTGGAAACCCAATGGCTTATTATGGAAGCCCAAATACGGTTTATTGTGGAAGCTCACATGGCTTATTATGGAAGCACAAATATGGTTAATTGTGGAAACCGATGGATTTATCGTGGAAACCCACATAGCTTATTATGGAAGCCAAATACGGTTTATTATGGAAACCGGTGGGTTTATTGTGGAAACCCACATACATGGCTTATTATGGAAGCCTAGTCTAGATTATTATAGAATCCCAAAAGACTTATTTTGGAAGTCATTTTGAGATAGACACAAATATTGGGAAGATATACAAGGATCTTCCAAGATAGATACAAATCTAGGGTTATTATGGAACTAGATTAGGGTTTTTCGCCTATAAATAGAGGCCAAAAATCCAACTCAAAGTACATGGAATTATAGGTTTGCTAACCACATACAACTGTTGTAATCATCATATCAATAAAATCTCTCCCTAAGGGATTCCATCCGTGGATGTAGGCACAACTTTCCGAACCACGTTAAATTCTTTGTCTCTTTTATTTTTCTTCAATTTGTTTCATAACCCTAATTTCGCTTCATCAACATCAAATCAATCGTGTTTTGTGCCTAAAAGTAATTGTGGGTACGAACAGTTAGCATAACTGAAATTAGAATGATCTTTCCAACCTGGATTGTAAGTATTAGAATATGGATCATACCTTCTTCATATGGTGGAGATACTACAGAAGCTATGCAATGAATCTCCTTCTCAATTGTACTAAACAAGTGCTCTGTATTCGGAGACTCCCCCATCTCGCTAACTCTTCTGACATTTGAGTTATGTCTTGTATAAAACTGTTGAGCATTCGAGGCTATACTCTTAATCAGACTAGTTGCTTGCGAGATTGTCTTCTCAGTGAGTGAACCACCGGCTGCTGCATCAATTAAATTCCCCTGTTCTGGAAGTAGTCATTCGTAGAATTATTGAATGATAAGTGTTGAGGATATATTATGGTGTGGGAAGATTTCCAAAAACTTCTTATACCTCTATCAATATTCATATAGAGACTCCCCAGACATCTGTAGAATGCCACTAATCTCCTTACAAACGGATGCCGCTTTGGAAGAAGGAACATATTTTTCCCGAAATAGCTTTTTCATCTCAGTCCATATTGTAACACTCCCTGGAGGAGAATATGATGGTTCGGATCTTCACCAGGATGTCCATTGAACTTCGGGAGATGATGAAGTAGATTCGACTTCAGATCCACTATGTTAGTGATTGTAATGCACAGTGGTTGCGAATCTAATCATGGAGATGTCAACTCTCCTAACTTCCTATCCACGGGTGGCGGTGGTGGATTAATGCCTCCGAACATCTCTGTTGTAGACGGTTCTGGTTGCAACTTCTTACTTGCTTGAAGTACCATTCCTTTACGAGTTTGAATTCCGCACCTCTCATAATTCCAATCCTTTGATGCCAGAGATTAAGTACCTAAAACAAAAATCTAGAAAACAAAGTTAAAAACTAAAAAGAAAACAAAAAGAAAACAACTAAAACTACCGACTGCTCCCCGGCAGCGGCGCCAAAATTTAATGCGTGTCGTGAGTGCAATCAAATTAAATCACTTATTTCCACATAATTAACGAGTAACATATTGGAAGCAAGGATCGTTCCCACGAAGAGTAGTGAGTTTTAGTTGTCAAAGTGTCATAAATGGGGTGGGGGGTTGTTTTAGATTTCTAACAAATTTAAATAAAGCGAATAAAATTAAGGTTTGAGCAATAAAGAGAGAGAGAGAGAGAGAGAGATGATCGTGGAATGCTTCTTTGTTGTTAAACCATCAATGAGTTAATATATTCATCCATTCATCATTAATCATAGATTATCATCAGCCGTGAGATAACAACTAGCGCAGTTCTACCCCCTAAAGTCCTTTGATCACTGGATACCGAAGCGCTCGAATATCAAATTATATTCATCCACCAAGTAGTAGCGCACTCAAGGTCTAACTTGGTCGAATGCTTTATGTTTTATGACTTAGGTTAATCTTAGTAGTTAGACTCTTAGGGCAAGGTCCACTTTCTAATGTCATTCTACACGTGATTGCTCCACAGAATCCCTATGCAAGGTCTCACGTCTTCTACTTGTGTAAGGATTATTCAACAACTACAGGGATATCCTAATCCTTTACTAGAAATATATCAATCAATAAACCACTATAGTTGGCCACCTAGAGCAATCAATTTATCAATCATAATCATTAATCGAAGTAGAAACAAATGATAATCATATGAAGAAATCAAACTAGATGCAAATATTAAACCAAATCAAGTCTAGAACTTAGAATTCATCCTCAATCAAGTATGGGTTTAGCTACGCATGGATGTAGGAGCATACATGTTATACAATTGATAAACTAGAGAAGAAATCGTTAGGATTGATGAGAACCGCTCCGAACCCTATCTTTTCCTTCGTTATGTTGCTCCTCCTCTACAAGACTTGCAAAATAATGTTCAAGATCTCTTCTTAATGTTTGGGAGGTATCTTCATATAGTTCTCACAAAATTAGGTCTTCAAAATCCTTTCGGGCCCATGTATTATCGAAAACAGGGTCAAAAATGCGTCAAAAGTGAGAAAGCGGGGGTCTAACAACCACACCCAATATTTCGATTAGCAATCTATATGGAAAAACTCCGAGTTACTTTTTAGAGAATCAACTAGACAGTCAGACTCAATCAATAGAAAATATCTCAAGGAGTTATTATCTCAATTTGATCTTTACTCAAGCAAATAGAATCTGCGAGTCTTTATCAAAGAGAGATAACTTGGATGGTACCAAAGACCAATATCCAAGTGTCAATCAATTTAAATCAACAGCCAAAAAGGTAGGATATTCTAATTGATTGAACAATGCACAACCTGTATTATTTCAATTATATAACAAAATATAATGCGGAAAAGAAATAACACAAACACCGGAATTTTGTTAACGAGGAAACCGCAAATGCAGAAAAAACCCCAGGACCTAGTCCAGATTAAACGTACAATGTATTAAGCCTCTACATACACTAGCCTACTCCAAGCTAACTTCGGTCTGGATTGTAGTTGAACCCCTAATCAATCTCACAGTGATCCAAGGTACAATTATGATCCTACGCCTCTGATCCCAGTAGGATACTGCGCACTTGATTCCCTTAGATGATCTCACCCACAGCCCAGAGTTGCTACGACCCAAAGTGGAAGACTTTAATAAACAAACCTGTATCACACAGAAAAGTCTACAGTAACAGATAAATTCATCTACAAGATTTTGTTATGTCTTTTGATAAATCAAGGTGAACATGAACCAATTAATAAAACCAGACTTATATTTCCGAAGAATAGCTCAGCTTTATCAATCACCTCATATTAATCTTAATCGACGCAGCGAAAAAAGATATTGTGGAATCACAAACAATGAGACGAAGAGTTTGTGACTACTTTTATATCTTGTCTATCGGAGATAGAAATCTCAAGCCAATTATTACAATTGTAATCGTATGATAGAAACAACAAGATCAGATCATACAACTACAAGAAAAGTAGTATCGGTCTGGCTTCACAATCCCAATGAAGTCTTTAAGTTATTAACCTGGTTTTAGAAGAAGAAAACCAAAGGTTAAAGGAGAATCGACTCTAGCTTATCAAACTAGTATCACACAGAATGTGTGGGGATTAGGTTTCCCAGTTGCTAGAATTCTCCCTTATATAGTCTCTCAAATCAGGGTTTGCAATCAATGTTCGCTTACTAACAAAGCATTCAATATTCACCATTAGATGAAAAACTGATTTGATTCAATCTAATATTTATCAACCGTTAGATTGAAAACATAGCTTGTTACACACACATGAAATGCACATTTGTAGGCTTATGAAAACCGTACCCAAACTTGTACATTAGTTGGTTCAACAATAGTTAACCAAATGGTTAGCCATATGATAACTTTCATATCAACCATATTCTTCTTCACCATAACTAGTCAAAATGACTCAAATGAACTAGTTAGAGAGTTGTTCAATTGCTTAGATCTTTATGTATTACACAAGACACAATCGAAGTAAAAATGATGTGATTCACTTGAATTGATTCATGAACTATAAAACCACGATTTGCAATAGCATTCCTTAGTTTATTAAGATAAGTTCACAAACATCATTTTTAGACATAACCTACTCAAGTTCGCGGACTTGGTTCTCAGAAGAAGTTCACAAACTCCAGCAGAAATTTTCGGGTCGAGAACTTCCGCCAGTTCGTAGACTGAGTTCACGAACTGAAGCTCATGTACTTATCCGGTTTCGCTTGATCAACAAAGTTCGCAAACTTTGGTTCAAGCAATAAGGACTTATACATATATGTGTTTTCACAATAATGTTTATATCCCCCAATGGTTATGTTGTCTAAACTCTCATTTCAATCATTGAAACATTCTCAGAGGGCGTTATATAGTTGTTATTCACAAACTATTTTTCGTCAGAGCAATTTCCAAAATGATTGAAACATAAAATGACTTTCGTCACTAGGTAAAGATGAACTTGGCTAAAGAGAAAGCTTTACCAACACATATTTCGAGAAATATATAAGCGAGATATACTCAGCTCGAAATATCACATGTTTATAATCTTAGTCTATATAGTAATACGACTTTTGTCTCAAGATAGGAGATAGAGTAGATAGACTTTTGAGTGATAGATAAGTTCAAGTCTCCACATAACTTTTAGTCGATGAATATCCACTGGTTCCTTGAGTAGTCCTTCGTCTTGTATAATGATCGCCATGGAGTTCTTGAGCTCAACTACACTTTCTATCCTAGTCCGAGACCTTAGCTATAGTAGTCTAGAAATCAATACTTTATAGTTTTGATAACTAACATTGACAAACATGCTTGAGTTAGCAACACATGCGAGTTCGACCGAGCAGTGCTCTAACAATCTCCCCCTTTGTCAAAGTAGGACCAGAATATTGCTACAACACTTCTCTGCAAGATTAACAACACTTCCCAGCGAGCATCACCGCAAGATATTCAACTACACTTTGCGAGTGTCACAAAAGCAGTCAAAAGAGTGACGTAATAACTGACGGTTAAAGAAAACATGAGAAAAGCATGTTTGTCCCGCGATGGTTATAAAGTTTGCGAGAATGAACATCGTAACTATCGCAATACAATCGCAAAACCGATCCGAAATAAGAGGAAAACTTAGCTGTCATCCACTATGTAATTACCCTATAAATATAGACTCAATATGTCCAGAAAGGGATGATGTATTTTTGAGAGTTAAGAAAATCTTAAGGAGAGAGAAACTTCAAGAGAATAGTTGTAATATTGAATTCTTCCATTTCTGTAAACATTTCTGAGAACAAAATAATAAAGTGTCGTTTTTAATCTTCAATGGTGAGTTGAATATATCAAGATCATAACAAGGGTGTAGTGTGGGATTTCCTGCAACTACATTTTGGCGCCCAAAACAGGGACTGAATTAGCGAAATCATAGAAAAAAGTGAAGAAGAAGATAAGAATTGTTCAAGATTAAGAAAATCATAAAACAAATCAGTGAGATATTTGAATGAAGGATGATTAGAATCAAATAGGATTGTAGAAAGTTGGAGTGTGGTATGGTAACAAGAACAATGATTGATAGATTTCATGAAAATATTAAGGGGAAGATACACAAACGGGATTTCGAAGGAAGGAAAATTATGACGGTGGAAAAAATATCACCATTGAAAGATTGGGAAAAGCAGGAGATCACATTTAAAGCAACAGAAATACCAGAACAAAATCTAAGTCATACATCTCCATTGGTAATCACAGTATCCACTATACCAATGAGAAAGGAAGAATCAATAAAATCTGTAGAAGAATGGGCTATGAATAGAACTTTGGTGGATGCAGGAAATTCTGTAGATATAATATTTTATCATGATTTCAAGAAAATGGGATATAAGGATGAAGAAATGTCTTATCCAACATATCATGTTCATGGCTTTGGAAAATCTCTAACAAAACCTAAAGGCGAGATAGTGATACGAATTCCACTAGGAGAGATTGAAACACAAGTAACGTTATGTGTGGTAGACGTGGAATCGCCGTATAACATGATATTAGGAAGACTATGGATACACGCAATCAAGGCTGTAGCATCAACATTGCATCAATGCATCAAATTTCCTATACCCAGTGGAATCGGAGAAATTAGAGGAGACACAGATTTTGCGAAATTGTGTTACCAAATCGAAGTAAGAAATTGTGAAGAACGTCCAAAGCTGCGAAAGGCTCGCAGAAAATTTGCAAGATAAACAAAGAAGGAAGAAGAATTTCAAGTTTACGTGATAAGAGCAAAAGAAGGAAAAGGAATACCCAGCGAAATCTCTCGAGAAGGAGATGAACTCGCGAGAGTTATGAAAACACCAACACCAATGGGAGAACCTGAAGCCAGTTATGTTGCTGTAGAACCAACAAAGGAAATAAATATTGGGAGTGAAGAAGAGCCTAAAATGCTGAAAATTGGGACTATAATGGATGCATATGAGGAAGAAAGAACTATAAATCTCTTGCGAGAATATAAAGATATCTTCGCGTGGAGCATGGATGAGATGCCAGGGATAGATCCATCAATAGCATGTCATAAATTAGAAATCAACAAAAACATAAGATCATTTAAGCAAATAATAAGGAAAATAGCAACAACATATCATTCTCAAATAGAAGAAGAATTACAAAATATGCTCGACGCATGTATTATAAGGTAAGCAAAATATCCAGAGTGGATTGAAAATATGGTGGTGGTTCCAAAGAAGAACAAGGGGATAAGAATTTGCATAGATTTCACTGATTTAAATAAAGCTTGTCCTAAAAATAGTTTTCCGTTACTAGATATCCCACAAATGGTTGAATCAACAGCGGGAAATGCCAAAATATCATCGTTGGATGGATATAAAGGATATAATCAAATTCCTCACGCTGAAGAAGATCAAGAACATATCGTATTTTTTTCTCCAAGAAGATTATATTGTTATACAAAGATGCCCTTTGGCTTACGAAATGCTGGTGCAATGATGAGTGCCAAATATTGCATATTCATTCACCTTTTCATTGGCACTTAACTCATCTTTCGCGCTTCAAAGTCATATATTATCCCAAATTCTGCATTTTTACCATTTTCAAGAATAAATATTTGTATTAATTAATTTTGTGTTTTTAAGTACTAAATAAAGCTTGGAAGAATTGAGAAGACAAAAGAGAGAAAGTTGGAAGTGTTGCAACCAGCTCACGATCGCTGGCAACCTGTTTACAATACATGGGATTAAACTACCCATGATCCAAGACCCAAGACCCAAATCCGTTTCCACCTCACCCCCATTGGATTCTTTCCAAAACATCCACCTCACCCCCATTGGATTCTTTCCAAAACATCCACCTCACCCCCATTCTTTCACTCAATCACTCCCAATTTGTTTCCCACCACCAAATATATTCCATTTTATCCATCAATTAAAGAAAACATGTTTTGTTGAGTGGATGATTGCCAAATTCGAATCCAAGTGTTGAGAGAATTTTTTGTGTATAAATAGAGAGGGTTGTTGTGTTGAAAAACCATCCAAGAATAGCTTGTTCATGTTAGTTTCTTAAATTCAGTTTTGTTGTAATGTTGTTTATGTTCTAATTTCATTTGCTAGGGTTTAAATGAAGCCGTAACTTATTGTTATGTATTCATATCTTGTATATTGTTCTTGAAAGTTTAGAATTGTTTAAAGATATATTTTAATCCAAGTTTGTCAACATATTGCTCTCACAATGAATGCCATGTATCCATTGTAGTTAGAATATCTCTATGTTGATTATGCTACAACTCATGCTTAACCAAATATTAATCCTCAGATTAGTTGTGCTTTAATTAGACAGTTAATGCTTTGGAGAAATACTTTAGTTGTGATTAAATTATCCATTGGAGAAACACCTTAGATATACGGTAGACTTGAATCTGCTGTAAGGACAAGAATAATATTACAAGTTGAATGCATATCATAGGTTAGTGGTGGATTTGAATACCCTAGTATCCATATTCTCAATATCTCGTCGTATCGACAAAAACAAACCCCCTTTGGTTACTCTCTGAATCAGTTCTTAGTAAGGATTTAGAATTAACTTCTACACTCTCCAAGTCTCTGTGGTTCGACCTGTGCTTGCCCTGTGTTGCTTGTCGACACTGTACACTTGCAGTTTATACATAGAAGTAGGTATCTTTATAAGCCTACCAAGTTTTTGGCGCCGTTGCCGGGGACTCGGTTGCGGTGTAGTTCAAGTTTCTATCTCCCGTCATTGTTCATAAATCACTGTAAGAAAGTATAAATCACTGTAGCAACGCAACTATTCACAGTCAATTTTACAATTAATATTGATATTTTTTTTTAATTTTGCTTTTGCTTTCAAACTTCGAAAACCTAACTACCTCTTTTGAGCTCAAAAGGTGCCTGAGTAGCTGTTGTAAAGGCGAAGGAAAGGAAGCGGAAGAAGTTTTTATTTTAAAAAAAAAAAAAGAGAGAGAGAGAGTTTATTTTATTTATTTTTAGTTTGTATTAGGATTCCTCTACTTTTGTAATTTTCTTTTTCTTTTGCACTTTATTTTTTTTTTGGACTTTGGACTTGGACATTCCATTTTTATTTTAAAATCCTACGGAAGGGTAATATTAAATATCAAACTGTTTGCAGAGAAGGACGGTGATTACAATATCACCTCGCCCCTCGGGTTCGTTCATGACATAGGAGTCGTGGCTCGAGTCGACAACAACGGTTCATCCCCCGTCTCGAACGGGAGGTAAGCTTGTCGAAACACTCGAGAATCCCCTGTAAGCGATATACTGTATTCCTTCGTTTGCATACATGTTGAGGATTTGAATACGACTGCTTTTATTTTCCTAGTAAAAGGCAAGGACTGGCCATACAAGATAAGGGATTCGGATTTCATCACCGTTCTCTTCTTGCCCGCCTTAGGAAGACGATACCAAACGCGAACCTAAGCTTTAAAATTTGGAATAGAACGAGACCTATAGGGTAACGAGCTTAGTAGGAAAGTCGTTTGAAATATATTGGTTACTCTTTAAGCATACTTCGAAGTTCATGACGGTTTCTGTAAATTGAATGCGTGACTGCGCCGCCTTGTAATACGGTGAGGCCTTGGGTATCAAAGCTCTAACAACTTCCCTCACCTCTATTCAATTTACTTAAACTCGGATTGATTCCAGAGGAGTTTGCTCATATTGTAACGAATTCCATTTCGAAGGATTAGAAGCTGGTCTAGAAAACAATCTAAGTGGAGCCATCATGATTTTTGTTTGCTAGAAATCAGTAGGTTTACTGTGGTGGAGTCATCCTTGTTTGTGATTGCATAGAAATTCCCTTCTAGGTGAATGGTTAACATGCTTGATGTGCTAGCTAGGCTATGATTGTGTCCTTTAGAGACCACACACACCGACTAGTTAGAATCACTCAAGAAGAGTTAATTGAAATACATAGTTCTGAGGCAGACAGTCCAAACCCATCCGAAACAATGGGAGAACCAATCCGTAGTCTAAAGGACTACATGTACCCAACGAGGACAAGCCAGTCCTCGTGCATTGTCTTACCAGCTGTTGTTGGACAATTTGAGCTAAAGGCGAGTATCCTCAATATGTTGCCTAAATTTAAAGGGGTTGAAGCTGAAAATCCCTACCACCATGTGAGAGAGTTCGAGGAAATTTGTGGGACTCTTCGGATCAACCAAATGACGGATGAGGTCCTCAAACTGAGACTTTTTCCTTTTTCTTTGATAGACAAAGCAAAGTCTTGGCTGTGTGCTCAACAACCACAGTCATTTCATACATGGGATGCTCTTACGAAAGAGTTCTTCAAAAAGTTCTTCCCAAACCATAAGACTACGACAATTCGTCAAAGTCTGAATAGTTTTGTGCAATTAGAGGAGGAAACTTTGGCAAAATATTTGGAGAGATTCAATGAATTATTGCTCCAATGTCCTCACCATGGTTTTGAAAAATGGAGACTTGTGCAAATTTTGTATGAAGGCTTAGATGTCAAGAACCGAACTACAGTTGAGTCCATGTGTAATGGTCAATTTATTGAAAAAACTGCTGATGAGTCTTGGACTTTCTTAATCGAAGTCGCTGAAAAGACTCAGCAGTGGGAATCCCCCCGTGAACCAACTAGGACTACCCCTACATCTAGTGTCCATAGAATTGACTCTGACTTCGAAGGAAGTGCAAAGATGGCATCCTTGGACAGGAGAATAGAAAAGCTAGAACTAGAAAAGAATGGAAAAAACTAATATACCTACTCTCCGTAGTCAAATTGAAATGGACACTTGTGCCGCATGCCATAGTTCAGACCATCTAGTGTACACTTGTCCAGACCTCCATGCATTTCAAGAGTCTAAAACCGAGCAAGCCAATGTTTTGTACCAAAGGAAAGAGAACAACCCATATTCTCAGACCTACAACCCAGGGTGGAGAAATCACCCTAAACTTTCATGGTCTAAAGGGCCCGTCCAAGGGGGAACATCAAATAATAACCAAGGATACCCTTATCCTAGAAACCCCCAAGTGCAACCTCATGTGCAGTACCCTGCAGAGAAAAAGCATAGCTTTGAAGAAAGTTTCGGTTTGTTGACCCAAAATTTGGTACAACTCCAAAAGACCACAGACCAACGTTTTCCAAGTCTAGAACTTAAAATGGGTCAAATTTGTGAAGCATTGAATGAAAGAGACAAAGGCAAACTCCCTAGTCAGCCCCAACAAAATCCAAAAAATGTATACCAGACAGAAAATTCAACTCGAAATGAGGCCTCACATAATCAAGTAAATGTTGTCACCACTCTTCGTAGTGGTAAAGTTGTTGAAAACAATGTAGGTGTACAACAGTCGAGTGAGTCTACATCAGACTCACCAGTGCATAAAATCCCTCAGAAAACACCTAGTGTTGAAAACAAATCTGAGCAACATAAGAATTCCCATAATTCTAATGTCTCTGCACCATCTCATGTACCTGTTGCTCCATTCCCACAAAGATTGGTGCACCAAAAAGAGAGTATACAGTACAACGAGATTTTGGAAATGTTCAAGCGAGTTAACATCAACATCCCATTTCTTAATGCAATCAAGCAGGTCCCTACTTATGCTAAATTCCTTAAGGATCTGTGCACACAAAAGAGAAAGATTCATGTGCATAAGCGTGCTTTTCTCACTGAGCAGGTGAGTGCAATCATTCAAATAAACACACCACCTAAGTTTAAAGACCCAGGTAGTACAACTATCACATGCAAAATAGGTGACCAGACGGTTAAGAAGGCGTTGCTAGACTTAGGGGCAAGTGTGAATTTACTACCATATTCAATATATGTGCAGTTAGGTCTTGGAGAGTTGAAGGCAACACCTATAACTCTGCAATTGGCGGACAGATCCGTCAAAGTGCCACGTGGTGTGGTAAAAGATGTTTTGATTAAGGTTGATAAGTTTTATTTTCCTATGGACTTCATCATTTTAGATACTCAACCTGTGCAAAATCCTGACAGTCACATTCCTGTCATTTTGGGACGTCCTTTCTTAGCAACGTCCAATGCAATCATTAACTGCCGTAATGGAGTGCTGAAGTTGTCATTTAGTAATATGACTGTGGAGTTGAATGTTTTCAATACTATCCAACAACATTTAGATCTTGATGATGATAATGATGTGCATGAACTCAACATGATTGAAAGTTTGATTCAGGATTCGTTGTCTAGTAGCATGTCTGTTGACCCGTTGGATGCTTGTTTGAATAATTTTGACCTGGATCTGTTTGATGATGAATACATAAGTGAAGTGCATACTTTGCTTGAATCCACACCACTTATGGACACGTCTAAGTGGAAAGCTAGAGTGGAACCACTTCCACTCTTGGAATCCAAGTATGTTCCCTCTCTTGTTGAGCCACCAAAGCTCGAACTGAAACCATTGCCTGATACTCTTAAATATGCATTTTTGGGACCTTCTAATACTTTGCTTGTAATTATTTCATCTGCCTTAGATACAGAACAGGAGAGTAAACTTTTAGAAGTACTTAAGGATCATAAAGAAGCCTTAGGATGGACCATCTCGGACCTTAAAGGCATAAGTCCCACTGATTGTATACATCATATAAACCTTGAGGATAATGCTAAACCGTCTAGCGATATGCAAAGGAGACTCAATCCTAACATGAAAGAGGTTGTTAAGAGTGAGATTATAAAGCTTCTTGATGCGGGTATCATCTACCCAATCTCAGATAGCAAATGGGTTAGCCCCATTCAAAGTTGTCTTGAAAAAGTCGAATTCTTTGTAGTTCAAAACGATAAATATGAGTTAATCACTACTCGAGTAACCACAGGGTGGAGAGTTTGCATTGATTATAGGAAGATGAATGTAGTTACAAGGAAAGATCACTTCCCTATTCCATTCATAGATCAAATTCTTGAACGATTGTCTGGGCGTAAATTCTATTGTTTCTTGGATGGTTTTTATGGTTACAACCAGATTCATATTTCACCCGAAGATCAGGAAAAGACTACATTTACATGTCCATTTGGAACGTTTGCTTATCGTCGTATGCCCTTTGGGTTGTGCAACGCACCCGCTACATTTCAGCGTTGTATGATGAGCATTTTTTCTGACATGATAGATAATTTCCTTGAAATCTTTATGGATGATTTCTCTGTGTTTGGATCATATTTTGATGAATGTTTGAACCATCTCACTCGCGTGGTGATTAAATGTAAAGAGAAGGATTTGGTTTTAAATTGGGAGAAATGTCATTTTATGGTGAACTCATGCATAGTTCTAGGGCACATCATCTCTGAAAAAGGCATTGAAGTAGACAAAGCCAAAGTCGACCTCATTCAAAACTTGCCGCAACCTCGCTCTGTGAGGGAGGTTAGATCATTTTTAGGCCATGCTGGTTTCTACCGTAGATTTATTAAAGATTTCAGTAAGATCTCAAGACCACTGTGTAATCTACTCAGTAAAGATGTTGCATTTGTGTTTGATGATGCTTGTGTGCATGCTTGGGAAGAGCTTAAAACTCTTATAACTTCAACACCTATAGTCCGACCTCCTGATTGGAAATTGCCATTTGAAATCATGTGTGACGCATCTAATTTTGCTGTTGGAGCTGTCTTAGGTCAGCGAGTTGACAAACACCCCTATGTGATCTACTATGCTAGTAAGACACTGAATGAGGCTCAAATGAATTATTCAACAACCGAAAAAGAGATGCTAGCTATTGTGTTTGCATTAGATAAGTTCAGATCTTATTTGATAGGATCAAAAATCATCATATATTCTGACCATGCCGCATTGAGATATCTTTTATCTAAAAAAGATGCTAAGGCTCGACTGATTCAATGGATACTCTTGTTACAAGAGTTCAACCTCGAAATTCGAGACAAGAAAGGGTCAGAAAATATTGTTGCGGATCACTTATCTAGATTGAATATCGAATCTGCTGATGAATCCACTCTTATTAGGGAATCCTTCCCTGATGAACAACTGATGCTGGTTTCTGAAATGCCATGGTTTGCCGACATCGTGAACTACCTTGCTACAAGTAGGATGCCACTTTATTGGTCTAAACAAGACCGGTCTAAATTCTTGGCCGAAGTGAAACATTTCCTATGGGATGACCCATATCTGTTCAAATACTTCCCTGACCAAATCATTAGGAAATGTTTCCCCAATTCTGAACAAAGGGATGTCATCTCTTTTTGTCATGATCAAGCATGTGGAGGCCACTTTAGTGCAAAGAAAACTGCTGCAAAGATCTTGCAGAGTGGTTTTTACTGGCCAACATTGTTTAAGGATAGCCATGAATTCTGTATTTCTTGTGACCGGTGCCAGAAATTGGGAAGTATATCAAAACGAAACATGATGCCTCTACAACCCATTTTGATTGTTGAGCTATTTGATGTATGGGGTATTGATTTCATGGGTCCATTTCCTAGATCTGAAGGAAAGTTGTACATTCTTGTTGCTGTTGACTATGTTTATAAGTGGTTAGAAGCAATTGCAACCAAAACTAATGACCACAAGGTGGTACTTTCGTTCTTAAAGGAAAACATATTTTCTCGATTTGGCACTCCTAGAGCTATAATCAGTGACGGTGGTTCGCATTTCTGCAATAGGCCTTTTGAGTCTTTAGTTCGCAAGTATGGCATAACTCATAAAGTCGCAACCCCATATCATCCACAGACCAGTGGCCAGGTAGAGGTTTCAAATAGGGAGATTAAGCACATTCTAGAGAAGACGGTTAACCCGTCTAGAAAAGATTGGTCTTTAAGATTAAATGATGCTTTATGGGCTTATAGAACAGCATATAAAACCCCTATTGGCATGTCCCATTACCGACTTGTGTATGGGAAGCCTTGCCATTTACCTGTTGAGCTTGAGCATCGTTCATATTGGGCTATTAAAAATCTTAACTTCTCTCTTGTTAAGGCGGGTACACAACGGAAACTCCAACTCAATGAGTTGGAAGAGCTCAAAAATGATGCTTATTACAGTTCGAAGTTATACAAATATAAAATGAAGGTGTTCCATGACAAACGCATTTTGCGAAAGTCATTCACTCCAGGCCAGAAAGTTCTATTGTATAACTCACGATTGCACCTTTTTCCAGGAAAATTACGTTCTAGATGGACATGCCCGTTCTTGGTGCGAACAATTTTCCCCCATGGGGATGTAGAACTAGAAGATGTTGCAACCAAGAATGTCTTCAAGGTCAATGGGCAGAGACTAAAGCCGTTCCTTGAACCAATCCCACCTGAGATTGAAACAACTCATCTTGCTGAGCCAATCTATGTGGACTGAAAATTTCACCCCCTGTACATACAACATATTTATTCCCTGCTGGTTGCTTTGGACATACTCTACTGTCTCTGGTTTGGCATCTGGTAATCTCTTTCCTTTGAATCTGTTTTGTTCTCATGGTTTGTTGTTGTTTCTGTTATCTTTTGAAACATTAAGGACAATGTTAGATTTAGGTTTGGGGGAGTATTTGCATATGGCGTTGTGAGTCTTTTGTTGTTATTTTTTTGTGACCAGCTATGTAGTGGGTCTTTTGTAGGATCCTTTATAGTCTTTTGCATTCTTTTTTGTGACCAGCTGTGTAGCGGGTCTTTTGTAGGATCCTTTATAGTCTTTTGCATTTTTTTATGACCAGCTGTGTAGCGGGTCCTTTGTAGGATCCTTTGTAATCTTTTGCATTCTTTTATTGTCTTCTATGATCAACTGTGGAGCGGGTCTTTTGTAGTTTGTTTTCTATGACCAGCTGTGTAGCGGGTCTTTTTTTTTAAAAAAAAAAAAAAAATTGGTTAGAAATTGTCAAGGTTCTACGAAATTCCGAAGTTCATCATCTACAGTTGAAGACCGAAGACGAAGACGTTTCTATGGATACTCTGAAATTGGAGAAGGTTTTGTGGGTACATATTTGGTAGGCCCTCACGAGACTACAACTCGTCCACTAGGGACACCTAGGGGTTTAAAGGCTTAATGCATGCGCTAAATGCATTCGAGAGACCAGTGACAGTGGTATAGTTAGGATTTCTTAAGTTCTGTTTCACTTGAGGACAAGTAAAATTCAGGTTTGGGGGTATTTGATGAGTGCCAAATATTTCATATTCATACACCTTTTCATTGGCACTTAACTCATCTTTCGCACTTCAAAATCATATATTATCCCAAATTCTGCATTTTTACCATTTTCAAGAATAAATATTTGTATTAATTAATTTTGTGTTTTTAAGTACTAAATAAAGCTTGGAAGAATTGAGAAGACAAAAGAGCAGAAAGTTGGAAGCGTTGAAACCCGCTCGCGCATCAGTGGCAACCTGTTTACAATACATGGGATTAAACTACCCATGATCCAAGACCCAAGACCCAAATCCGTTTCCACCTCACCCCCATTGGATTCTTTCCAAAACATCCACCTCACCCCCATTGGATTCTTTCCAAAATATCCACCTCACCCCCATTCTCTCACTCAATCACTCCCAATTTGTTTCCCACCACCAAATATATTCCATTTTATCCATCAATTAAAGAAAACATGTTTTGTTGAGTGGATGATTGCCAAATTCGAATCCAAGTGTTGAGAGAATTTTTTGTGTATAAATAGAGAGGGTTGTTGTGTTGAAAAACCATCCAAGAATAGCTTGTTCATGTTAGTTTATTAAATTCAGTTTTGTTGTAATGTTGTTCATGTTCTAATTTCATTTGCTAGGGTTTAAATGAAGCCGTAACTTATTGTTATGTATTCATATCTTGTATATTGTTCTTGAAAGTTTAGAATTGTTTAAAGATATATTTTAATCCAAGTTTGTCAACATATTTCTCTCACAATGAATGCCATGTATCCATTGTAGTTAGAATATCTCTATGTTGATTATGCTACAACTCATGCTTAACCAAATATTGATCCTCAGATTAGTTGTGCTTTAATTAGACAGTTAATGCTTTGGAGAAATACTTTAGTTGTGATTAAATTATCCATTGGAGAAACACCTTAGATATACGGTAGACTTGAATCTGCTGTAAGGAAAAGAATAATATTACAAGTTGAAGGCATATCATAGGTTAGTGGTGGATTTGAATACCCTAGTATCCATATTCTCAATATTTACACCTTGATTTAATTGCATATTTTAATTCAAATTACTTTCTTGTAGTTGCAGGATTTCCCACAACACACCCCTTGTAATATCTTTGATAATAATCTCTTAATCTAAACTAATTTGATAATTAGAATTCTAAAAATTATAAATAGACACATGGATTTTTACATGGTTCGATCAATTTGATCTACATCCATGGTTCTCTACTATGATTGTTAAAGTTTACATTTGATTTTACATTTGATAATCTCCATTAATGGAGTTCTAAATCTAGTTTTGGGGAAGAAGATGATAAAGAAAAATACATTTTCTCTCTAAAAGTCTCTCTGAAAAATATCTCTCTCTCCTAAAACTTTCTCTCTCCTCCAGACTCTCTCAACTCTAAAAAATACATCCTCCATTTCTCAATCTATTAGATCTCTATTTATAGGAAATTACATAATGGGTAACAACCAAGTTGTCCTCTAATTTCGGATCTATCTTGCGATCCTATCGCGAACTTTATAACCATCGTGAAACACACACGTTCTTCTCATATTTCTTCAGTCGTCAACTTCGTCATTCTTTGAATTATTTTGTGACGCTCGTGAAATGTTGTTGAAGAGTTTTCAGTGACGCTCGCAGAAGTGTCATTAATCTCTCGTGAATATAATTGTGGCGATATTCTGGTCCTACATCTTGCCTCTTTTTTCTTGAATATTGCTTGAAAAGTAATCTTTAAGAAAAAATCTGTTGTTGTAGTAGTCTTTGATTTTTGTTGATGAAGGAATGAGCGAAAGAATAATGGACTTGAAAAATATATACTTGCCTCTATTCTTTTGCGAAGTTCCATATCTTTGTTAAGTAAATAAGAAGTATTAACTCTTGAAGTGCTCGTGAAGTATGAAGTATTCCTGAAGAAATATAAGAAGTACTTTATCTTCAAAAAATAAGAAGTATCCGTCCTTTATTGAAAATCATAAGTATTGCCTCTGTTCTCGTGAAAATCTTAGTCCATTTTGGAAATGATTCTTGCGAGAAGATAAAGAACATAAAATGTTTTCTTGGTAATCCACAGTTGCCTCTATTCTTTATCTATGAAGGAAGAATCCCTGAGAAAATACTAAATGAACGAATTGCCTCTGCTTCATTAGATAAAATGATCATATTCTGCGAAATAATCATTTTTCCTGCGAAATTCTGGAATAGTCTGCAATATGCTGAATTACTCTGAAAATTTATGAATGTTTCTGCGAATTTTTGAATGTTTCTGCGAGTTGCTGATTTTTTCTGCGAAATTATGAATGTTTCTGCGAGATTCTGAAATAATGCTTTGAATATTGCTGTTATGAATAGTGGTGATGAATAGTGGCGAGATTGTGAATAATGCTACGAGATTGTAGACATTCCTCTTGATAGACTCTGAATAATACTTCTGAGAAACTCTGAATAGTGTTTCTGAGAGATTCTAAATAGTACTTGCTTTCTCTCTTGCGATGAGCAAATCTTTCCTGCATTCTTATAAGAAAATAATTAATGTTTGAGATTATTCTATTGGTCTTATTTTGCCTTCCTAGGTCTTATTTCGCCAATTTTTATTTCTGCGACAAAATCGCAGGACGTCTTTACATTTGCATGTATTGACCCATTGATCTTGCCTTATCTTTTCTCTTGAGGCTTTTTGGCCTGTTATGCGACAATATGACAAGTCTAAGTTCTCTCGCGAGATCAAAGTCTCATGACATTGCCGTCTTGCGATGAAATCGCAGGACGTCTTTACACTTTCATGTAAAAACCCATTGATCTCATCTTAACTTTTTCTCATTTGGCTTTTTGCCTCTGTATAATTTACGTGACAATATGACAGGCCTAAATGATCTTGCGATCTTAGAGCCCCATGACATTGCCGTCTTTAGACACTTATCAGCTCCCTAATGGAGGGTGCCTCCCTTGTCTTCCCCCTGGTTGCCCCTTCAAGGAGGGCACATCGCCCATACAAGACTAGCTCCTCCCATCCAGATTTACCAACAACCAATTGTTTTCGCAGCCTCTTGTCCTTTATGCCTATATGGCTTATAGTTACAAGACTACACCCTAAGTGGGGTTTTCTTCAGGCCAAGTGAATTGTAGCCAAGACGTACCAAAGATGGACATGGTAGGTTCGTCCGTCCCGGGCACCCTTGGCTAAACCGTGTACCTCGGCGCCTTGGTCATACTCTGCACTTCTTGGAAGAGATTCTCAGTCGTCCAACCAGGGTATAACCTTATAAAGCTGGAAATCCAAGATCTCTCTCCCGGATAGGTTTTATTTAACCCCAACATCTGCATGACTCAGGTTCCAGTAGCGGTATAACCTTATCGCTGAATCATGTAAAGAGATACCCCCCTTATAACGTGCTTGTAGGTCTTACATTTGCCTCTTACGAAATTATATTCGCGAACTAGGGTGCACGCCATAAAGGTTTGTCCCATTCTTTAAATCTCTGCGAAATTATATTCGCGTTTCTCGCGATATTTTCGCGTTTCTTCATTCTTTCATTTCTGTCAATTCTTTATATAATCTTGAATAATCTCGCGATTATACTCGAGCTCTGATAAAAATTTGTTTTGCTCATTTCGTGAGTTGAAATATTCTTTAAAATCTTTTGAAATCTTAGAAATATTCTTTCGAAATCTTGCGATTTTATCGCATTTGTTAAACAAAAATCTCTTTATAAAGAAATATTCTAGAGAAATTTTTGAAATCTTCTTTGAAATCTTGCGATTGTATCGCGTATTTTTGGAAATTTGAAATCTTAGAAATTTTGGCGATAATTTCGTTTTCTCGTAACCTTAGAAATCTTTGAAATTTTTTGCGATAATTCCATTTTCTGTAATCTTTTGAAATCTTTGTAGTCTTGCGAGAATATCGCTGTTTTGGAAATGAAATCAAAAATTTTGGAATCTTAGAAATCTTTGCGATAATTTCATTTATTGTATGTAATCTTTGAAAAATTTTGTAATGATCTTTTTAAATAGGAAATTTTGCGATGATCTCATTTTTTATAATTTTTTGAAATCTTAGAAATTTTAGAAGTCTTAGAAATGTTTTTCGAAATCTTGCGATAGTATAAACCAAAAATTTTCATTTTCTGTAAGTAAAATATTCAAGGAAATGGTACTTAGCTTTTTGGCGATTTTCTATTGCTGCCGTTTCTCGCGAAGTATTTGTTTTGCTTGTGAAATGAGAAGAAATGAGAAATGAACTCTTGACCTACTTCTTGTATACTGTCACATCATACCAACTGTTCTAACCCTCTGTTGCGAAATAATCAAATATCTGACGAAGTAATGAAATACCAAATTCATGCCTCTGACCAATTTGGCGAAGTAATGAAATAATCCTCTCGTGGAAAGTAGATGTACCAATTTCTGCTCGTCAATATTTCTTAATTGCTTCATTCTCTGCTATCAACTTAACTATCAATGTTTGGCTAAAGACATTTGGCTTCCCATGATGAAAGGATGATGACGTTTGATTTTTGGTGAAGTTTGGCTCTCGCTATAAAGACATTTGGCTCCCCATGACATTTGTCTCTCGCTATACTTGTTTTTGGGCAAATTGAAATCCCCTAGTACGTAATAGTTGTTTCCAAGTGATATGTTGCTCGCCAAGAATCACCCTTTCTATTTGCTCGCCAAATATTGTTCATTATCGCAAGTATTGAACTTTAGTTGTCCTTCTTCACTCTTTGGCGTTGTTGCTCGCGGTAATCCGAAAGATTTTCCACCCTATATCTCCACAACAGTGGCGATAATCACTATTGCCCTTCGCAGATGGTAATTATTCTCCAACATCGGCATTTTAAAATGTCCAATAGATGTTTATATCCTTCTTATTGCTTGGAGTAGATTTTTGATTTTCACAAGTGAATTTCTGCGAGATTCATCCATTTAATTTAGTGAGCAATCTATTAAAATAACATCCATAATTTTAATTAATTAATATTTTTTTTTAAATTAGAAAAGAGAAGAGATTTTGACCTGTAGAATTATTTGTTGGTGTAACTTCATTTGATTTCTTCATTTCTAAGAGCCTTAATCCCTTCACGCTGAATTCTTTTGCCGTGGACGTCTTCGTTTTCACGCTGAGACATCTCTAAAATTCGCATAAATGAACTTCGCATAAATGGAGTATTCCTTAGCCTCTCTGCTCCAGCAACTTGGAGTTTATTGCATTTGCTGAAGTGGCGGAGTTAACAAATACATTTCGCGAAAAAGTGGGGGAGTATTGCTGCTTTTATACATGACGATGGTCACCAATAATAAGGTTTGTGAATTTGACTAAACTGTACAAAATAGCAGTTAACATACAAAAAATGCAAACCGCGAAATATTTAGTGGACTATGAGCAAGAATAATAACTGAATAGTAAAAAAGCGAAATGAAAAATCTGTAGCTAAACTTGAACCAATCAAGGCAAAGCGAAAGTGCTTTCAATACAGTCTCAAGCACAGAAGAGGCATTGAATTTTGTGTCCCCAAGGTGTACATCGTCATGTTTATGGTCCCATCGTCATGTTTCAAGATGTACAGTTTCAAGATGTACATGGTTATGGACATGGACCCATCGTCATGTTTGGTGTCTCCAAGGTGCTTTCAATACAGTTTCAAGATGTACATGGTTATGGACCCATCGCCATGTTTCTCGCAGAATTTTGTGTCTCCAAAGGTTATCTGCTCGCCAAAAGTGAAGGAATGTCACAATTTTAGGATTAGAAACGAAAGGTCAAAATTACTCCCTTCAATTCACTTGATTCTGTTGTATCCTCTTTTTGCCTTGCTGTGAGCATCTCGCTGTAACCAAGGGCTATTGGCGCGGTTTAATTCGCATATCTTATCATTTTTTCCTTGCTATTTCTCATAAACTTTCTCTTCGTATTTTATTTTGTAAATTTTGTTTCACGGATTTTATTGCTCTTCCCTGTAAATTTATTTTTGTTGTTGTATCTGTTGAAAGGTTAAACTCTTTCTCGTTATCAGCTGCGAGATTGTAAATGCCTGCCACAAGATATTTGATTCCTTCATCTCTGACTTTAATCATAAGAAATCATGTTCACATTAGTTTATTTATACTATCGAAATTATGATTAAATTCAAGTTTTATGGATGTAAATTCATGATCAAAATTCTTTTTAATTTAAAATATCAACTAAACAACAATTTTCGCGAAAAACAAAGATTAATGATCTAAAATTCAAAATCTTCCAGATCTATACTATGGAAAGATGGATATATAATTTAATATGACAAGAAAGAATTTGTCCTATTTGAACAATTAATTGATCCAAATTCATTAGATTTCTTCCTGCGAAGAATGAAAACTTTCTTACGAAATGTAAATCTCTAATCAACAAAGAATCTCGAAATTTGACATTTTTAGAAATTCTTTAAACAGATTTGCAAAACGAGGTTTGTTTACTACAAATTCGTAACAAAAACATTTTTAGATTCAAGACTTCCTCAATAAATCAAATTTCTACCAAAAGCAAAGTTTTAATTTGACAAAAAGTCTATTTTCAATTTATTCTTTGGAATTCCCAGATCTGAAAAATGAAACGAAGAATAAGAAAAGTGAGAAGAAATTTGTCCTTTTTGATGATTTGTTGATGCAATTCTGCAGATATTTTCTTCATCCGCCACTTAACATATCTCCTTCTCTCTATTTGTTGTATTATCATGATCTTCCATTGTAGCTTTCCATATTTGGTCTTGAAACTTTTAGATCCAATGAAATCTAATTCTAATGATCTTAATCTAAACGCGCAATTTATTTTCCATATCCTTGTTTCTAGCGCCAAAATGTAGTTGCAGGATTTCCCACAACACACCCCTTGTAATATCTTTGATAATAATCTCTTAATCTAAACTAATTTGATAATTAGAATTATAAAAATTGTAAATAGACACACGGATTTTTACATGGTTCGATCAATTTGATCTACATCCATGGTTCTCTACTATGATTGTTAAAGTTTACATTTGATTTTACATTTGATAATCTCCATTAATGGAGTTCTAAATCTAGTTTTGGGGAAGAAGATGATAAAGAAAAATACATTTTCTCTCTAAAAGTCTCTCTGAAAAATATCTCTCTCTCCTAAAAATTTCTCTCTCCTCCAGACTCTCTCAACTCTAAAAAATACATCCTCCATTTCTCAATCTATTAGATCTCTATTTAAAGGAAATTACATAATGGGTGACAACCAAGTTGTCCTCTAATTTCGGATCTATCTTGCGATCCTATCGCGAACTTTATAACCATCGTGAAACACACACGTTCTTCTCATATTTCTTCAGTCATCAACTTCGTCATTCTTTGTATTATTTTGTGACGCTCGTGAAATGTTGTTGAAGAGTTTTCAGTGACGCTTGCAGAAGTTTCATTAATCTCTCGTGAATATAATTGTGGCGATATTCTGGTCCTACATTTCTGTTTAAGTCTTTGCCAATATCTCGTCGTATCGACAAAAACAAACCCCCTTTGGTTACTCTCTGAATCAGTTCTTAGTAAGGATTTAGAATCAACTTCTACACTCTCCAAGTCTCTGTGGTTCGACCTGTGCTTGCCCTGTGTTGCTTGTCGACACTGTGCACTTGCAGTTTATACATAGAAGTAGGTATCTTTATAAGCCTACCATGCAACGTATCAAAGAATGGTGGAGAAGGAGTTTTCAAAGTGGATCCACAAAACATTAGAAGTGTATGTAGATGATATGCTGATTAAAAGCAAAGAAGCTGAGAATCATGTTCAAGATTTGAAGGAGATTTTTGATCAAATGCGATAATTTAATATTAAAGTGTATCCCGATAAGTGTACTTTAGGAGTAACTTCAGGAAAATTTCTGGGGTATATTGTATCAAAAGAAGGAATACAAGTTGATCCGGAAAAAATACAAGCAATTCGCGATATGCCAACACCTGCGACGGTAAAATATGTGCAAAAATTGAATGGACTCTTAGCATCGCTAGGAAGATTCATCTCGCGATCTTCAGACAAGTGCAAATATTTTTTCAATATACTCAAGAAGGGAACAAAATTCAAGTGGACGGATGAATGTGAAAAGGCTTTTCAAGGAATAAAAGAACATTTAATGAACATAACTATCTTACAGAAAGCTGAACCGGGAGAAGAATTATTGATTTATCTTGGAACAACCACATATGCGCTAAGTGTTGTGTTGCTGCGAGTAGATGCAGGGGTAGAAAAACCAATTTATTACATCAGCAAAATGTTAAATTCCGTAGAGAGAAATTATTCAAATATTGAGAAACTAATTCTAGCATTGGTGCATGCAACTTTTATGCTTCACATCTACTTTCAAGCACATAAGGTCAAAGTGTTACAAAAGTGCCAATTGAGTCAGTAATGAAAAATTCAAAAAGATCAGGCAGAGTTGAGAGATGGAATGCACAAGTAGACACTTTGATATCCAATATGAAGTTCTATCCTCGCCAAAGTCACAAGTTATCGCAGACTTCTTAGCCGAATTTCCTTTAGAAGATGATGAAGCTGTGGAAGAGATGATGGATATAGAAGAGGAACATGGAGATCAAAAAGAGCTATTAACAGAACCCGACAGATGGGAGATATTGGTGGATGGATCATCAAATGGAGACGGAAATGGGATTGGAGTTGTTTTTATTTCACCAGAAGGAGAAAAAACAGCTTTTCATTTAGATTGGAATTTGCATCCACTAATAATGAGACAGAAAATGAGGTTGTGATTCATGCTTTAAAATTTGCAGTAGAAATGAAGTTGGAAAATGCTAGAATCACCAGCGATTCACAGTTGGTTATTCGTCAGATAAAAATAAAATACACAACAAACGAACCATCATTGAGAAAGTATAAAAGATTAGTCGAAGAATTATCTACGAGAATTCCAAAAATAAAATGGAGACACATATCAAGGAAAGATAATAGACTCTCAGATGTTGTTGCTTTCATATCCAGTATGATGACAAATCCAGCTGCTAGGTGCATAAAAATTCAAACACTTTTACTACCAGCGATAAACAAGGAAGAAGAAGAGGAAGATGTGATGATGGTAGAAGTTGGCGAAGAAGAATTAAAGAGAAACATTACAGATTGGCGAGCATATCTTCATGCATACTTGGCAAGAGGAGAAATCCCAAGAAATCGATTGGAGGAACATAAATTAAAAAGTAGGGCAACCAATTATGATCTAAGAGAAGGAGTATTATATCGCAGATCTTTTAGTGGACCATCACTAAGATGTTTGACGAGGGAGGAAGGACAAAAAGCGTTGAAGATGTTGCATAATGGTGATGCTGGTAATCATAGTGGAGGAAGATCTTTGGCATATAGAACAAAAATGCAAGGCTATTATTGGCCATATATACATGAAGATGCAAAACAACTCTCAAGGCGTTGCGAAGATTGACATCGATATGGAAAGAAGATACATGCGCCAGGAGCACCATTATCATCTTCAACAAGTGTATGTCCTTTTGGGAAAGGGGGGGTTAGATATTGTGGGACCATTTGTGCCTGGTTCTGGACAAAGAAGATATCTAATTGTCGCAACAGATTATTTCACAAAATGGGGAGAAGTAAAGGCAGTACAACATATCCGCGATAAAGATATTTTTACATTCATATTTGAGAATATAATTTGCAGATTTGGGATTCCAGCACAGTTGGTGTTTGATAATGGAAAGCAATTTGAAGGACAGAATATATAATTGCTACTCAATGCATTTAAGATAAAGTGTGGAAAATCAACTCCTCTATACCCACAAGCAAATGGTCAAGATGAAGCAACTAATAAGACAATCGCAGACATCTTAAAAAAGAAGCTAGAAGGATACCACAAAGTATGGTACGAACAGGTGCATAATGCAATATGGGCCTACAATACAACTAGGCGAGAAGCTACTGGAATGTCACCTTTTTATTTGACGTATAGAGTTGAAGCAGTGTTACCAACAGAACTAGCTATTCCTAACACAAAAAGAGAAGCTTGGGAAAGAAATCTAAGTGCTGGAATGATTTTAAATAAATTGAATGAATTAGAAGAAAAAAGAGAAAAGACTTTACAACATATGGATTACCAGCGAATATTAGCTCGCGAATACAACAAACGTGTTAAGAAACGTGAATTTCAACCTGGAAATTTAGTGTTGCGAGAAACACCAAGTTATCAGTGAGATAATGGTGGAAAGTTGGAAAGGAGATGGGATGAACCATACATCATTAAAGAGATAGTTGGAACCGGGGCATACAAACTAATGGACCCTGAAGGGAGAAATGTTGGTCAAAGACTTGACAGACCATGGAATAGACTATTTCTGAAAAGGTATTATCAATGGAAACTTCTACAAGATAAGAGATACAGGTATGTTGTAAAAAAATAAAATAAAATAAAATCTCTCTGTTACATCTGAAAGGTTCTTCTAATAACAAAGCAACGCAAGAGCTACGAGAATGATCGTAATAAAGGTGAATAAATATTTCGCAGAGATTAATAGAATGGGACAAACCTTTATGGCATGCACCCTAGTTCGCGAATAAAATTTCGCAAGAGGCAAATGTAAGACCTAATAGTGCGTCATATAAGGGGGTATCTCTTTACATGACTCGGGGATAAGGTTATACCGCTGCTGGAACCTGAGTCATGAATATGTTGGGGTTAAAGAAAACCTATCCAGGAGAGGGATCTTGGATTTCTAACTATATAAGGTTATACCCTGGTTGGACGACTAAGAACCTCTTCTAAGGAGTGCAGAGTATGACCAAGGCACCGAGGTACACGGTTGAGTCAAGGGTCCCCGGGGCGTACGAAATTACCCTGACCATCCTTGGAAAGTCTTGTCTAGGATGCACTCGGCCCGAAGAAAACCCCACTTAGGGTGCAGTCTTGTAACTATAAGCCATATAGGCATAAAGGACAAGAGGCTGCGAAAACAACTGGTTGTTGGCAAATCTGGATGGGAGGATCTAGTCTTGTATAGCCGATGTGCCCTCCTTGAAGGGGAAACTAGGGGGGAGATAAGGGCGGCAACATCCATTAGGGAGTTGATAAGTGTATTAAGACGACAATGTCATGGGGCTTTATGATCGCAAGAGCATTTAGGCCTGTCATATTGTCGCGTGACGTAAATTATACAGAGGAAACAAGCCAAAAGAGATATGTTTAGATGAGATCAATGGGTTTTTACATGAAAGTGTAAAGACGTCCTGCGATTTCATCGCAAGACGGCAATGTCATAGGAATTTGTTCTCGCAAGAGGATATAGACCTGTCATATTGCCGCAGAAAATTCGAAGAAACAAGGATAAGGCAAGATCAATGGGTTTTTACATACAAATGTAAAGACGTCCTACGATTTTGTCGCGGAAAGAAAAGTTTGGAAAAATAAGCCCTTTAACTAGGAAGGCAAAATAAGACCAACAGAATAATATTAAACATTAACTATTTCAGAATGCAGGAAATATTTGTTCATCGCAGGAGAATATATGAGAAGGCAACTTTCTTCGGAATTTTTCAGAATATCGCAAGAATTCATTACATCGCTGATATATTACTACTTTCGCAAGTAGATACAGAAAACAATTCAACATCTCAAGAAAGTTAATGAAGGGCAAGTAGGGGAATGAATAAATAAGATCTCATTATCTTCCTTGAAAATATTCAAAGTAAACAAAATTAAAGGTTGAATTCTAAAATTTGCAAAAGTTACATTACTCGCAAGAAAGAAAAAGGAAAAGAAAGCAAGAATGAAATTTAAGCTTCAGCGATGGTCTCGCCAGACTCAGGGTTTTTTCCATTATTATCAGCAGTACCAACATTTTTCTCATTTCGAGTTTCTCTTTCTCTGGGAGAACCTTTTTCTTCTTCTTCTGGATTATTTTCTTCAACAGTTGCATATTCTAAATCCTTGTCCATGGGGAGAGGGACTTCATTATCATCAACTTCTAAAGGAAGAACAAATACAGGAGGGAGAGAATGAGATATCAGAATATCGTTCACAAGAACTTCAGCACTAAGGTGAACTTTGCGAAGGAAGCCTCTATCACGATTTCTAATCTCTATATTTTTTAAATACTCGAGATAATCAAGTCTTCTCTCTGCTTTGTCGCGATATTCTATGAAATCGGAAGTGAGAATCTTGTTTTCTTTGCGAACTTTATCCAACTTATCAGTGAGATCAGCAATGGTATAATGAAGACTTCTTTCAGATTCTGCGAGCAACAAAAATAATTAAATATTATTTAGACAAAGATCTCGCAAGAAACGTAACATAAAATTTGACAGAAAGATCAACAAATGAGTCAGTCAATTGACTACCTTCTTTTTGAGAGGTTAAGTTTTGAAGTAATGTAAAGAAACAGTTCTCCCATTGGTTCATAGCGTCATCAAATTTATCTCCAACCATACCCTTCAGACGATATTTCATGTTTTCTTCTTTGGAGTGTAAATATGAGTTTTCCTTTGCTAATAAAGAATGAGATTTCTTTAATTGGGAATATTGATCTTGAAGCTTGCTGGCCTTTAAACTAAGAGTTAATCTACCCTTAATAAGTTTATCCTTCTCAGCGGCAGATGATTCAGTTACTTCCTTGAGTTCATATTTAAGGGAGCAAAGAGATCGCTCTTGATTACCACATATTCTTTGTAGATTACTCAATTGCTGCGAAGAAATCGCCATCAAGCTTGAAAATCTATGTTTCTCCTTGGATATTCTAATTGATTGAACAATGCACAACCTGTATTATTTCAATTATATAACAAACTATAATGCGGAAAAGAAATAACACAGACACCAGAATTTTGTTAACGAGGAAACCGCAATTGCAGAAAAATCCCGGGACCTAGTCCAGATTAAACAAATACTGTATTAATCCACTACAGACACTAGACTACTCCAAGATAACTTCGGTTTGGACTGTAGTTGAACCCCAATCAATCTCACACTGATCTAATGTACAATTATGATCCTACGCCTCTGATCCCAGCAGGATATTGCGCTCTTGATTCACTTAGATGATCTCACCCACAACCAAGAGTTGATACGACCCAAAGTCAAAGACTTTAATAAACAAATCTGTATCACACATAAAAGTCTACAGTAATAGATAAATTCGTCTCCCACGAATAAACCTACAAGTTTTTGTTCCGTCTTTTGATAAATCAAGGTAAACAGAAACAATTGATAAAACCAGACTTATATTCCCGAAGAATAACTCAGATTTATCAATCACCTCACAATAGTCTTAATTGACGCAGCGAAAAAAGATATTGTGGAATCACAAACGATGAGACAAAGAGTTTGTGACTACTTTTATATCTTGCCTATCGGAGATAGAAATCTCAAGCCAATTATTGCAATTGTACTCGTACGATAGAAACAACAAGATCATATCACACAACTACATCGGTCAAGCTTCACAATCCCAATGAAGTGTTTAAGCCGTTAACCTGGTTTTAGAAGAAGAAAACCAAAGGTTAAAGGAGAATCGAATCTATATTAGCAAACTAGTATCACACCAAATGTGTGGGGATTAGGTTTCCCAGTTGCTAGAGTTCTCCCTTTTATAGTCTCTCAAATCAGGGTTTGCAATCAATGTTAACTTACTAACAAAGCATTCAATATTCGCCGTTAGATGAAAACCTGTTTAGATTCAAGCTAATATTTATCAACCGTTAGATCGAAAACATAGCTTGTTATACACACATGAAATGCACATCTGTAGGCTTTTGAAAACCGTACCCAAACTTGTACATTAGTTGGTTCAACAATAGTTAATCAAATGGTTAGCCATATCATAACTTTCATATCAACCATATTCTTCTTCACCATTACTAGTCCAAATGACTCAAATGAACTAGTTAGAGAGTTATTCAATTGCTTAGATCTTTATGTACTACACAAGAAAAAATCGAAGCAAAAATGATGTGAATCACTCGAATCGATTCATGAACTATAAAGCTACGTTTTGCAATAGTATTCCTTAGTTTATTAAGATAAGTTCACAAATATCATTTTTAGACATAACCTACTCAAGTTCGCGGACTGGGTTCGTGGACTTATGTTCCCGTACGGAGTTCACAAACTCCAGCAGAAATTATCGGGTCGAGAACTTCCGCCAGTTCGTGGACTGAATCTCACGTACTTCTGCGGTTTCACTTGATCAACAAAGTTCGCAAACTTTGGTTAAAGCAATAAGGACTTATGCATATATGTGCTTCCACAATAATGCTTATATCCCCCAATGGTTATAAACTCTCATTTGAATCATTGAAATATTCTCAGAGGGCGTTATATAGTTGTTATTCACAAACTATTTTTCGTCAGAGCGATTTCCAAAATGATTGAAATATAACATGACTTTCTTCACTAGCACTACACCATTTTTAGAAAATAGCAACAGATTCTGGCCGTTGCTGACTGGGTTCGCAACGGCAGTTTTCCGTTCCAAAACATGGTGTTGCATTTTTCGCAACGGCATAAGCTCCGTTGCGAATCTTGGTCAGCAACGGGGATTCGCAACCTACTTTGCCGTTGCGAATCTGTTTATTAGAAACCAAAATCTGCCGTTGCGAAGATGTTTCTAATGACAGGAATACCCCTAGCCAGAACTAAAATGTTATTGGTTCTGGTTCTAATTAACTGGTTCTGGTTCTAATTTAGCAACAGATTAAAGACGTTGCTAATATTTTGCAACATTAAAAAAAGGTCAAGTCTTCATTGACCAGGTCAAAATCCATTTCCCCCCACATCCCCCTGCAGTTACCTAGTTCCCCACATTCACCATTTCCACAGATATACATTCATTCAACATAAATTCATTCATTCATTCATTCAATATACAAAACTGTATGAAATTATGAAAATGGATTCTTCAATTGATTTTAACAAAAAGTATACAAATGTGTTCTAAGTATCACAACAAACTAGTGTACACATTAGAAAAATACTTGGTTCTTAAGTTCAGTTCATGGAAAGTTACGAAATTCCTAAGTTCTTCCAACTTAAATCACTATAAGGAGATACTACATAAACTTACAAATCCTGCAGCTGCTAAAGGACCTAATGGTTGTTGCTTTGTTCTCTAACCTTAATTTCTGATCTCATAACACATCATCATTCAATCAACCTGCGAACAAAGCATCACAAATTATTCCAATCAGATAACCAGTATGCTTATAAATATCGAGTCAAAAACTAATAAAGCTCAAACTGAAAAGAAGGAAGATAATCACAATACCTCGTATGTAACATTCACTATCCATCTTTCTAGATCAGCTAAACCAGATTTCACGTATTCCCCGTTGGAAAACGTACAACACTCACGACGCAATAAAAGACTGCAGAAAAAAATATATCAGTTAAATATAAAACTTGTGAAAACAACTTGAGCAGCTTCAAACGGTACAATTGGACTCACCTATTGAACAGTTGTATATCAATTATGGAGCTAGCACACCTAGTCTCATCAACTGCATAGAAAAATTCCAAATAAAGTGTTATCTATCGTTGCACAACTAAAATAAAACTTACAGCTTGTAATGGGAAACTCTACTGTGTGATATCCCATTTAAAGACGGACTAAACACCGAATGTATACATACCTCCATGATTTGTGCAATTTATAGCTCCATGTTCCAAATCCTTAAAAACGCATCAGCTTGCTCCCCTGTCAACTGGCTTCCAACATCATGTTTTTTTTTTGAAGCTTCGAAAAGCAGCCTAAATTTGAAAAGAAACACAATGTTGTTAATAGACAATACTATCCTGGTAACAACATGTACAGACTGAAAGCAAGTTTATCAAAGGGATACCCGACTCCATAACTTAAAGGTAACGACAGTAAAAAAAATTGATCAATTGCTTATCAAAGTAAACAACTATCCTGGTAAAAACATGTAGTGACCAAAAGCAAGTTTATCAGAGGGATACATACCGACTCCATAACTTAATGCTAACGACAGAGAAAAAAAAAAGATCAAAGATAGTGATTGCTTATCAAAGCAAACAACTCGCAAAAAGCATGTGTATTTCTAGTACAAAAAGCACACTACTCTGAGGATTGATGTTTATGCGGTGTAGGATGACTACACTAAATGACTTGTCAAAAGGATTAAATTCAAACAAGATGCTACGAGGGAAGAGGTCTTACTTGAATTTGATCAAATATAGTGATTGCTTCTCCGTCAAAGCTTTTTCATCATAACTGCGTGGTAAACAAAAACAGAAATGAAATCAGGACTTGACGGCAATGTCTGAGACATATAAGACATTAATAAAGTATATGCTATATGACAAGGACAAACCAGGATACTAAATTCTAGATCTAAACCTCAGCACAACGATTATGAAAAGGCAAATCAACCAAAGATACTTAATGCTCAAAAATGGAACAGTTAAAGTAATAATTACCATCCGTACATAAGTTCCAGAGCTAACAGACCAAATTAAACGATCAACAAACTCAGAGTAACTCCTATATGTAGAATAACCTGCAATACTTATACGAACAGCCTCTAGAACACCCTGAAAATAAAAGACACCTACTGTCAATAATTTGGTGTTTAATTTGGAAGCCATTAAATTTGTTCACAAGAAAATAGATGGACCACAAAGTGCAACACCTTAAGTGATGTATTACTAAAGATCTAATCAGTAATCTTTAAGTGAGTTTTCAAGGACAGAAATATATTACTAACGAGTATGATGGGGAAGCCCTGATTCCTCCCTTTTCGATTCCATCAAAGAGAGATGATCTATTGTTCCTGTAGTCCATACATTCAAATAGTTCCCATAAGTTCAAACACATAATCCACCAATTAACAATCAATGCTCATTACAAATTCAAAGAACATTTTTAGTCAAGAGCTTATCTTTAAGAGCTTTGAGAGTTGGTTCCAGGTCTGACAAAAGTGTGAACTGCACAAATAGAAAAAGAAAAAGACCATATAAGTTAAGACAGTTGTTATGAAGACCCAATGGTGTAATAAAATGCAAATGATAATGTAAAGAAGATCACAACAAAGACTTACCGGAGTACCAACAACATAGTCCGTAGCAACTACACGAACATCATTGTACCTGAAAAGTAATTACATAATAAAGATTAATATCCATAAGTTTGACCTCAATATGATAACCATAAGCAAAGGAAGTGTACTTACCAGGGATTGATATGACCCCGGGTGGATACTACCGCTTCAATTGACCTGCACTGCAATCACCTGCGTAACAAAATACAACATAACCCAAACCACACACATTCATAAAGAAAAACTGATTATATTAATACTGCCGGTTCACATAGATACATTACGATTCAATGATTTTTAAGCACAACTGCCTGGGAGTCTTCCTTATGCACAACTGCATAAGAATATATATGCTAGCATGCTAAGCACATGTACAAAAGTGTTTCAAAAAAAAAGCAAAAAAAGATAAAGCAACTGCCTGAGAGTCTTCCTTATGCACAACTGCATAAGAATCTACATGTTAGCATGCTAAGCACATGTACAAAAGTGTGAACATATATAAACCAAAAAATATAAAGCCATGTGTTGTTAATAAAGATTAAAAAGCATTATATTTACGATGCATTTCTTTGGATGAGATATCTCCAAATCTTGAAAGTTAAACAAACTTGTTAAATTTCAGGACTGGTTCATTTGGTACTAATTTTGTCATTTTCCAAGATTAGATTTCTTTGGATGAAGCACGTACCCTCCAATTCCAACATCTTGAAATGGTTGAAACAAACTTGTTAAATTTTCGGGAGAAGTTGGTTCATTTGGTTTGAGGATAATTTTGTCCAACATCACCTTTCCAAGATTAGATGGTATCCTTGGATTTCGAAGTACTTTGGCACGCAGAACCATATTATGTCCTATATATTCCTTCCCAAAAGCTTTAGTCACTACATCTATGTCTGGTATAAGAATACCCGCAGCTTTTTTCTGGTTGATATCTTCTTGCACCTTCTTAAGCTCATCCTGCCATGTTGAGCATAACAATGCAGGTGTCACATATGAAATATATAAATGACTAGTAGATAGTATACATATGAGTACTAAAATTCAGATGAAACACAAGCTGACTCATAAAGTGTTTTTGCGCACTAGGTAGAATTGCCCCTCCCTCTTGAGTATGAGCTTTAATCCACACATCAGAAGTGGTGATTTCCACATCAGGATTCTTGCGCTCCTACCAATATAACGAGTCGATTTGTATTAATCAATCTAAAGAAGGATACTACTAATCATATTGCACATATTTTGAGATTTATAATACTAAAATAAATATACATACCAGTTCAGCTTTGACCAAAGAATGAGGTTTACGACCGGAGGTGTGAGAGTGGTCATATAGCTGTCGCTTCCTCTTGTGCTCAGCTCTACTTTCCTGTTGTTTGACAATGTTTTCATTCAAACAGAATTCTATCCACTCCTCTTCGGGTACACCAGGAGGAATATGTGTAATCCTTTCCTCATGAGTTGGATAGGGATCATAATAAGCATACCGTAACTCATGCTTACGTCTCCTCCATATAGGAGCCATCGACTTAACCACTCCAATATTACAAGGCTCGGGTAAAGGATATGTTTTCTGAGAAAAGAGAGTTATTTAGAATGTATATAGAGCTAGCTAATTATGTCATCATTTTAGCGATCAAACCAGTATGGAAAAAATCGAATCATCGCCACAAATAAAATACCTTAATAGAAAGTGTGAACATAAATCATTTTTGTACCTGCAGTTCCTTCCAAATATCATCTTTGTAAGTATGGTGCACATGCTTCCATGTTTTAAATGAGATGGGGACATGAGTACGAGTCAAGGCGCCTTTCAGGTGGCCGTATGATGTTGCATTTGCGGAAATGGGAAGACCATTATCTCAATATCATGGAACTAGATGTTCTAACCAATAAGTATACTTTCTACTCATTCAAAAACCTTAATAATACAAAAAGTTGCATAAGATATTCCACATTATGACTACTGAAGATCGGCGTATTGAGAAGAAGAAGAAAGGCCAGACAGGGACAGTTGGTCACTTTTAGCTGTTCAGCAAAATCTCTGGCCATTTGCCTATCATATACACAGCTGCATTAAACCACACATCTTGACGCTAGACTTAATATCATGGATAACAGTTTGACTGGGCAACTTCCTAACATTAATCTACATCCTCATTTTCCATTGACAATTTCACTTAATATATATATTATGAAACAATATATATTATGAAACAACACAATTTTGTTGAGAGAAGTTGAGAGAAAATTGTAATTACACGAACAGTTCAGGATCTCGTCCATCAGCAATGGAAAAGCATCGGCGGGTGTCCTGCTAGTCCTGCTAAGATGCAAGAGTTAAACCAACTTCACCTTCAACGGGAAACATACTAAAAAACACTGAACTAGCCTACATACACACTGGTAATACAATACATCTACCAAGTATATCTTCCAACTGCATATGTAACATGATTTTAAAAAGTTAACGCAACCACTAATTTTATGAGACCCCATTCCCTTGTCTTCCACCAAGCTATACAACACCAGGAAAAATAGCCTCCAAGGAATTTAACATGTTGACTAATTAAGATAATGTTTTGTACTTGATCAACTTCCTAGATGCATGAAACAACGACGGAGTAGACTTACAAAATCAATACCGCTACAAGTGTAAAGAACTACTTTTAATTTTTCCCTAAAACAATTTACAAAAATCACTCTATCCTTGGATACCACATGAATATAATGAAATTATTCCAGCACTTCTCCAACTATTCAGCACTACTAATCCTAGATTGTGCTGCTACAGATACCATCCCACATCAAGCACCTAATCACTTAAGTATCAAGAACCTGCCTACTAAAATACACCTCCTTAACGGAATGTAGGAAATAATCTACAATGACTTCAAGGTTGATATCGAAGTACAGATATCACCAAGTGTTCCGGTCAGAAAATCAAACTGATAATATCATACCGAGACTCATTAACAAATAGTTATAGGATCATAACCAACCAGAACGGCAATTTAATGAAAATCTAAAACCAGATACAAGTGAGCCTTATTGCATAGAACTGACAAAGAGAAGTTACACATTCAAAGTCCCAATCAGAAACTCATACTCAAATTGTAATCAATAGATAATAATAGAACAAGAACATAATAAAAAAAAACCTAGCAAACGCTAATGTCTATAGCATCAAATCCCGCATAAGCTAAGAAAATCAATCCAACAAGCAAATGGGAAATAACCCCATGAACTAAAATCATAAATAAAAGGGTATATCGAACTAAAAATATGAAAAACAACACTGATATTCGCAATCACCATAAGAAACCCACAAATCTGAAAACCTACAAAGTCAACATACCTTGACTGTAACCAACATTAACAAAGCCAAAACTGCTTGAATTTCCTGCAAAAAATTAAACAAATCAAAACCCATATCAGACAATCAATCAAAACCAAAACCCATATCTTAGATTTTTCAATACAATCAAAATATGAGTTTTAACGATTGAGTTTTTATACCCTACGAAGAAGAAGGTAGGAGAAATCAAATGAGAAGATTTGAATTGCAGAGGTACGAACAATCAATTAAGAAAAGAATATGGTTACGATATCACTAAATTCATCCATTGATACCAATCATTTTTGCTCTTCTGCTCTTTCATTTTTTGTTTACAGATCTTTTTCTGAGTGTGATGCTTTGTTTAGTCTGTTCATAACTTGAATCATAGATTCGATAAACTTAAATCAAAAAATTTAAATCCTAGACATCAAAGTATCTGAACCCTTAAAATAGCAACTGAAACCCTAGATATCAAAATCTTTAAACCCTAAAAAACTCGTTAAAGATTATACCTGATGATACACTTCTACACGATGATAGAGTTTAGAGATTGAGAAGAGAATACAGAGCTCAGCTTAGCAGATCAAGATGGCGATGAAGATGAAGATGAAGATGTAGAGGAGAAGAAAGACTTGGATGAGTCGGTGTCTGTGGAGGAGAAAAAATAAAAATGAAGATAAAATCGACTAAGGGGTAGGATATAGGATAATCTTGGTTGAAGGGTGGAAGCAAAAAGAAACTTACTTGACCGAAGTTTGAATTGGGCATAATTATCAGTCCTAGTGTTCCCCACCACACACGTGCTTCGCACGCTTGAACCCAGAGTAGTTTCTAATCGCAACCTTCCTATCGCGGTTGCTGAATTCGTAACATATATTAGCCGTTGCAAAAATTTAGGAACGGGGATTAGCAACTGGTAATGTCGTAACGACACTAGATACGTTGAAAAACTTGGTTGCAAATTCCTTAAAATGGTGTAGTGTAGGTAAAGATGAACTTGGATAAAGCGAAAGCTTTACCAACACATATTTCGAGAAATAGATAGGCGAGAGATACTCATCTCGAAATATCACATGTGTATAATCTTAATCTATATAGTAATACGAATTTTGTCTCAAGATAGGAGATAAAGTAGATATACATTTGAGTGATAGATAAGTTCAAGTCTCCACGTACCTTTTAGTCGATGAAGATCCACTGGTTCCTTGAGTAGTCCTTCTCTTGTATGATGATCGTCATGGAGTTCTTGAGATCAACTACAATTTCTATCCTAGTCTGAGACCTTAAATATAGTAGAATAGAAATCAAGACTTTATAGTTTTGATCACTAACATTGACAAACATGCTTGAGATAGCAACTCATGCGAGTTCAACCGAGCAGTGCTCTAACAAAAAGTGTCCCAAGAAGTTGTTAGGTTCGGCTCAAACGTGTATGGACTTCTTTGGCCGAACCTGACAAGTTATTTTTGCTCTAGATGAGTGTTAGGTTCGGCTCAAAAGTAGTGGAGAGTTATCATGTTCGGCTAGCTCTTTTTTTGGCCAAACATTCTGCTGTAACTTTTTGTATTTTGGTCCAAAACTTGCTCCGAAGTTCGGCTGACTTCATGGTTTCTCTTATTAGCCGAACCCTCTCCTGGATACTTTGTTGAAAACTCATTTGTAGGTTCTCCTAGCCGAATATTTATACTTCAAATCTTCCGAAAACTTGATTTTTATGTTGCAGGTTCAGCTAACTCGAGTTGCATTTTTATCAGCCGAACCTCTCTCTGTAACTTCAAATCTTCTAATCTCGTTATGCCCACAACTTCTAATCTCGTCATCCGATGTCGGATTGACCTCATTATTTTTGCGTTCTTTTCATAATTGAATTATCTTCAGGATGGTGATAAGAAATCCTTAATTTGAATGAGTTGAACTTGGTCCTCTAGTTCTTCTTATGCTTTAGACATTTTTTTTCTCCTTTTCGTCGCACTTCTTCCACTTCTTTTGGATCTAGAAACTTGGATCTTTGGAGAACTTAACTTTATATCTCTTTTGCAACCATTTCCATTGACTTTGAATGATTCACCTAAATAAACAAATAAAATAGAAAACAAGAGTAATACAAGAATAATATTCAAGAAATCTAACTAAAACAAGCATGGAATTAACACTAAAATCATGTGAATTATGCATTTATCGTTCGTCCATCTGTTCACTTTGTCCGATTTGTATTTTCCTTTTACTTGATGACCATTAAAAGATGGAAAACTTTGTTTTTTATCTTTCCAGCGATATTGTCCAAGCTTTTTCCACCATCTAGCAATCAAATAATATCAACTGTTCAGAATGTCAGGTGACCTTTTATTTATTTTACTAGTGTCTCGCCCGTGCATTGCACGGGCTTCAGTTTGTATTTCGGGACTTATATTTCTCGGCCTAACTTTGTTAATTTGTTCCTACCTCATCAGGGGTGAGTAGTTTACGAAAACCATTAACATAAAATTACGTACAGTTTTGGGCTTATCTACAAAGTGTACTAAATGTATACTAAGCGTACAACTATGCCGACATTGCCAAGTTAAACTAACTGTGCAACGAAACATACTATACAATAGCAAGGGCTAGGTCTCCCATCAAACCATTTAAAATTTGGTGAATTTTTCTGACAGTATATGTAAGCTTTATTTCAACATAAAATGCAATAATGAATGTAAACAATCAGAATCAAAGATAAATGCAAAGAAGAAAACACCAGCTGAGCATAGTGTGCCACATTTTTGGTGATACATAAGCAAGCCATATATACGCACCTGGAAGGCTTATACACTTAATTTTAAAAAGAGCATGCTAGTATCTAAGACGTGGTGCATCTTCTTGTCGTCATCAAGCTTCAGCGATGAGATCACAGTAGTTTAAAACAGAGGCACATGCCATGTTGCTCACGTTTACATGCTCTCTAACTATATACTATTAGGATAATTAGGTTTTACCTAAAAAACTAACTTCTGATTTGATCTTCAATTTCTTGAATTTCTGGTACGGACTCATGCACAAAATACATATCCAAAGCTTCACTATTGTTTCTGGGGACGGCTGTGTTTCAGTATAAGATGGAGTGGACATATATGGAATCCGAACCTACATGTATAAAGCCTTCCATACTTCGTGTTGCTTCACGGTTGAACTCATCATAACCTACAATTTCATTTGATAAGTACACAACGCCTGATACTGTCCTGCAAGGTCGGTCCGTCAATGAACCGATCAAACTCAAAGTTAGCAACCCAAATTACTGATTACATGAAGTACCAAATTACTTAAGCAATATTGAATACCACATGTATCTGTATACAGCAAGTAATATGAAGTACTTATAAAGAATCGACTGAGGATAAGCGGTCTACCTGTGTGAACCTCCTTCACATCTCTTAGCTTTACCGATCCTAACTATTAACATTTCCTGAAATTTTTCAAGATGAGTTGTGGCGAAGTTAAGTCGTGCCATATAAATCCATATATATCCTGCATTATGTTGCATAACACACAATAAGCTATATACTACTTTCTTTGGTAACCAAAAGCATAATCTGGTTCTTTTTATAAGGCTATGGCTAACCTTTTTTCAAAGAATTACAGTTTAACCAACAGCAGGCCTGATAGCTGTTTTGCCTAATTAGAGCCAATCTCATCTGGTAATGAGCCTGAGAATTCTAGTTTTAATGTTGGAGCCTACATAAAGAACATAAAAGTGGTTAATCATCATTTGGAAGCCCATGTGATAACATCAAGAACTTGCTAGGAAATCATACACTTGAAAACATATTCAAAGTCATCATGGTCAATTGATGTCATGAGACCTAAATTAATACAGTGTTAAAACATATTCAGGCTCAAGTATGATCAATCGAGTTTTTCCAAGTCACCAAAAATAAAAATAAATATTGTATTTAACCTATGGTCAATTGATGTCTAAGAAAACAAACGACAACTCTTTAAGAGACCTAAATAACAACTATAAGTATAAGTGACAGTGTTACAGTTTTAGAGGGGAGATTCGAACCCTACGGCAATGTTGTTGAATTAGTTGGAAAAAATGAGGTTGGAGGGATTCTGATGATCAATCGATCAACCATCCTATCAGTTTTTTTGATTTTTTTTGATTTTTTTAAATAGAAACCAAGTGAAAAGTAAAAATATATAATGTTGGAAAAATTGAGATCATGAAGACTCTTAGGTTATCAATTTTGTCTTTAATACACTAACTATGACAACCCTTCATAAGTGTTTTAAAAGAAAATGTAATGCTAAAAAAATAATGCTCTTGACTATTTCCATCAAGGGTAATATGGTCATTTTTATATTAGGGAGTCTTGTCATTTTCAGTCTTCAAAAAATTTATTGCACATTTCCATTAAGGGTAATATAGTCATTTTCACATTTTATAATATTTACTTTACCTATTTCTAATAAGGGTAGTCGATTTTCACTCCATAATATTTATTGCACTTATTTCCATCAAGGGTAATATGGTCATTTTCAAAGTGTAATATTTATATTACTTATTTACGATAAGAAGTAAAGTTTTGATAAAATTGCACTTACTTTCACTAAGGGTAATATGGTCATTTTCAACACGTAATATTTTCTTTACTTATTTCCGATAAGGGTAGTCGTGTCATTTTTCAGATTTTAATTTCCATTAAGGGTAATATGGTCATATATGCATAAATAGGGTTTGTTTAAGGTTTCATCAAGACATTATCATAGGTTTAAATATAAATATGGTTTTTTAAGGTTTATTAGAAAATCTCCAAGGAATCTTACCTCGTAAAATGGATGAATTCGTCGTTCTTAAAAATGGCATCTCGGATCTTGGTATTAGTTTTTTAAAGGTTTCGTAAATATCTGAAGGAATCTTACCCGTAAATGCATATTGGTTTTACAAGGCAAAAACATTTGCATACAATATGCAGAAATAAGGTTTGTTTAAGGTTTCGTAGAATATTTCGAAGGAATCTTACCTGTAAATGGATGGATTCGTCGTTCTTGCCAAGTTTATGACTTAGTGTAGTCAATTTCGATGATGTATCATGCTAAGTTTGAAGTCATAACCCTCTCAGAGCTTCTTGGTTCATAGATTGTATGTTATTATACCATGTTTGAAGTTCAAATCGACATTGAGCTTCATAATTATCGATTTTGATGATGTATCATGCTAAGTTTGAAGTCGCTAGGAAATCATACACTTGAAAACATATTCAGGCTCAAGTACGAAGTACCATAAAAATATATTTAACCTATGGTCAATTGATGTCATGAGACCTAAATTAATACAGTGTTACAGTTTTTTCAAACCTCGTGCAAGTTGGTGACTCTCAGTGGTTGACATTTAAGATTTTCCTTCCACTTATATTCTAGGAAAATTAGCTGATGATCAATCGAGTTTTTCCAAGGAACGATCATGAAGACTCGTCTATTGTCATAAGGTTAAATGAAATATAACATAGTTTTGGATGACTAAAACTATCTGAAAAGGGATAAGTATCAAGAATCAGTTGTTACGAACATTTCAGATTGTGATATTTGAAGTTAAAAAGCAACTGCGGATGAAGATTAACTACATGACTCATCAAGACATTATCATAGGTATTATTAAGGTGCGCAGTTCTTAAAAACAATATTTATTGTACACATAAGGCAAACATCAGTACCGAAAATTCACTTCTAAAGAGTTCAATTGTGCACATCACCTGGACGTTATCCTTCTGAGTTACTTCCTGTCAAAAGGAACTGAAAGAATGATCCTTATCGATGATCACATGGAAATACATCTGATATAATGCAATTCAATAGAGTATTTAAAATCATAAAAGTAATTGAGAAAAATAGGCATTCATGTTCTGAAAAAAATAAGTTCAAACATTCACCCTCAAACTTAAACGTCCATAATAGAACTGGTCTCCATGCTCTTATTTCCCCTTCCGCATCTCATTGAGAACAACCTATAAGATAAAAGGAAAACATGAGCCAATAAATTATCATGAAAGGATAAATTATATAATGATAAAGCAACAATCAAAGCACATTATAGTGACAACATATCTCTTGTGCACAACATATCTGTTTTTAGAACAACATATCTATTGTGCACATTAACAGAATCCCCGATCTATTTTGTAGCGGTGAGTCACTGTTAAAAATCAATGAATACAAAGGGATTCTCCCATATAAATTTGAACAACCACAAAAATTCAGGATTTTGTGCACTGAAGCACCAACTGTGGAATTTTATCGAATAATACCTTAGAGTTGTATGCATCTATACCTGCAAAGAGAGAGGAAGATCCGGATTAGATGGACTCATTTTCCGGGGCCGATACTGGGAATGTACAACAGAAAGAATAAGAGTTTCTTTGGCTGTGTAGGGTTTATAATGTTTGTATGAGAGCTGATACCTTTTATCAATGGAGAAGACTTCACAGCTGGTGCTGTTCGTGCTTTCCTCTTCCAATGCTACACACCATTGTATATCAGAGAACTGAAGAGAAATTATCTTCTTAACGCCTATATCACAGCACTTGTTAGATGTTGTTTTCTCACAGTTCATAATAGAATCAATGGTGACGGCATCCAAAAGAGCAGAATATAATTAGGGTATCGGTTTGGTTTTTCGAGTAGGTTTTATAAGTGTGGCCGTGTGGGTATTGATCACTTACCCTATTTTGTGTGCGACAAAAAACATCGAAAAGATCTCAAAACCCACCATTTTTATTGGTCTATATTTTATCAAGTGGGGCCAGAAGCTCTAGAATTCGAGCTTTGTTCAGCTTTCAACCACGGCTCTCTAATTTGGACTCAAATTATATATACAATTGTGATTTAATAGTTCCATTCCCGAGTATATGATGGAACACATATATATTTCTCATTATGAGGTAATAGGAAAGGCTAGATTTTGTTAGTCTTCTCAAGAAAGTTGTTTTTTAGTGGTCCTTGTATTCCAGTAGCTTAATTGTGATTGCAGTTGTCATAAACTTGTATTTCACCAAGCTTGACATTATATCTTGTTTGTTGGTACATGAATGGTGATTTCTTTGTCCGTACAACATTGTTAATGATGCGAGGTGTTTGTAGATTAATGTGGGATCTTCTGCAAATGACTTCATAAGTAAACATTCCTTTACTTACTAATGTTCCATATGAGTTCAAATGACTAGGACCTTATCCTGGTATGTTGATGATGAGCGAAAGCATATAAGTTATTTTGGTTATTGATTCTAAAGAACTTATTGACTATTTAATAGGCTCACAACATTAGCGTTTTCGAGGCTTTTTGAGAATTATTCTCAATTCCTGTAACTGTTTTTAGTAGATCATTTGGACATAACTTGTCCAAATGACAATTCTGAATGAAACTTGAGGCATAATGATACATCTATGAATAAACATATTTCTGAATAATTGCCAAAGATCGCGTCTCTAGTATGTACATCTGCTTAAATATTTTTTTGTGTATGCTCAAGCATTCCAGGGAGATAAATGAGTAGGTCATTTAAGAGACTCTTGTTTGATGGTTTAATTACTGGTCTGATATGTATCTTTCTATGCGACCATTATATCAGACCCATGAGGCATATCACATCGATTTTAAATGCTTCGCAGGTAGACGAGCATGACATGGAAGATGGTACTGCAAGGGATAGTCGAAACTTGAAACTTATGCATAACTGCTTGTTCTAACATTTTTGATTGATCAAAAGAAATACCCCGAGGGGATGCTGACAAACTATAAGTATATAAGTTTCATAAATCTTTTTGTACTTTACTTGACTTACTGTTCTATTGGTTGGTTGCCTTTGTTTTTTCTTTCTTGAGGCGAAAGCTTGCGGTAAAGCAAGTATTGCTTGCTCAAGGAATATGAACAAGAAAACTATTAAACTTGAAGAGAACTTAATTTCTATCCTTACCAGAGACCTCTTGAATTTACATTGGATCGTCATTTTGCATCCTGATGAGCTTGATCGGGTGTGTTTTTATATAAATTACTATGTTACATTAGGTTCCTTGAGTTTGAGTCTAATTAGTAAATGACATTAAAATGCAGAAAACACTAATCAACTTTTGCTACTTAGCAATTGCCTCAATTACAACACATCATTTCATTACAGATGATTAATAAGAAATAGACTACCGGAAGATTAGTATATATTGACTATTGATTGCGGCTTAATACTGGAAAAACAGATGCAACTATGCGTGACTTTGATGATCCTGGAACTCTTGCACCAACTGGATTCTTAGTTGAGTTTAGTATATGATTATTTAGGATGAAGTTGGTGCTGTCATCGAGTAAAGAAGGTGATAACTTTAATTGCCAATGAAAATTCTATTTCCTTATTTATGTATTTCGTAAAATTGTACGTGTATGAAAAATCAGAATTTTCCTGAAATACAAAATACTATTGACATTTTTAAATGAAAGGTCATTTGAATTTTATGAATCTAGGTTTCATTTCACTGTCATTTGAACTTCATTCAAGTCTCAGTCAGATTTATTTCATCTTGTTAGAGCATACCTCGGTTGAGCTTACCAAGAGTTGGTATGTCAAGTTTGGTTGTCATATTTTAGTGACTCAAAACTCATCTAAAGTCGCTTGATTATATACTAGAGTCAACTTCGTTTAGGTTAGACTAGAAAGTCTAGGAATGTTGAGACATACAAGTATTACTCCGAAGACCTGAAGAACGTGAAGAAGAAGCAAACTACAACGACAACATCATCCTTCCTCTTGAGGTTGGTAATATTTACTTGAACTGTTTCATTCCTAACATATCTTTCAAGTTGTGTTATATTGAAAATATAACTGCGAAGCTGTATATACTGTACATATTGTTTTATATTCTAGTGATGTGACATGGTCATATATGTGTGATCATAGTATTAGGGAATTAGATTACGAAGTATAACGCTTGTCTTTTGAACTTCATAAATATGACATCGACATAATCTTGTACATAATGTTATGATCATGTGAATGGGCTATGGTGAAGATTTCATCCTAGGAAACAATGTTTTACATTTGTTTAAAGGAAGTACATTCATAAACTATTTTTTTTATTCGAAAGGGAAATCGTTAGGCTTATTGGTACGGCTAGTCATTGCATATATTTGGATTACCAATATGGGTGAGATGGTAGAACCGATCGTAAACTTGTTATGTATCTTGGTAAAACTAATCACAATGCCTGACTTATGATTTTGTATGACTAGTTTTTATTAATTAGTGTAACAGATCCTAAGTAATCACCATGAGATGGTATGATCGATATTTGTAATTGGTGTGATCGATCCTAGTAATTTGTGTGACCGATTACAGATAATTTGTGTAATTGGTCCTGGTAATTGGTGTGACTGATCACAAGCAATACCATGAGTATATGGTAACCGGTACTAGTAATTGATGTAACTGATCCTGGTAACTGGTGTAACCGGTCCTGGTAACTTGTGTGACCGATCACAAGTATTTCCATATTAAGGTATAACCGATCCTAGTGATTGGTAGAACCGATCGAACCCATGTATGTGACTTGATGATTGATCAATCACATAGTGATCTTGGAATACAGGTGAACGAATTTTCAACTTGTTTGGAAGTGTGGTATAACCGATTCTAAGATTGTAAATCCATGTAAATATGAATAAGGATTTACATTGAAAATATGTTAACATACTTTGAACACGTACAGTAACTCTTATCATTTATTGTACAAAGATAATTCTTAGTACTCAAGGAGATCATGTGCCGAAATAAATTGAGAATCTTTTAGTTAATTTTTTTGGCTTTCTAAATGCATATCTCTAGAGGATAAAACTAGTAATGTGCAAACAACCTTGGAATTAGGAAAACCGAATTTTTCTATTCATTGCTTATCTTGAGAATATTTTCGGCTTTGGAAATTCCTTGGTGTCCAAACAACCTTGGTATATAAATACTTAAGTATGCATTTCTAGCAAACTATTCTAAGAGCCAGGTAAACTTCATCTTTTTGTTGTTTCTGGTGGAGCTGCTAATTAGGTGAAATCTCTTACGACCGCTCATTTAAAGTCTTATGTGGGATCAAGAAGCTCTACGAGTACTATTAGTGGGAAATTAGATAACTACAGTGTTATTAGTTTTCGCTTGATTTGATTGACTAACGGTTGTTGAAACTTTGATTGCACCTAGTTTGTTTATTCTTGAGAATCTTCTCTTCTGAAATAAGATTCACTCAAACTAGATCGAAGTATTGACGGGATCTTTCGAACTGTTTGTAGATCTGAAGATATCTTTTGATAATCCATTGTTAACAGACTCCGTTATGTGTGTGATTGATCACAAGAGATTCAATTAGTATTGTGAAGGTGTTTATTGAAGATTAAAGAAGATTTGAAGACAAATAATATTTCTTATTTGGTTCTGTTATCTTTAGGTGTGCACAAACCTTGATCGTCAGGGATCCAACATGAATCTGATTTATTCGATTGATTAGTTGCGTGAGATAGGAATCAATTTATAGTTTCTTATTGTAATCTACATCGACTGATTGCAAATCTAAACTTGACTACTTTGGTAATTATTAGACAGATTGATCTAACTAATCAAAGTAGTTTATTAGATTAAACGGAAGAGCCTTTGCGCATGACTTGAGATATCTTTATCTTGAAAAAATTGAAAGAGTTGTTACCAAACATATTTGTTGTTCCTTTACTGTTTAGAATATGATCCAAGGGAATTATTCCAGTGTGTGCACTCATCAAAGTCGGAAGCGTAGGGATACTGGAGAAAATAACTGAACCAGGGGTAGTTTCTTGGTCTCAACTATACGAAGTTGGTTTATATTTTTTATAGCGGATTAATTGTGAAAGTATTCAATTTTGGACTAGGTCCCGAGGTTTTTATGCATTTGCAGTTTTCCTCGTTAACAAAATCTTGCTGTGTAATTTACTTTTATTTACCGTAATTATATTTGTTTATATAATTTAAAGTAAATTACACAAACATTAACTCCTTACATACTTGATAGTGATCCTATAGAGTTTGGTTAAGTCTGAACCTATTATCAAGTATCACACTTTGTTTATCATATTGTCTCGAACCTGTATCCATAGATAATCACACAAAGCATGAATACCAATTTGTTGCATTGTCTCAACTTTTTCCATAGACGATCACTTTTGGTAAGAATACTTATAGGTGGATATTTTAAAGATTGTGGTGTATTTGGGTACCCTCATATTTTCAATTGGTATCAGAGCAGGAAAACACGAAAATATCTAACAACTTGTGTTTGGTGCGATCCAACCTATAAGATTTGAATCAAAATGGTTACAGTTGAACCTGTAAATGATTCAGTTAACAAAAAACAAGATGAAGAATCAACACCTAATGAAGTCATCTTCTGTGAATTAACTGAACAAAGTGATCAGTATAATGAAGATTCCGATGACTGGAAAACTTGCCTTGAAAAACAACTTGATGTAATTTCAGAAGATGGTGATTCAGAATTTGATCAAGATATAAAAGAAGATATCTCGGTATTTTCCTCACTATTAGGTGTTGTTTCCATAAAAAGTTTATCCACATCAAATGTTGTTGGACTTCTTGCTCCTCTCCGCAGAGAAAATAGAAAACTGAGAAAGATCTTCTCTGAATTTTATTCTGGATATTAAAATGCTCGATATCTTCTGAAGGGACTGTGGAGAAAGCCTAAACTCAAAGACTCTCGATTATGAGAATCTCTACAGAAAACATTATCTGTTGAATAAGAAACTTGTTGAAACTGAAGAAAGGGTTAATTCTCAATAGTTAATGTGTGGAGAAAAGGAGGAGTCAGGTTCTTCCAATGAAAATCTTCTTAAGGTTGACCTTGTCAGTGCTCTTGACAAAGTTAAGCAATTGGAAGAAGAAGTTGCAAAACTAAAACGACTCAATGATAGCACAACCAACTTGTCTTCCTTGTTGAAAACAGGAAGAAGTCATGGTGATATGCATGTCCTGGGATATTAGGGAATCAATAATTCCTCAACCAATAAAGAAATTAAATTTGTAAAGGCTGCATGTTCTTGCACACCATAGGCCTAAACCAACTGACATTCCTGATCCCCCAAAGAGCTCAAGTGACACGTTAAAATAAAATAGTTTTGAATACAATCTTGCTAAGTCTCAGATCGAAGATCTACAAAAGGGAAAAACATCTTACAAATGTAATCCTAAAAACTACACTCCTTTTTGTAAGCATTGTTATTATTGTGGAAATAAAGGTCATATGCAAAGGAGTTGTAAAATTCATAAGATGCAGGATGCTCTATCCTTTGTTTCAAAAGAATTGAGTAAATTTACTTCTAAAAAAATCGCAAATCACCATTGTTCTATTTTAAGACAAAAGAATTATTCTAATAATTCACATTTCTATCCTACAAGGAGGATTCCTAAAAGGAACAATGATAAAAAAGGATAGTACTCTTGTCAACAGGAATATGAGATCTGATGTTTCAGCTTGGAAAAGGTCAATATTGCAAGAGATGAAAAATCTTCATCCAAAATCTACCTACAAGTGGATTCCCAAGTCTGAAGTGAAAAAGAGATCATCTAAAGAAAATGCTGATAAAAACAATCATGATGTAATCTTAGATAGAGATGACTATGAACGTCTTATTATTAGACTCAAAGATGATTTAAAAACATCCAATGATATTGAGTCACAGGTATCATTCGACAATTAATGGTTATTTTCAACGATGTTGTAGTAAAAAAGGTTCGTTGAGACTTGTGAAAGCAGATTTTTTAGACTTAATTTTTATAAATAAAAATAAAAAACTCAAATAAAGTGTTGTAAAAATTATGGGGAGACCGGGGTTCAGGATTTCACCATTCACCAAAATTCATGTGATTTAATGTTAATGTTTATCATGCAATTCTAAACAATATAACTCCAATCAAAAGAAATTGTGATTCTAATCATTGGCTAAATTACATTTTCAAAACATTAATTGTTAATCGCAAGCATGAAGTATTAAAAGCCCTAAACTAAGCATACTTCACCAAGAGAAAACACAACTAATTAATAAAAATCATTTACTCAATTTTCATTCGGTGCAAATAATCATAAAAGAATTGCATAAATAAATTTTACCACATAACTATTGGAAGAATAGCTTCCTCTATCGCCCGGAGGATGGGTTTATCTCATCATGTTTAAAACACGCTCAAAAGTTGATTTCATTGCTCAAATAGGTGTTTACAAGGATGAAATATAGAGAAAATGGTTAAAACAGGGTATTTGCAACGTTTATAATTGTTGCAAAACACCGTTACAGAGAACGATAAAAGGTTACTGTCGCTGACACTGTATCATATACGACTATCTATCAGTTGTCGTTTTCACCGGAGCATGAACGACTGTCTGAAGTGGTCTTATGTTCTTCGTGTTCTTGGTACAGCAGCAGCAGAAAATAATTTTCTGTAACTTGATTTTCTCCCTCTGCTGTTGATCTGCAATCTCCCCAAACTCTCTGTAACCCCTCTATACTTCCCCAACACTATATATATACTCTCAGGACCAAGAATAATGTCTCATAACTCCACAAAATCTCCCATAACTCGACAGCAGAGAAAATTATTCTCGGGAATATTTTCTTCCCTAATTTATCTCCTCACGCGTTGATTTTACGCCAGAACACTCTAAACAGGTCCATACACATTCCATAAGCAGTGTAACAAGCATTATACTCGTGCAAACTTTCCAAAACAACATCACAGAGCATCTGAGTATCCTCTCGCCTCTGTTTTGCCTCACTCAAAAATACAGTCAATTCAAATCGAAGCAAGCAACCATAAAATGCCTGTTAATCTCAATCAAGTTATCCCAATCAATCTCGTCCCTTGAATCTCTCTCAAACACCTCCAATACTCGATCCAAATTTATGTTCTTCCGCTGCGCCTGTTCCAGAACTGGATTTTTGAAATGGGGAGGATGAAATGCCCTGTTCCAAAACAAAGGCGCCTTTAACATCTATGGTGACTGGGGTGCCCTTATCCAAAGTGAGGGTGCCTTTAGTACTTTTCTCCTGGGGTTCAAATATTACTTTTTGAGAAAATTTCTCCACACAAGTGTATTTCTCCAAAAATACCTACACAAACATAAAAACACCATAATAAGTACAAAATCAAGCACTAACAATAGAGACATTGATGACAACTTAGACACAAAAATGTGTCTATCAACAATTTACAGCAAGGTCGAAAAGATAAAAGGAAGTCAATCAGAAATCTCTGATTATACGAATCTTATTAGTATGCGATTTTATAAAATAAAAATAAAAATATTTTCGTGATCGCATACATATGATGGGTTTTGATTCTTACGTATCATGTTCCTTCTTCTTACAATATCAAGCTTATACCAAAAAAAAAAACATGTGATATTGTACAATGCTCTCTCCTTATGAAGAGATTGAGGAACATCTAATAGAAGAAATTTTAGATGTAATTAACTCTTGCAGTTCTGTACCTCGCTCAAAAGTACTACATATTATTTCTTTCTTAGAAAATTAAAGAGAATGTAGTGATGTTGTCTGTGATTTTTGTATCAAAAAGATTGAGCGAATTCTCTAGTCAAGCTCCACATACTTTTAGAAAGGAAATGCACTTTGCTCCAAATACTGTTCTTCTCCCATCAAGACAATTCTCTCAAAAATCTTTGTTTCAAGTTTGTTCGAAGTAACAGTGGAACTCATTGGAAGAAGGGATTTAATCAAAGATGATATTGCTACTTCCAAAATGGGAATCTCTGGGTATGAACTATCTATTTCTATTTATAGATGGCCTGAAGATTATGCATAATTCAAAAGTGGGTTAGACTACTGTATAAAGGATCTAACATAAGTTGAGAACCTTTTAAAGAAACTCTCTGAAAAGGCAAGCAAAGCAAAAGTAAGATTAAGTTCTTATTTAAAATTAGGGTACTCAATGTATTTATTCTTGTGAAAGGCCTTTTTGAATAAAACTATCATTATTTATGAATAAAATTATTCCTTTATAATTTTTCTTATGATAGTTACCGATTACATAGCATGTGAATGAATTTTTATATATTTTGTTATGTGTATTCGGTTTATGGGATGTCTGGTTTCGGTTTTCATTAACCTTAATATTCAATCTCATATGATGTAAACCTTATGGTTTGTGTGGATTTTTTATTTAGCGAGATTAAGTTCTAGCCCATGTTGGTAGGCTTTATCAAAGGATCATAAGGTGTTCCAATTGAAACTCATATGTGAAAATTCATACTATGTTGAATCAATTTATGTTTACATGAGTTGTGTTTAGCATAAACATATGTGTATCGGGTTTTCAACTTTTTCTATTGGCACGCATTAGTTAAAACCTTTTTAACCCTTCTCAGGTAAAGGTTGCTTTTGTTGTTGTTCTTTTGTTTTTACGAGAGGATGACAACATACTTGGGGAGAGTTCTTACTTGAACTTGCGCTTAATGATATATATCTTTTAGGTAAAGAGACTACGGATTCTGAGGTAACTAATTTGTTAGTTAATCGTTTTCTTGTTTAAGAAAAGCATGTTTATATTGCACACATTTTCCTTTTGCTTAACAAATTTTGGTACAATTGATATTCCATTAATGTGTATGGATGTGTGTGTGTATTATTCAATTGTTTCCGGTTAGGGTTGTTTGGCTTTTGATACTTACATTTTGTCTAACATTAGTGTTTGATCTTGTTAGAGCACTGCTCGATTAAACTCGCATGCGTTACTATCTCAAGCATGATTGTCAATCTTAGTGATCAAAACTATATAGTCTTGATTTCTAGTCTACTATAGCTAAGGTCTCGGACTAGGATAGAAAGTGTAGTTGAGCTCAAGAACTCCATGGTGATCATCATACAAGACGAAGGACTACTCAAGGAACCAGTGGATCTTCATCGACTAAAAGGTATGTGGAGACTTGAACTTATCTATCACTCAAAAGTCTATCTACTCTATCTCATATCTTGAGACAAAAGTTGTTTTACTATATAGACTAAGAATATGCACATCTGAAATTTCGAGCTGAGTATATCTCGCTTATCTATTTCTCGAAATGTGTGTTGGTAAAGCTTTCGCTTCAGCCAAGTTCATCTTTTCCTAGTGACGAAAGTCATGTTATGTTTCAATCACTTTGAAAATCGCTCTGATGAAAACTAGTTCGTGAAAACAGTTATATGACGTCCTATGTGAATATTTCAATGATTGAAATGAGAGTTTAGACTATATAACCATTGGGGGATATAAACATTGTTGTGGAAACACATATATGTATAAGTCCTTAACACTTGAACCAAAGTTTGCGAACTTTGTTGATCAAGTGGAACCGGAACGTGAGCAACAACTTATTCCGCCAACTCAGTCCGCAAACCCAGTCCGCAAACTGGCGTAAGTTCTCGAACCCGAGAATATCTGCTGAAGTTGAAGCTCAGGTGCAGTCCGCGAACCCAGTCTGTGAACTGATGAAAGTTCTTATCCCGAGAAATTCTGCTGGAGTTTATTTACTTCAACCGGTTAGCTTGAGTCTGCGAACTCAAGAAGTTATGTCTGAAAATGTTTTTCATGAACTTATTCTTAAATTACTAAGGGATGCTTTTGCAAACCGTGGCTTTATAGTTCATGATTAATGATTCTAGTGAATCACATCATTTTTGATTCAATTGTGTCTCTTGGTACTTGAGATCTCATAGCAATTGAAAAACTCTCTAACTAGATCATTTGAGTCATTTGGACTAGATATGGTGAAAACGAATATGGTTGATATGAAAGTTATCATTTGGCTAACCATTTGGTTGACTAATATTGCACCAACCATTGTACACGTTTGGGTACGGTTACACAAACCCAAAAACGTCAAGTACATGTGTGTATGGCAAGCTAAGTTTTCGATCCCACACATTCTGTGATACTAGTTGGCTAAAGCTAGAGTCGATTCTCCTTTAACTTTTTGTATTCTTCTCTAAAACCAGGTTAACGACTTAAAGACTTCATTGGGATTGTAAAGCCAGACCGATACTACTTATCTTGTATTTGTGTGATATGATCTTGTTATTTCTATCGTACGAGTACAATTGTAATAATTGGCTTGAGATTTCTATCTCCGATAGGCAAGATAAAAGTAGTCACAAACATCTTCGTCTCATTTTTTGTGATTCCTCAATAATCTTCTTCGCTGCGTCGATTAAGTTTATTGTGAGGTGATTGATGAAACTGAGCTGTTCTTCGGGAATATAAGTCTAGTTTTATCGATTGGTTCCTATTCACCTTGATTTATCAAAAGACAGAACAAAAATCATAGGTTTATTCGTGGGAGACGAAATTATCTATTACATGTAGACTTTTCTGTGTGAGACAGATTTGTTTGCTAAAGTCTTAGACTTTGGGTCGTAGCAACTCTTGGTTGTGGGTGAGATCAGCTAAGGGAATCAAGTGCGCAGTATCCTGCTTGGATCAAAGGCATAGGAGCATAACTATACCTTAGATCAGTGTGAGATTGGTTGGGGTTCAACTACAGTCCAGACCGAAGTTAATTTGGAATAGGCTAGTGTCTGTAGCGTCTTAATACAGTGTATGTTTAATCTGGACTAGGTCCTGGGGGTTTTCTGCATTTGCGGTTTCCTCGTTAAAAAAATTATGGTGTCTGTGTTATTTCTATTCCGCATTACATTTTGTTATATAATTGAAATAATACAGGTTGTGCGTTGTTCAATTGATTAGAATATCCGACCTTATTGGTTGTTGATTTAAATCGATTGACACTTGGATATTGGTCTTTGGTACCATCGAAGTTATCTCTCTTTGATTAGGCTCGCGAATCATATTTGCTTGAGCAAATCAAATTGTGAGATTGAGATAATAACTACTTGAGTATTTTCTATTGATTGAGTCTTGTTGATTCTCTAGAAAACAACTCGGAGTTGTCCATACAGATTGCTAATCGAAATATTAGGTGAGGTTGCCAGACCCCCGCATTTTCAGATCTAACATTTGTCCAACTTAGGGTTTGGTATCTAGACTTCACGTTGACTGTTGTTGACTAGGTTAACTCTAATTTTAATTTCATAAAATCATATTTTTTTCGTTATTTTATCTAATCCATTGATCTTAAGTACACATGGATGATCATAAATATTCCTTATTTTTTATCAAAAAATATTTCGTTATTATTTCTCTTTCTTTCATCTTCTTCTTTCCCCAAAGTCCAGCGATCAGTTTCTTGCTTCCCCGCTTAAAAAGAAAAAAACTTTTCTTCTTCCTAACCGATGCTATGGGTTCTGATGGGATGGGACTTCTCCGAAGTGCTTCTTCTGGTGCTCTATACAAGAAAAATCGGGGAAAAGAATGATGGCATGGATGTTTACAATGGACCTAAAAGGCTTGGGTTTCAATTGAAACTAGCATTGGAAGAGAAAAAAAAATCAGGTGGGCGACGATGTGAAGAATAATGATGAATTTGAATATCTTCTGTGAAGAAAATCAACAACGAAGCAAGGGAATTTATTTCCATGGATGCACGTGATTTGAGGGTTTTATTGTCACCGAAAAAACATGGCAGATGGGATTTCACTGCCGCTATTAATGTCTAAGGAAAGTGTGGCTCCATTTTGGGATGTATTTGAAACATTTTGAGAAGATATGCGTGACAAAAACGAGAAGGATTAATTGTTTGCTCCTGTTTAATCTTAGAAAATAAGGGACTGAATTTGTTTTTGGTTGGTGATAAATGGGACTGAATCTTGAAAAATATGATGGATGAATGGTGTAAGAGATATGGGTTTGTTTTGAATGTGTGATTAGTTGCAGGGAAGGAGTTGAAACAAGGGTTAGGAGAACAAATCAAATTCATCTCTGCCCAACACCAGTCGTGTACACAAGGTGTTTGAAAAAATGCCTAAACCACATTTCTCGGCCTAGATTTGTTGCTATTTTATGCCGTGAGTTTCGTGATGTATGTGAAGGATTACAAAAGACTAGATTTTGTGTCCGTTCTACGCATCAGGCAGATTCGAAAACCATATTTTTGGTTTGGTGTAATGCGACTTTGCTGCCTCGTAGTGATTTACGCTTTGGTGTCGCGGGGCTTCGCCCAGCCCCGTCGTGATGTATTTTTAATTTGATTTGGATTTTGGATTTGGCTCGGGGTCGCCTCGCTCCATCCCGATGCATCTTTTATTTGGTGTGGCTTGGCCTCGCCTCTCACAATGAATGCTTAGGATTTTTGGTTGTGTGACTCGGCTTCGCCTCTTCCCTATACATTTTTGATTTGGCGTGGCTCGGCCTCGCCTCGCTCGTCACGATGTACGCTTAGGATTTTTGGTTGTGTGACTCGGCGAACTGGTTGTGTGACTCGGCTTCGCCTCGTCCCCGTACATTTTTGATTTGGTATGACCCCGCTTCGCCCCGTCCCCATACATGCTTAGAATTCTTGATTCGCCTCGCCCCATCGTTTAGGATTCTTATACGTTCTTTAATCAAAAACAAAAAAGGTTGTTTTTTGTTGCGGTAAATAATGATTTTTTATGACAAACAGGTGCAACTTCAACACGGTGATTGACAATATGCACGTCTTGGCAGTACAGCGGGGGTAAAAGTACAATGCAAAATCATAACAAAGCTTAAAAATACTTTAAGGCTGACGGTATTTTATGAAAATGGCCCATACTCAAATAGACAGTAAATATTTAGAACCAAACTTTAAATCTAATGTAATGTCTATATCTATCTCTTAAATAACCTTTTGTTAAATATCCGTCACATATTTATAGCCCATCATCTCAGTTTCTTCATGAAATGTTTGTCACTACCCAATAACCACTCTGTCCAACACCTACAAACAGTAGGATGCATTGTATCAAAATTGGCGGCAACTTCTACAGCATCTAATAATGCGAGACTGAACAAAATAAATTATGAAACCACATCAAAGAGTGGCAAGAGAAAAAAGGAGAAATAAATAAATAGCAAGTATAAACCGACACATACTTGTAACTAAACATACTCCTCTACTATTTGAATCCACGCAAGTCTCACCATACTGTGTTTAAGGTGTGGAACTGCCAACGGTACTGCATACCTCTAAGTTGTAACCTCACTGTACTATAAAACTCCATCAACAAATATAGAAGTAGCCACAAAATAGGTATGTATCACACAAAATTTTAATAAAAGTAGACAGTGAAAGAGAAGCACAACTATCCAAGAAAGACGGCTAAACTCTAAAGCGAAATAACAACTATGTAAGACCAAACATTCACAGCTATAATTACCAGATTAAAATGTAGGTACATATTCCTTGCTACTACTACACATATTAAATTAAATTAAATCCTTCCATTTGCTTTTCGAATTAAGACTTGTATTCTTCAAGTACCTCTCTGGGTATTCAAGCAGAGCCCTAAAGTTCAATGTGTGGAATGGCTTATATACCTTAACTAATTTAAAATGGAACACACAACTATCCTAACAACTACACTAAAATTCAATGCGTGGAATAGTTGCAACCATTCTATTGAAGCAAAATATATTACGTGCTTTTGCCTTCAAAGAAATAGTCAAAGAGAAAACTGAATATAGATGGAAGAGAAGTAATTTCAAGAGAGATGCTCAAAGTTTAACTTACACACTGTGTTTGTAAGCATATGTCAGTCTCAAAGCCTGCTACAGCTAGCAGCTTCAGCAAGTTGGTCTGCTAGGTGATCGCAGGATCTGTTAACATAGTGCTTGTTGAACCTGACAAATTTATACTTGTATCCTGGGGCAAGATTAGAAACCAGAGACGGAGATCATCACAAATGCACACTGGATGATCCATTCATTCAACAAAGACAGAGGGACACAGAAATCTAATCAAGGCCACATTCACTTTCTAATAGAAGGGGAGACAGAACATGGATTGATAATTAAACCTGAGTAATTAACACTTCACGACCAATACAGTTTATAAAAATTCAAGATCACCTGAACTCAGGCATGATATTTTGTTTCGCTATAACCTTCTAATCGATGTTAACAACATGTCCATACTACAATATAAATTTGTTTGTGTTTTTAAATAAATCTCAAAAAAAAAGAAAAACTCACCCCTACTTCATGCATTCGAGGGGACCTATAATTTTTTTAAATTATGCGAAACCAAATCAAATAGCCGAAAATTAAACCTGCGTTTTTCCTAGACATTTCCATAAACACTCAAGGATCTGAATTTAAATGTTCCTCTATTTGAAACCCACAACCGACTGAGGGAAAACATAAACACCCATTAACATATCATGCTTACCAAATGCAGTTTTTTATATTATCCCTCTCCTCTCTGAAGTTGCTTATGTATCAACATAACCTCTGCAAAGAATAAGTTAAAATATATCACCATAAACCGTCACAGTAAGCAACCTGTTGATAACTTTACTGTCAATCTTTCCCATATATTGAAACATGGTTTGCGGAGCCTCCCGGTGGTAAGCGTCAATCACAAAGCTGCAAGCAGTTAAGTTCATTTCATGAACAATCAATCCAAAATTTCACTTAAGTATGAGAATTTAAAAAAAAAAAATGCTCACTTGCCTACTTAGTTACTTTCTTCTCTTCATTGGGATCAGTTTACAACTCTTCTTCTGTTTTAGTCTCTACTGTCTTTTTCTCTCTTTTTCTCTCTTTCCCTCCTCGTAAACACACAAGCTTCTGCTCAAAAAAGACAACAGCAAATTTTAAGATGAATTTTTCATTAGCAAAAAAGTAAATTTCAATTTTTGAGCTCAAAAATGATATCTAAAAGGATAATCATCAAAACATATTACATAAAAAAAAGATTGCTAACAATGGTTATCGTTTGGCTCAATTCCGTGATATTGTTTCTGAGAGAGTGAAGTTTGATTGAGAAAAGCTTACATAATACCTTTATCAGGCAATCCTTCTACTCATTCACCGGTGCATGAGAAGCAATTATAGTGGCTTGGCCCTTGACCTGGTTTCGCAATAACATGAACAATAAGAACACCAATTCCACAAATTAACTATGGAATTGATTGGTAGCGGAGGAAGCACAATCATTGCGTCGACATATTTCTTCACGACGGGCAATATCTTCCTGAAACAGAAGAACCGGTTGTTTTTAAACCCTAGATTGAACAAAATTTCAAAGAAAGAAAGTTACTAATTTTGAAAAAACAAACGGGAAAATTTGTTTAAGTTTCTTCGACAGCCAAAACTGTAGCCATTATTTAGTTACATCTCATGGACTTACCAATATGTTCTGTCGACGATGATGGTTCCACTGATTTGAATCGAACCCACAAACCCCCAATTACAGCACAACATCGAACCCAAAACAACCCCAGATTTAATTATTAGTAACTTTTATCTTGGAAACCCAATTCCTTCACCATCACTGGCTCTCATAAAACCCTAATTCACTGATTCTTCCATGTGAGAAGAGAATTAGTAGCTAAATCCCCTCCCTTACTCTCAAAACACAATACCCATCTCTAATCTCCATCTGCATATTCTAAATCGAACCCTCTTCCAAACTTATTCAATTCTAGCAGAAACCCTAATTTCTATTTCTTTTGATTTCTTGTTGTTTCAAAGCTCAATTAGCTTCCAGATTCATCAACCTCTTCTTCGATTTATCTGGATCTCATGATTTACATGAATCACTCATAAAAAGTGTTAGGGTTCATGAATCACTCATAAAAAGTGTTAGGGTTCTAACCCCAAACAACTATACAAGAACCCTAAGATAGAATTTACAAATAAAAAGAACAAATAAAGAACTGAGTTTTGTATTAATTGATTGATTGATATCCCTTACCCTAGAACAAACTATGAATATATAATGAACATAACTTGAATACTAAGTAAATACTAAATAAGGAAATGTATCTTATTTCCTAAAATAACTAGATTCTCCTAATTGGTATTGGTGTCCCAACATTCCCAGCCCCTTGAGACACAACTTGTCCTCAAGTTGGATCATTATAATTCCTCATTGCCTCGGGAGCATCATCATGTCCGCCTAGCCAAGGTGGCTTCCATAGTCTTCTTAGGATTGACTCGTTCATTGGCGTAAACATCTCCATTTCATTCACGACATCTAGATGATTTTTTAAGCTAACATTAGCATAACCAACAGAAAAATTCAAGACTAGATCCATCGACGAATAATCGTTATGCACTTCTCCTTCTTGTTGTCTTAGTATTCCACCCTCCTTGAATTGGACCTTGTCCTCAAGGTCTGATTTGGACATTTAGACAACTACGGTTTCTTCAGCTACCGCTTTCAAATGAACAGTGGCAACATCCATTTCCAAGAAATTCTTTTTAGAGCCTTTCAACCCATGCTTCTCATTGGCGCTACAAGTACCGGGGATATGTTCTTGATTTAAATTAGTCACATCAGGGGAACTATAATTTTGTAACATCTTAACGTTGCACAGGTTACTTGACATGTTGTCCGGCGGAAACAAGTGGAATTTTTGGTGAAACCATCTCTACAGCGTCATAGTCCTTCGGCTTTACCACTGTTGATTGGTATGTATTGGACGTGCTCGCTCAACTAGTAACAAGAGAAAGAAGTTCAGATTGCACTTTTTCATAGATTGATGTATAATGATCTACCATACCTTTGTCAACATTATCACCATGTGAATAATTCTCATTGTACTCGGCCATTAAATTCACAAGTTTGAATCTTCTTCCTCGATCAAATGGTATTCGAGAATAATCACAAGTGTTAGAAAGCTAGTCGTTTGACAAGCTTCTCTGGTTTTGATTTCATTGAATTAATCTTTCAATTACAAACTTGCTTTTTCTCTCTCACTCTCAGAAGATTTTAAACGTTTCAAACTGCTACCTGAACAAAAGGTGACTAACGTACAAGTTAATTGTCACCTGGCAGTCATTACAACCACACACATTACATGACTCAAGGCACACACTTATTTCACACAAGTTTAAAACATTTCCTGACACCCCCCGCAAGATCAGGGTCTATGCAGAGACACTAAGCTTGTTCCTTAATGTTGTGAACCTACTGGTAGACAACCCTTTGGTGAAGATATCAGCTATTTGATCTTTAGTGGATAGAAAACGAACATCCAGAGCTTTAGCAGCCACCAACTCTCTGACATAATGAAAAGCAATTTCTATATGCTTCATCCTTTGGTGAAATATTAGATTGGCTGTTAAGTAAGTGGCTTCCATATTATCACACCATAGAACCGGAATCTTCTGAGAAAAGAATTGGAGTTCATGAAGTAAGGATTGCACCCACACTAATTCAGAGGTAGCATCTGCCAGAGCACGATACTCTGCTTCTGTACTGGACCTAGCAACTGTCTTTTGTTTTCTGGAGCACCAAGAGATAAGATTGGGACCCATAAATAGTACCATGCCACCAGTTGATCTTCTGTCATCTAGATCACCAGCCCAATCTGCATCTGAGTAGGCTTGGAGCTGCAAAGACATAGATCTTTTGAATTGTAAGCCATGAGAGACAGTGCCCTTTAAATACCTTAGAATTCTCTTCACAGCTGACCAGTCTGCTTCAGTGGGGCTTTGCATATGTTGACAAGCTCTATTGACAGCATAAGAGATATCTGGCCTTGTAATGGTTGCATATTGAAGAGCACCAACAGTGCTTCTGTAAAGAACTGGATCTTCAAATGGAGTGGAATTAATCACAGAATTTGCTGTAGAAATTGGAGTGGCACAGCTAGCAGCATTGTTCATTTTAGTTTTGATTAGCAGATTGGAGATATATTGCTCCTGTGAGAAAAGAATACCTGCCTAAGAAAAAATGTAAAAGATACCCAAATCCTTGAGTTTGAAATGCCTAAGAAAAATGCAGTTTTATATACCAAATCCTTGATGGCAAACTCCCCTATCACAACCCTCAGCCTAAAGCAAATGAACAATTAAAGAATCAATATCTCCTTTCAGCTCACCAGCACACCTATAACAACACTTAAAAGAAGAACTCCTTGTCACCAAAATGTCATCCACATATATTAAAATGTAGAGCACAGAAGTAGATGTCACCCTGAAGAAAAGTGAAGTATCAGTTTTTGAAGATGAGAAACCATTTTTGAGTAAAAACTGACTTAGTCTCTCAAACCATGCCCTTGGGGCCTGTTTTAATCCATAGAGAGATTTTTGGAGCTTGCAGACATGATCAGGAAGCAAATTGTCTGTATAACCTGGTGGTTGAATCATGAAGACATCTTCAAACATGATTACCATGGAGAAAAGCATTTTTCACATCTAGTTGTCTTATCTCAAATCGCTTCATATTCATCAATTTTAGTTCTTGTTAAGAAATATGGAAAGTATAATCCTCAGTTTGGTGTAGCATGAATGCCTAAGAAAAATGGATTAATGACGTGTTATCTTCACCACAATATCTTGTCTGTGGTTTCTATCACCAATCTCTTTTCATATTGAAACAAAAGTTTTCACTTCTGAATCAAGCAGGTGGATCTATCAATGGATATTTAATTAGGGGTTCGATTTATTGAAGTGATACCCAAATCCTTGATGGCAAACTCCCTGCCTAAAGCAGCAATTAAAGAATCAATATCTGCAGAAGAACTCCTTGTCACCAAAATGTCATCCACATATATTAAAATGTAGAGCAAAATGATATGTAGATGTCACCTACTATTCTATATCACATTTCTTCTATTATTTATATTCTATTGTATTTTTGATTTTTGTAGACCTAGTCGAACCAAATTCACTGCTAATTAATCTTCTTTACATGGCGTTCCAATGAACCAACAAAAGCAGAAATTTGAAGAAAAGTGAAGTATCGATTCTCAGCAATTTTATATTGGTAATTCCATTGCATATTTTAATTGGAAAGTTGAAGAAGACGAAACCTCGTTAGTTTTTGAAGATGAGAAACCATTTTTGAGTAAAACTGAAGAAGGAATTTGGAGTCAACACTATGACCGATAAAGAGAAGTGGGATTGATGCTAGGTTTTGTACTCGCGGTAATGAACTTGACTTAGTCTCTCAAACCATGCCCTTGGGGCCTGTTTTAATCCATAGAGATATTTTTGGAGCTTGCAGACATGATCAGGAAGCAAATTGTCTGTATAACCTGGTGGTTGAATCATGAAGACATCTTCAAACAGATTACCATGGAGAAAAGCATTTTTCACATCTAGTTGTCTTATCTGCCAGTTCTTGTTAAGAAAGATGGAAAGTATAATCCTCACAGTAGTAGGCTTGACAACAGGGCTAAAGGTATCTTGATAATCAATGCCTTCTACTTGATTGTAGCCTTTGTCCACCAATCTAGACTTAAATCTTTCAATAGAGCCATCTGCCCTCCTTTTTATTCTAAAAATCCACTTACAACCAATCACATTTACACCTATTATTGGGTTCACCAAATTCCAAGTACCATTCTGTAATAGAGCAGTTATTTCTTCATCCATTGCAGCCCTCCACCTAGGATCTTTACAAGCTTCTGTGTAACAGGTTGTAACTGTAATATCCTCACATACTGACTGAACCTCTGAAGCATAAATTCTTGGTTTGGGTTTCGTAATACCCATTTTGCCTCTAGTGTTCATAGGATGAACATTAGTAATAACAGAAGGAGTAGATGAACTAATAGGAGGTGAAGTTACTTGTTCAATAGCTGGAGTAGTTGAACTATCAGCTTCATTTGAAATAGGTGACAATGTTTTGAAGTTTGGGGGTTTGCAGTCTGTTAATCAAAAAATTTGATGTCTCAAAAGCATAAGACCAGAAAGCTAAAGGTAAAGAAGCATGATGAAGCAAAGCCAATCCTGTTTCAACTATATGTCTATGCTTTCTCTCAGCTGTTCCATTTTGAGCATGGGCATGGGGGAAAGACACTCTATGAACAATTCCACATTTATCCAAAAAGGAAGAAACAGTTATGTATTCACCACCCCAATCAGATTGAACAAACTTAATTTTTTTATTAAGTTGATTTTCTACAAATGCCTTGAATTTCACAAATGTTGCAAGTACCTCAGATTTATAAGCTAATGGATACAACCATGTGAATCTACTATATGAGTCTATAAAAGAAACATAATATTTGTAACCATTAATAGAACACAATGGTGAGACCCATACATCTAAGTAGATTAAATCTAGAGGACCATAGACAGTATTTGTAGAATTAAGAGGATAAGGTAGAGCATGACTCTTTGCTGACTGACAAGAAGAGCAAATAGTAGAAGATAAATGAGAATTAATAACCTCATTCACTGAAGAAAGGACATGCTTGGGAGTCTGATATGCTGGATGTCCAAGTTTGTTGTGTCAGGTTTGGGATGAAGAAATCCTAGAAGACAATGCTTGCTTGAGCTGAGCTGAAGTAAAATCCAGAAGATATAGACCATCCTTAACAGTACCATGAAGGAGCACCTTGTGTGTAACCATATCCTTTATAAGAAATTTGTCAAAGTAAAATTCAAAATAGCAGTTATTTTCTTTGGTAAATTGAAGAACAGATATCAAGTTCTTGGTAATAGAAGGTACACGAAGCACATTTGATAGAGTAAACTGAATAGAGTTATTAGTGAATGTGGAAGAACCAATATGAGTAATTTTCATACCTGATCCATTGCCAACTTTGACCTGATCAGAACCTTGATATTCTGAATGCATATTTAGATTGGAAAGATCTGAAGTTATGTGATGAGTAGCTCCAGAATCAGGGATCCAGCTAGTTGATGAAGATGGACCTTCCTCATTGTATACAGCAAATGCTTCAGGTTCAGGGCACCAATAGTCTTCAAAGTCATCACCATAAGAGTCATATGAAGTATAATGTGCTTGCAGCAGTGGATGATCAGGTGGCACAAATCTGTATCTGCAATCAGGAGCTAAGTGTCCTGGTTTCTTGCAGAATTGGCATTCAACATAATAATCATATTTTGGTGTAGGAGGGTAAAAATTGTTTGAGCCATGAAAGTTTCTTCCACCATTAAAATTTCTGCCTCCTCTAAAACCTCCTATGAAACCTCCTCTAAAGTTTCTACCACCACCATTTCTATTACCTCTAAATCCAGAGTAATTATGCCTTCCAAAGTTACCATGATTTGAAGTATTATGCCAAGAAGAATAACTAGAATTATTTGGATATGATATACCTGAATAATGTGGATAATCACTATGTGGATAAGTAGGAGCACCAACATGTTGTGAAGATGAAAATTGTTGTTTATGTTGTGGTTGAGAAACATTTGCAGAAGCAGTAGTGAGATCCACCTTAGAATCAGCATCAACTCTAGCTTCCTCAGATAATAGAAGTCCAAGAAGTTCTGAAGAAGTGGTGAGATTTTCATTCTTCAATTGTTGAGTACAAACTGAGGTCTTGAAAGCATTATATTCAGGTGGTAAGCCTTGCAGAAGATGAATTACTAGATCTTCATCGGAAATTGCTCTACCAATCTGAGCTAATTGATGTGAAATAGAGCGTGCCTTATTGAAATAAATCATCATCGAGTCTGAGATTTTCTTTAAACCAATTAAATCAGTCTTAAGTTGTAATAGACGAGATCTAGTTGAGGAATTATAATTTTGTTCTAAGCGATGGCAAATTTCATGAGAAAAAGTACAATCAATAACTTGAGAATGAATATCTTCGGTACAAGCAGAAAATAACCAAGATAAGAGAGCTGAGTCTTGATTTACCCAATATACATAAGCAGGATTTGGCACGAATTCATTCTCATCATCAGTATCAACAAAATCAGGATCGGCAACAATTTTTGCTCCTTCAGCAGATGTACGACGGTAGTATTTCACAGGACAATAGAATGATCCATCTACAAATCGAAGAAGGTTGTAGCTCTTCAGTAGTGGTGCGATCTGAGATTTCCACAGTGGATAATTGGTCGAAGATAATTTGGATGGTGGTTTAAAGGTTAAAGGAATATGTTTATCAGAGATCGTCATTGAATTGAATTGATGTACAAAGTTTTAGATTGAGAAATTGTTGATGAAATTAAATTTGATTTAAAATTGAAGTATCTGATACCATGTTAGAAATCTAAAGTCGTTTGACAAGCTTCTCTGGTTTTGATTTCATTGAATTAATCTTTCAATTACAAACTTGCTTTTTCTCTCTCACTCTCAGAAGATTTTAAACGATTCAAACTGCTACATGAACAACGGGTGACTAACGTACAAGTTAACTGTCACCTGGCAGTCATTACAACCACACACATTACATGACTCAAGGCACACACTTATTTCACACAAGTTTAAAACATTTCCTGACAACAAGGAAGATAAAAATAATCATTACCTCTTAGTTTGCTGTGGAGTGACAAATTCGAATTTGTAAGTTGCTTGTAACCCATATCAACGGTTGTGGATTGACATAACTTGTTGAAGTCCTCTGTAATCATCCTTGTAACTCCTACAGTTTGATAACTCACACCATTAGGGAAAACATCAGTTTCTTTATCAATGATATCATCCTTCACTTTTTCTAACGGAACGAAAAACTCTCGACTGAAATTTGTGATCTCCTGAATCGTTGGTTCTGTAACCTCAGTTCCTCTTTGAATTGTAACCTTTGAACTTCCGACCAAGTGAAAACTGGATGGTGCTTTCATTGAGAGTAAAGGATTAACGGATTCTAACTTTTCAGCAATATTTTGTTCAGCAATCTTATTGGCGTTATCTTCAGTTTCTTCTTGCACGAATAAGAGTTCTTCCAGCGGAGCTGGTGACGCAACAAGTGTAGCTATGACTGCTCTAGTTGAACGCCGAAAATATTCTAACGCAACAGCTAAATGCGACCGGCATGTTGGTGTTGGAGTCGCAGTGTGTTCTATGTTGATGTGCTTCCCTGTTTGCGCAATTGCAGAAGCAGTGTTACATGAGTCGATATGCTTGTGAGATCCGAATCGAGAACGAAGTTCATAACAAAATTCTTCCCATGTTAGCTTAGTAATAGACTGTTTTACCGATTCATACAAATCAATGCCATCACCTTTAAGATTTATAATAACCTTTAGCATTTTAGTACGTGTTGTTGTACCATGTAAGCTGAAATATTGATCAGCTTGAATGATCCATTCTTCGGGATCAACTCCATCAAAAGTCGGAAACTTCATGATATAGAGAAAAAAAAATGCGGAATTTGAAAATAACCGAACCTGCTTTGATGACAGATGTTAGGGTTCTAACCCCAAAAAACTATACAAGAACCCTAAGATAGAATTTACAAATAAAAAGAAGAAATAAAGAACTGAGTTTTGTATTAATTGATTGATTGATATCCCTTACCCTAGAACAAACTATGAATATATAATGAACATAACTTGAATACTAAGTAAATACTAAATAAGGAAATATATCTTAATTCTTAAAATAACTAGATTCTCCTAATTGGTGTTGGTGTCCCAACAAAAATAAACTATTCATTGGAAGTGAATTCGACAGTGAGAAGACATGAAGAACAGAAGAAAGATATGAATAAAAAGAAGAGAATAAAACTCTCATCGATATATTGGTGTCCCCGTTAGCTTTACGTCTAACTTTTGATGTAGGTAGTGTCCACACCAACGCCGTCAATTAACGTACAGTTAATATTCGGTGTAAACAAAGTGTAATGAACTATTTAGGCACAAAAGTTTATAGAAGTGTTGTATACCCATGTTTTTTCGAATGATGTTATAAACAGTCAGTTAAATACATGGCGTAAACAGAGTGTAATCCAATTTTTAATGTTTTGACCAATAGATTCTCGCCAAGTGTCCTCACCAGGTTTACTAATGCTCAAAGCTTTTATATAATTTAATTTGATGGGGGTGTCACACTGATCACCGTGCGACGTGAGATCGGATATGACTTAGTGTTTTAAAGGAGGAGAGATTTAAGAAATACAGGGAAGCAAGAAAAGAGTGATAAAAATGGGGGGGAAAAAGGGGCGTAGGAGATTGTTTTTGTTTAGATCAAGCTTGTTGCTGCTTATGGTTCTTATTGCTAATTATGAGTATGATGTGTACATGGTGATGATTCGTGACTAGGAGTTACTAAAGGATCAAGTTAAAAAATCTGCTTCACTCTCTTTCTCAAAAATTAAATGAGATTGAAATTTGTGGAAATGTTGTTTAGTGGTTTCATTGTGTAAATGGATGAATTTTGAATCTACTTTTTTTTACTGTGGAATATATTTGTGTCGTGTTCCTCACAGGGGAATTTTAATGGGTGGAGGCGGTAGAAGAAGAGCAGAGTTGGGTGGAGGTGGTTAGGGGTGCCAATGGGTCCCATCGGGTCCGGGTAGTGTGCTATCCGGAACCAGAACCGGTAATTTTAATCGGTTCCGGATCCTAACGGTTCCGGGTCCGGTTCCTAAAATGATGGACCCGGCACCGGACCCGATAAAAACACTAATTACCCGTCGGGTCCGGGTATTTATCGGGTCCTTAAAAATCAACTAAACTTTTTTTTTTGAAGCATCAACTAAACTTTTTGATATTTTACTTTCATATTTGCTATATTAGCTTGAATCTAATAAATTTTCATATAAAATTATTATTATATCTATGTAAATTTTTTAATTAGGATTAAACATAAGAATATGAAGGATAAATGAAAAAAAATTGAACGAAAATATACTAAATCTTTCTATTTTATGTAAAATTAACAAGTAAAACATTGATAGCCGGATACCCGATACCCGACGGGTACCCATCGGGTAATACCCGTTAGGACCCGAAACTTATCGGTTCCTAACGGGTCCTACCCGCCGGGTAGTGATTTTGCTAACGGTTCCAATCTTGGGACCCGGAACCGGACCCGACACACCCGGTTCCGGGTAATCGGGTACCCGTTGGCATCCCTAGAGGCGGTAGAATAATACCAGAGTATTAGTGATTTGTAAAGCTGTTGGATCTGAGCCCGCTTCAGGGTTAAAATTGTAAACTTAGTTTGATTTAATTTATAAAATTTAATTAATTAAGGTCAATGACAGTCAACTACGGTCAACGTGAAATCCAAGTACCAAATCCTAAGTTGGACAAATGTTAGACTAAACACTAACATTGGACAAAATAAAAGTACCAAAAACTAAATAACCCTTCCGGTTAAGAAAAATTGTGTCAATTTATTTGGCTTATTGTTGGGTATCAAGTGTTTTTGTTTAACGAAATTCGTTACAATGGCGGTGTTATAATGTCTATGTTTGTTTCAATTCCTTTCGGTTAAGTATCATGGCAGTGGTTTCAAGTATCATGAACAATTGAAGAGAGAAAAGTACCACGAACAACTGCAGAGAGAAAAGTATCATGAATAATTGAAGAGAGAAATCATGAATAAAGCAGAGAATAAAATTGTGGTTTCACAAACTAAAAAATTAACAAGCAGTGATTTTGATACGGTCATCTAATATCTCTATTTGTATTTATGTTAGTAGTTATCCTTTTTCATTGTAAAACCGTATTAGTATTATCTTGTTGCCATGTAATTTTGTAACCGTATAACTGCTGAAAACCTATCTTATGTAGGATGTTTATCTTAATGAAAATGTATGTTGAATGTTATTTAATTGCACTATTGTGTACAAGGAGTTTTGTGTTGGTTTCCTCGAATTAAACCAATTGGGAGGTAGGGATTTCCTCGAAATAATATCACTATCATTCTCTTATTATTGTTATTTGCAGTTTTGTTTCATTATTGATCCAGCCATTACAGTGATCGTAACAAGTTGGTATTCAGAGCCAGGCAATGGATTCAATGGAAGAAAAAAAAATCATCAGAAGAACAAAAATCATCATCATTGGAGATGATTGAACTAGGTCAAAATACAATTCTGAATAGGTTAAATTGTTTGTGTGAACACTTCAAAACCATTTCAGATCATGTTTTGGAAAGATATGTTAAAGAAAATGTTGAGACTTATTCAAATCCAAGACACATAAGAGGTATTCGATTAAATAACGGAAAGGAATTTCAGCAGATTTCTTCATTTGATTATCAAAAACCCTGACTGAAACTTGATTTTCCTCGTTTTATTATTGGAGAAGACCCGGCTATCTATATTGTAGTTGCAGGATTTCCCACACTACACCCTTGTCAAGAATCTATGAAAATTAAGTCATAATTGAGAATGAACAACAACACTTTTATTAATTCACTTTCAGGAAGATTTATAAGAAATATCAAAACTCAGAAGTACAACTTTTCTTTCTGGAGTTTCTCTCTCCTCAAAACTCTCTCAACTCTCAAAAGTATATCATCATCTTCTGGATTTAGTTGAACCCTTTATATAGGAAAATACATAGTGGAAGACAGCTAAGATTTCCCCTTAATTCGGATCTACTCTACGATCTCATCGCCATAACTTTAGTCTTCACCATCGCCAACTTTGTAACCACCGTGAAGCAGACTTATTCTTCTCATATATCTTCAGTCGTTAACCGTTATATTACTCTTTTGTGACACTCGCCAAATGTCGTTGAAGAATCTTGCGACGTTCTCGTCAAAGTGTTGTTAATACTTGTAGAAATGTTTGGGTTTCTCGCAGAAGTGTCGTTTCCATCGCGAGAATATCGTTGTGGTGATATTCTGGTCCTACATCTTGCCTCTTCTCATGTCTTTTCTACGAAGAAGAAAAGATATGAGAACTTTCAACTCTTCATGATGCTCGCAGCTTCTTTCTTTACAAATTTTCTTCACGACAAACCTCCGTTTATCTAGTTTAACCGCCTACATGTGTTGTAACTCTTCTTAACACGTGTCCTCTTAATGGGTCCTACTGCTCTTGTCTATAAAAGGTGGAGCCAAGTTACGGAAATAATTTTCTCTTTCTACTTCTTTATCCGTTTATTTCACTTTCCGTCTGCAACTTTTCTTTATCTTCATATTCATCTGCTACTGTTTTAATGGAAACGTCAAGGTATGTATTTCGATTATATCATCTATTTGAATTACTTTTGTTTTTCGATCTTCCTGATTTAATTCATTATAATTCTTGTCATGTTTTCCTTTAGTGGAGCTATCTCTATCGCCCATTCTGAAACTCCAAACCGTAACTCCCTCAATAAGCTTGTTGAGAAGAGGAGGAAGAAAGATTATGCGAAATGATAAGGTAGTAAGAAACAAATTTTATCTTAATAACAATATTGTTGCCTCTGTTTCTTATCTAAATTATTATTTGAAGAATGACGAGGACGCCGCTAGACCTCATAAAAAATCTCGTCGCAATAAAACTCTTGAAACTGATATCATTATTCCTGAGTTATCATCTAAGAGAGTTATTGTCACACCCTTACAATCTAATCCTCCTTCTTCTGTCTGCGAGAACCTTGCTAACAATACCCCCCATCCTTCAGAAAATTTGACAAATCAAATCCCTACAAATGTTGTGGATGAAACTCCTTCTAGTCTAATATTTCCTTCAACTATCACTTTCCCAAAAACTCCTCCTTCTCATAATGCATCCATCGCAGACGATTCAAATCATCAACTTGCTATCATTACTACTTCATCCTCTTCATCTCTTCCTCCATCAAATGAAACCTTTGCTGGAGTTGATATTGCTTTTAAAATTTTATCTAATATTTTAGATAACGCTAGAAAGTCTTCTACTAATCCTCTTCAATATGAAGCTTGCGAGACTTTACTCAAGTACTTTGGCTCTGATAACTCTGCTTTGCGAGCATCCTTGGAATATGAAGTTGAAGCTCTAAGGAAAAGCCTTCAAGTTAAAACTTCTGAATGTAACACTCTGAATCATATGGTTCGCAATTCTTCACTTGAGTGCGAGAATATTCGCAGACATAATGACGAGCTGAAAGGTATAGTTCTCCCACCTCTATCCTTTTGTCTTCCCACTCTAATAACTTCTCATCTTTCTTATTTTTTACACTCAATTCCTTTTAAATGTTTGGTTTACTTATTTAGCTTCAAATCGGAATCGATTAATGAAGATATTTGAATTAGAATCAATCGCTGAAGAAGCTCGCGCTGAAAAAGAGTCTTGGATGGACCAACATAATAGGCTATACAACCTTTATACTTACTCAATTGATCACATAAATAACCTTACTAATGAAAATAATCAATTGTCACAAAGCCAAAATTTATTATATGGCGAAGTTGCTCGCCTTTCATATTTGTTATTTAAGACTGATTTGGCGATGGAATCTTTATCATATGAGAATAAAACTTTATCCCAAGAGAAACATAATTTTTCAAGTTTGATGGCGGCTTCCTTTCAACAATTAGATAATCTTCAAAGAATTTGTGATAACCAAGAGCGATCTCTTCGTTCCGTTAAAGATGAACTCAAGGAATTAAATGAATCATCTGCTGCTGAGAAGGATAAACTTATCAAGGGTAGATTAACTCTTAGTTTAAAGTCTAGTGAACTTAAACATCAGTATTCTCAATTAGATAAATCTCACTCTTTACTAGCAAAAGAAAACCTTTATCTTCGCACCAAAGAAGAAAACATGAAATCTCGTCTGAAGGGTATGGTTCGCGATAAATTTGACGATGCTATGAATCAGTGGGAGAATTGTTTCTTTTCATTAATCCAAAACTTAACCTCTCAAAAAGAAGGTAGTCAGTTGACTGCCTCAATTGTTGATTTTTCTGATAAATTCCTATGTTTTACTTCTCGTGAGATCTTCATTTGAATATTTCCTTGTCATTTTTGGTATTCACAGAATCTGAAAGAGGTCATCTCGCTACTATTACTGCTCTTACTGAGAAATTAGATAAGATTCGCAAAGAAAACAAGACTCTCATTTCCGATTGCTTGGATGTTCGCGATAAGGCAGAAAGAAGGCTTGATTATCTTGAGTACTTCAAGAATATGGAGATTAGAAACCGTGATAGAGGTTTTCTTCGCAAAGTTCATCTTACTATTGAAGTTCTGTTGAATAAGATTCTGATCTCCCATTCTCTCCCTCATGAATTTGTTCTACCTCTAGAAGTTGAGAATGACGAGATTCCCATTCCCATGGATAAAGATTTAGAAGATACACCTATTGAAGGAGAAGAAGAAGCTGAAGAAGATAACCCAGAAGAAGATGAAGGCTCTCCTAGAGAAGAAGAAATTCGCAAAGAAAAGGATGCTGGCGATACTGAAAATAATGATGGTAATACTGATAAATCTGCTAGCGAGAATAGGGCTGCACAAACCCGACCCAACCCGCACCCACCATAAAATACCCGAACCCGACCCAACCCACATAGGCGTGGGTCGACTATGGGTGAGGAACCCAGAACCCACCGTATGTTGGGTCAGTTGCGGGTAGAACCTTCCGTCACCCGAACCGACCCACCCACCCACCCACCCTTAGATTATCTATAATCTATCCTAGAAACAAATCGTAGCCATTGAAGTGAGGATATAAAATACCTAACCCTAAGCAACTGAATTTTTTTTCACTTCTTCTGCCTCTTCTTCTCTCCTTCTCATACAGACACGGACTTCCCTTCTTTTTTTCCACTCTTCGCTTGATCTTCGAATTGTTAACTCAAATCCAATAACGGAAGGTAACTAGGTAAGACTAAAAACCTTTGATTATGTGATTTTCTGTGATTTTCAATTTGGGGTTGCGGCTTCTATTCTATTCTTTCTCTCTTTCTCTCAGTTAATTCTTCCCTTAATCCCGATTTCCTTCAGATTTTTTCAATTAAATCACCAGATTCACCAACACGCAACAACAACTAAGCACTAATTTTGTTATCTTCATTTCTAAGGGTCTGATTATTTCATCGATTTCCTATTTTTCAATAATTTTCCCAATCTTCATTTCTATTAGGGTCTGAATCTGGTGAGTTGTTTACTCTTATGGTGATTTGTTATTATATTGTTCACCGATTTGCTATTGTTAATCAAAATGAATAGGCAATTGATTTATATGGTGATTTGTTGTCTAATTTTGATAACTTAATTCTGATTTTGGTTGTTGATTTTTTTTTGCAGATAGTTGGAGTTGAATCTCAGTTCTACTTTGAAGCTTGAGGACCAAAAATATTCCTAGGTGTGCCTGTTAACAAGACAAGGACATTTCCAAACACTTATAGAAAGGCATCAGACGGTACTTAGAACTGTAAGTTAATGACGGCACCAAAAATATTCCTAGGTGTGCATGTTATCTTCTCTCTGGAACTTATAAAAAGGGATCTTCTCTGAATGAGCTGGTGATGTTGTTGATGATTCCAAAGATATGGGTTTCCATAAATTTTTTTTGTTTCCTCTGTCATTGGCTTTGAATCTGATGGTGTTGGCATGTCTTTGATTACTTTAGGTTGCTGTACTAATTATAGAGGATCTTCTTTTTATTTTTCTTAACTTGTATTTCTTGGTTAACGTTTTATTTGTCCAAGTTTTAAAGGCATGTCATCCAGGTTATGTATCATATGTATGTTAGTTGTCACAAAATTGCAAATCTGGGATTTGGAGTCTGTAGTTTGAGCAAGGTAAAGTTGCTTTACTGAAAGTATGGTACTAGCTGAAGGGTCTTTGGGTGTTGATCTAAATAGCAGAATTGTCAAGTAACAAAGAGGGTAAACTTTATTTTGACTTCAAAGCTAGGCTGTTAACTATTATCCATTAGAAATAATTATCTAGCAGTGGACTGAGTTCTCCTAGACAACCATCTAAGCTTGGAAAATTCAGTAAGTGGTTAGCTTTAGCATCAATGATTTCTTACTTAAATATAGTAGTTTTCAATTAAGTAAAAGGATATTACGATCACATTTTTATGCACTCCTCGTTTTGTAGGCTCTTCTCTTCCTATTGGAGATATCACAGCATGGGCACATAGTGTTGGAGCAAAGATGCTAGTAGACGCATGTCAAAGGAAAAGTGCATGGACCATCACTTTGCACCAACTTCTTACTTCTCTAGATTATTGTCATTTGTTTAAACTTGGATTCAGCTTTTTAATTTTCATCTGTAAGAGTCTTAGCCTCTTAGGTATGTATGTAACTTTTTTTTTTTTTGTTGTAAGTAATATGTATTTTATGGTGGGTAACCCACCACCCACCCGACCCAACCCACTGTATAGTGGGTCGGGTGAAAACCAACCCACTGTATAGTTGGGTCAGTTGTGGGTGACAACTTATGTTACCCACCATCAGTGGGTTGGGTGGTGGGTGAGGCTAAACCCGACCCAACCCGACCCATGTGCACCCCTAGGCGAGAATGATAAATCTGGCGAGAAGAATATTGATGAACCTATCGCTGAAGTTTGAGTTTCATTTTTGCTTTCTTTTCCTTCTTATTTTTTGCGAGGAATGTAACCTGGATGACTTTTAGAATTTAACTTTTCATGTTATCTGTGTTGAACCTTCTCAAGGAAGATATTAATATTTCATTTATCCATTCCTCTTCTTTCCCTTTAATATTTTTCTTGAGATGGTGAATTGTGTTCCTTATCTTCTTTTATTGTTGAATTTGTTGGTGATATTTTGGCGATATAAAAAAAATCTGAAGTAATTTGCCTCCTGCGATGAATAGATATTTACTGCATTCTCAAATAAAATAATTAATGTTCAATATTAATTTGTTGGTCTTATTATGCCTTCCTAGTTAAAGGTCTTATTTTGCCAACCTTTAATATTTTTCTGCGACTAAATCGCAGGACGTCTTTACATTTACATGTATTGACCCATTGATCTTGTCTTATCTGTATTATTTTGATTGTATTGCGACAATATGACAAGTCTAAGCTTTCTCGCGAAATTAAAGCCTCGTGACATTGCCGTCTTGCGATGAAATCGCATGACGTCTTTACACTTTCATGCAAAAACCCATTGATCTCATCTTAACATTTTCTCTTTAGGCTTTTTGCCTTTGTATAATTTTCGTCACGCGATAATATGATAGGCCTAAATGATCTTGCGATCATAAAGCCCCATGACATTGCCGTCTTAAGACACTTATCAGCTCCCTAATGGAGGGTGCCTCCCTTATCTTCCCCCTGGTTGCCCCTTCAAGGAGGGAACATTGGCCATACAAGACTAGCTCCTCCCATCCAGATTTACCAACAACCAGCTGTTTTCGCAGCCTCTTGTCCTTTATGCCTATATGGCTTATAGTTACAAGACTGCACCCTAAGTGGGGTTTTCTTCAGGCCAAGTGCATCATAGCCAAGACTTACCAAGAATGGAAAGGGAGTTTCGTACGCCCTTGGCACCCTTGGCTCAACCATGTACCTCGGCGCCTTGGTCATACTTTGCACTTCTTGGAAGAGATTCTCGGTCGTACAACCAGGGTATAACCATATATAGTTGGAAATCCAAGATCTCTCTCCCGGATAGGTTTTCTTTAACCCCCAACATCTGCAAGACTCAGGATCCAGCAGCGGTATAACCGTACCCCTGAATCATGTCAAGAGATACCCCCTCATAGGATGTGCTATTAGGTCTTACATTTTCCTCTTGCGAAATTTTATTCGCGAACTAGGGTGCACACCATAAAGGTTCGTCCCATTCTTATGTCTCTGCGAAATTTTGATTCGCTTTTCTTGCGATTATAATCGCCAAAATTGCAATTAAGAAAGAAGAATTTATCATTTGTTTCATCAGACAATATACCAGTACTTCTTACCTCGCAAAAATTATCATTGATAATACCTTTTCAGATATAGTCTATTCCATGGTGTATCAAGTCTTTGGCCAACATCTCTTCCTTCAGGATCCATTAGTTTGTATGCCCCATTTCCAACTATATCTTTATTGATGTATGGTCCATCCCATTTTCTCGCCAATTTTCCACCACTCTCTTGCTGATATTTTGGTGTTTCTCGCAGAACTAAATCGCCAGGATGAAATTCACGCTTTTTAACACGTTTTTTGTACTCGCGAGCTATTCTGCGATAATAATTCTCCATATGTTGTAAAGTTTGTTCTCTTTTTTCTTCTAATTCATCCAACTTATTCAGTATCATACCGGCACTTAGATTTCTTTCCCATGCTTCTCTTTTTGTTGTAGGAATAACAACTTCTGTTGGTAATACAGCTTCCACCCCATATGTCAAACAAAATGGTGACATTTCAGTTGCTTCTCGTCTAGTTGTGTTGTAAGCCCATATTGCATTATGTACTTGCTCGTACCATGCTCTGTGGTATCCTTCTAACTTTTTTTTCAAGATGTCTGCGATTGTTTTATTAGTTGCCTCAGCTTGACCATTTGCTTGTGGGTATAAAGGAGTAGACTTTCCACATTTTATCTTAAATGCATTGAGTAACAATTATATATTCTATCCCTCAAATTGCTTTCCATTATCAGATACTAATTATGCTGGAATCCCAAATCTGCAGATTATATTTTCAAAGATGAATGTGAAAATATCTTTATCGCGAATATGTTGTACTGCCTTTACTTCTACCCATTTTGTGAAATAATCTATTGCAACAATCAGATATCTTCTCTTTCCAGAACCAGGTACAAATGGTCCCACAATATCTAACCCCCATTTCCCGAAAGGCCATACACTTGTTGAAGATGATAATGGTGCTCCTGGTGCATGTATCTTTTTTCCGTATCGCTGGCAATCTTCGCAACGCCTTGAGATTTGCTTTGCATCCTCATGCATATATGGCCAGTAATAACCCTGCATTTTTGTTCTATATGCCAAAGATCTTCCTCCACTGTGATTACCAGCGTCACCACTATATAACATCTTTAATACTTTTTGTCCTTCTTTTCTAGTCAAACATCTTAGCGATGGTCCATTAGAAGATCTGCGATATAACACTCCATCTCTTAGCTCATAATTGGTTGCCCTACTTTTTAACTTGTGTGCTTATAATCTATTTCTTAGAATCTCTCCTCTCGCCAAGTATGCATGAAGATCTGCTCGCCAATCCGTGATATTGCTCGTGGGTTTTCCCTCGCCAGCTTCTACCATCATTACATCTGTATCTTCTTCTTCTTTGTTTATCGATGAAAATGAAAGTGTTTGAATTTTTTGAATCTCGCCAATGGATTTGTCATCATACTAGATATGAAAGTGAAAGCATCTGCGAGCCTATTATCTTTCCTTGATATGTGTCTCCATCTTATTTTTGGAATTTTCGCAGATAATTCTTCAACAAGTCTTTTGTATTTTCTCAGGGATGGTTCATTTGTTGTGTACTCTCCTTTTATCTGGCGAATAACCAATTGTGAATCGCTGGTGATTCTGGCATTTTCCAAATTCATTTCTATCGCAAATTTTAAAGCATGAATCACAGCCTCATACTCCGTCTCATTATTAGTGGATGCATATTCTAATCTAAATGAAAAAGCTATTTTTTCTCCTTCTGGCGATATGAAAACAACTCCAATTCCGTTTCCTTCTCCGTTGGATGATCCATACACTAATACTTCCCATCTTTTTGTAATAGTTCTTTTGGATCTCCGCATTCTTCTTCTACATCCATCATGTCCTCCACAGCTTCATCATCTTCTAAGGGAAATTCAGCTAAGAATTCTGCGATGACGTGTGATTTTGGCGAGGATAAATTTTCATATTGTATATCAAAGTTTCCTACTTGTGCATTCCATCTCTCTACTCTGCCTGATCTCTTTGAATTTTTCATTACTGACTCAATTGGCACTTTCGTTAACACTTTGACCTTATGTGCTTGAAAATAGATGCGAAGCTTGAAAGTTGCATGCACCAATGCTAGAATTAGCTTCTCAATCTTTGAATAATTTCTCTCTGCAGAATTGAATATTTTACTAATGTAATAAATTGGTTTTTACACCCCTGCATCTACTCGCAGCAACACGGCACTTAGCGCATATGTGGTTGTTGCAAGATAAATCAATAATTCTTCTCCTGGTTCTGCTTTCTGTAAAATAGTTATGTTCGTTAAATGTTCTTTTATTCCTTGAAAAGCTTTTTCGCATTCATATGTCCACTTGAACTTTTCTCGCGAAATGAACCTTCCCAGCGAGGCTAAGAGTCCATTTAATTTCTGCACATCTTTTACCGTCGCAGGTGTTGGCATATCGCGAATTGCTTGTACCTTTTCTGGATCAAACTGTATTCCTTCTTTTGATACAATATACCCCAAAAATTTCCCTGAAGTTACTCCAAAACTACACTTATCAGGATTCACTTTAATATTGGATTGCCGCATTTGATCGAAAATCTCTTTCAAATCTTACACATGATCCTCAGCTTCTTTGCTTTTGATCAGCATATCATCTATATACACTTCTAATTTTTTGTGGATCCACTTTGCAAACACCTTCTCCACCATTCTTTGATACGTTGCACCAGCATTTCGTAAGCCAAATGGCATCTTTGTATAATAATATAATCCTCTTGGAGCAAAAAATGCAGTATGTTCTTGATCTTCTTCAGCAAGAGGGATTTGATTATATCCTTTATACCCATCCAACGATGATATTCTAGCATTTCCTGCTGCTGATTCAACCATTTGTGGAATATCTGTTAATGGAAAACTATCTTTCGGACAAGCCTTATTTAAATCAGTGAAATCTATACAAATTCTTATCCCCTTATTCTTCTTTGGGACCACTACCATATTCGCAATCCACTCTGGATATTTTGCTTGTCTTATTATTCCTGCGTCGAGCATCTTCTGTAATTCTTCTTCTATTTGAGAATGATATGTTATTGCGATCTTCCTTATTCTTTGCTTAAATGGTCTTATGTTTTTGTTGATTTCTAATTTATGACATGCTATTGACGGGTCTATCCCTGGCATCTCATCCATGCTCCATGCGAAGATATCTGCATACTCTCGCAAAAGATTTATAGTTCTTTCTTCCTCATCTGCCTCCATTCTAGTCCCTATTTTTAGCATTTTAGGCTCTTCTTTACTCCCAATATTTATTTCCTTTGTTGGTTCTGCTGCGACATAAATGGCTTCAGGTTCTCCCATTGGTGTTGGTGATTTCATAATTCTAGCGAGTTCATTTCCTCCTTCTTGTGGGATTTCACTGGGTATTCCGTTTCCTTCTTTTGCTCTTATCATGTAAACTTTAAATTTTTCTTCCTTCTTTGTTTCTCTCGCCAATTTTCTGTGAGCCTTTCGAAATTTTGGACGTTCTTCACAATTTCTTACTTCAATTTGGTAACACAATTTCACAAAATCTGTGTCTCCTTTAATTTCTCCGATTCCACTTGGCATAGGAAATTTAATGCACTGATGCAATGTTAATGCTACAGCCTTGATTGCATGTATCCATGGTCTTCCCAGTATCATATTGTACGGTGATTCCACATCTACCACGCATAATGATACTCGTGTCTCAATTTCTCCTAGTGGAATTCGTACCACTATTTCTCCTTTAGGTTTTGTTAACGATTTTCCAAAGCCATGAATATGATATGTTGAATTAGACATTTCTTCATCCTTATATCCCATTTTCTTAAAAGTATGATAGAAAATTATATCCACAGAACTTCCTGAATCTACCAAAGTTCTATTCATAGCCCATTCTTATTCAAATTTTATTGATTCTCCCTTTCTCACTGGTATAACGGATATCGTAACTACCAAAGAAGATATATGACCTAGATTTTCTTCTGGTATTTCTGCTGCTGCGCATGTGATCTCCTGCTTTTCCCAATCTTTTAATGATGATATCTTCTCCACTGTCATAATCTTCCTTCCTTCAAAATCTCGTTTATGTATCTTCCCCTTAATGTTTTCATGAAATCTATCAACCATTGCTCTTGTTACCATATCACATTCCAATTTTCTACAATCCTTTTTGATTCTGATCATTCTTCCTTCAATTTTCTTACCGATTTACTTAATGATTTCCTTAATCTTGAACAATTTTTATATTTTTATTCGCTTTTTCTTCTATTTTCGTTAATTCAATCCCTGTTTCGGGCGCCAAAATATAGTTGCAGGATTTCCCACACTACACCCTTGTCAAGAATCTATGAAAATTAAGTCATAATTGAGAATGAACAACAACACTTTTATTAATTCACTTTCAGGAAGATTTACAAGAAATATCAAAACTCAGAAGTACAACTTTTCTTTCTGGAGTTTCTCTCTCCTCAAAACTCTCTCAACTCTCAAAAGTACATCATCATCTTCTGGATTTAGTTGAACCCTTTATATAGGAAAATACATAGTGGAAGACATCTAAGATTTCCCCTTAATTCGGATCTACTCTACGACCTCATCGCCATAACTTTAGTCTTCACCATCGCCAACTTTGTAACCACCGTGAAGCAGACTTATTCTTCTCATGTATCTTCAGTCGTTAACCGTTATATTACTCTTTTGTGACACTCGCCAAATGTCGTTGAAGAATCTTGCGACGTTCTTGTCAAAGTGTTGTTAATACTTGTAGAAATGTTTGGGTTTCTCGCAGAAGTGTCGTTTCCATCGCGAGAATATCGTTGTGGCGATATTCTGGTCCTACATATATCTGTAAGGAAGAATAATGATTTTTGCATCATGAAATACCAATGTCGGAACGAGTTCAATTGGCAGGATTTCACCTTGAAGAAGATGCACAGTTATGGTTTCAATTGCTTTAAGCATGAAATGGTTTATATTTCTTGGGAAGAGTACAAGGACAACTTGTATGTAAGGTTTGGTGATAATCAGTACATAGATTGTTTTGGAGAATTGTCGAAGTTAAGCCAAACAAGCACCGTTCAAGTATTTCGCGAAAAATTTGAAAAGTTGTTGGCGAAAGCAGGACCAATACCCCAGCATCAACAACTTAGTATGTTTATTAGTAGGTTAGATGTTAGCATTCGTATTGATGTCCACGATAATAAACCTACAAAACTATCGTTTATAATCGGTTTGGCGCATTTATTTGAAGCTAGAAACGATAACAAAGTAGTAACTTTGTTGGTTCCAAAGACACACATGCAGTCACAGAGTACCCATGTAAGTTCTTATTTAACACCGGTGAGAAAGATATCGATTGACGAAATTAATGAAAGAAAAATAAATGGGTTGTGTTTTAAATGTAACGAACTTTTTTTTCCTGGACATCGTTGCAAGAAGTTATTTTCTATTTAAGCAAACCTTGATGAAAGTGAAGCTGATGTAGAAACAAAAGTTGAAGAAATATGTGACAAACAAGGTGAATTACCAGAAATTTCTTTGCATGCAATTACCAGTAATCGTACGCCTGAAATAATGCAAGTCATTGGACGACTTGGCCTCAAATCAGTTGCAGTATTAATTAATTCGAGAAGCACACATAACTTTGTTTGTGAAAGAATTTCGGAGAAAATTGGGTTGCAGCCAATACCGAAAGGAAAGATAGAAGTAATGGTAGCTACTGGAGAAATGGTAAGCAGTTCAGGTATGTGTCCTCAAACTCAACTGATGTTACAAGGAATCCCAGTATTCATAGATGTTTATTTGCTTCCACTTTAGGGATATGATGTTATATTAGGAACTCAATGGTTACGTACCTTGGGTCCAATTGTGTGGGATTTCTCTAAGTTTTAAATGAATTTCAAAGTTGATGGGAAGGAAGTTTCTTTACAAGGATTATCAACATCTGAGAAAAGAGTTGATGGAAATCATAGTCTACTTCATGCACCTAAGAAGAATAAAGGAAATTTTATGCACATATGTACTATCGAAGCATTACAATCACCAAGGTGTCAATCAACAAAGATTGCTAACGCAAATGGAAAGGAATACAAGGAAACTGTACCTGATACTATACTTGATCATCTTTGTAAGACTGCACTTGTTCCAGACATCTCCCTTGAGGATAAGGGAAAATTTAGGGGGGAAGGAGTTGATACAGTCATCTAATATGTCTATTTGTATTTATGTTAGTAGTTATCCTTTTGCATTGTAAAACCGTATTAGTATTATCTTATTGACGTGTAACTGTGTAACCGTATAACTGCTGGAAACCTATCTTATTTAGGATGTTTATCTTAATGAAAATGTATGTTGAATGTTATTGAATTGAACTGTTGTGTACAAGGAGTTTTGCGTTGGTTTCCTCGAATTAAACCAATTGGGAGGTAGGGATTTCCTCGAACTAATCTCTTTATCATTCTCTTGTTATTGTTATTTGCAGTTATGTTTCATTATTGATCCAGCCATTACAGTGATCGTAACAAATTGTCGTGATTCTCAAGGAAGATTATTGTTACCAAGAACATTTGTTATTGATCAACTAATGCCATTACTGAACGATAATGAAAGTCTTGAAGAGGGAGTTGATGTAAAAGTATATAATAATCAACTACAGAAATTCGATACGGTGTCTAGGAGTTGGTCTGGTAATAGACTATATATTTTTCGTAGTGATTGGAATAAATTTTATCATGAAAATGGTTTGGAAGGGGTGTGGATGTTGATATATGTGTTTTTCGCCATGCTGTGACTGGGATGATTTTTGTTTTAAGAGTTTAAAAGAACATATTTTTGGAGTTGTTGAAACAGAGGAGAAGAACAGAGGAGGAAAGGGGACGAAGAAAATGGGCAAAAAATAGGTCTTTATTATATACTCCCTCCGTCCTAAATTAATTAAGCTATTTTGTTCTGAACTTTGTCCCATAAATAATTGAGCTATTTCACTAATCAAGGGGATATCTCTAAAACTAACATTTTAATTAATTATTGTTATTATAAGAAATATGTATAATTTGATAGTCATGTTTATATTCATTACGTAGATGTTTTAAAATGTTTTTCAACGATATAAAACTTACGAAAAAACAGTGGTATAGTTTAAGAGATAAATCATTTCTAAGTTTCACTAGTTATCATCCATAAGAATATAATTGTAAAAAGTACTTAAATATATTCCTTTTTCCTCTTTGTCATAAAAATTGGGCAAACTACGACTAGCTCAATTAATTTGGGATGGAGGGAGTATATAGTATTCAATTTCTCTGTAGATATAAAGAGATTTTGATTTTATTAGGCTATTTTTCTAATTTTCTCTTCATTTGAACAAAGTTAGTTGGTTTATATTAGGCTAATCAGGAGTAGTTTTCATTTCAAGTCTAGGGTTTTGTTATTGCAATCTTTATTTATTATTAATGTCTATAGGTTTTTTATTGCAATTTAATTAGTGATTTTGTCTATCTGATCTTAATTTCTTCTGCTTCAATTTCTGCAACTTACAATTGTTGGGTTTGGTGATGCTGAAATTGGGGTTTTTGTCTAATTTTCTGCAACCAATTTTGAAACTTACAATACAGATTTTGATAATTGGGGTTTATGCTAAAGCCTAATTTTTGCAACAAATTTTGCTTGTAAACAAAATGTCTAAGCCCATAGACAATCTCTTGAAGAATCATTTTTTGGTGACCATCGTTTTATTTTCCTATCGACGTGTTCGGTTTGCGACGTAACCGAACTAAGGTTCGGTTGGGAAATATTTTTTGCGACGTAACCGATATATTATTCAGTTGGGAAATGTTTTTTGCAACTAAACGAATTATTTTTTGGTTGGGAAATGTTTTTTTGCAACTAACTGAACTTATGTTCGGTTGGGAAATGTTTTTTACAACTAACCGAACTTATGTTCGGTTGGGAAATGTTTTTTGCAACTAACCGAACTTATTGTTCGGTTGGGAAATGTTTTTTGCAACTAACCGAACCTAGAATTAAAAAACCATGGTCCCCAAAAAATGATTCACTCGTCTTGAAGGAGTAAATAACATTGAAATACCCAAAGTGAAATTGTTGAGGGTTTTTACATGATTATATTGCTTTTCAGTTCAGGTCATTCCCATACGGCCATACCTGCAATCCCACAGACACACAATCCTAGTTGTAGATTTTAGAACTCAAAAATGAAGCTGTAAAATAAAAATAGTGTACAGGTCTTTTATGTCATCAGGTTGATGTTCATATGCTTAGTGGATTTTGATATGATGCCTCCTTGAAGCAAAGCCTATACGAGATTAAGCTTTTGTTAAACAAGATTTGTTCTCAAGGTCTATCTAGTTTCAAACCAGATCATGGAAGCACACCTACCTAGCCAATCATTGATCCTCATCTTTTTCCAGATGGAACTGTGCTTGCTTATGAAAGTGGTGGATATCTTGAGTTTGTCCAGCGGTGGAGCCAGGTTTTCAATATAGGGGGGCTAAAAAAAATACAGTGAAGTACTAATAGTAACTAAGGCGGCTGAAGGCCGCTACAAAAAATATTTTTTGGAAGGAATCACATAATTACCAAGCAACTATAGGTCGATATCCCTATATCAAATGAACAACCTCATGTATGAACTTTGGAATGGTGAAGAATAGAGATCATCATCAAATGAACAACAACAATGAAAAAGAATAAAAAAGGACAATATCAACAACAATGGATTAGTTGTAAACGAAAAAAAATTGGAATGCAAAAGAAGCAAAACTCATTGAACATGTTCTTTTCATGGTGACAAATTGCAAAAGAAATGTCCGTCAAGTTTTCAAAAGATGTAAAGGAGCTAGGAGCCTATGAACATAATACTTTCCTATTTGTGGACTAAAAAAACTAATGGACGTGATGGACTAAAATAGTGGAAGTGGTGCACTAAATATTCTGCCCCCTTAAACTGTCCCTCTTGGCCTTTCCTTTTCTCCCTTCCTCTTACTTTGCAGATGAAGGTATAAAACCACCGATAGATTTTGGAAGGTGGACAGATATTTTTGGGCTTCGGTGGACTAACTGACTTGAAAAGGTGGACTAACTTAATGGACCTGGTGGACTAACTCATAAAAAGAAAAATCCAAAGGGAGAAATTACTAACAAGTCAAGGTTTTGTGAGAAAAAGCGGAAGCTACAGCCAGGATTAGCCCCCCTTGGTTCCGCCACTGAGTTTGTCAGATGGTGAAGTGTGTTACCATCCTAGTTGGTTAACACACCCACGTGACATTAGTGGGTTCCTTTTGCCACATCATACTTTCCCAGTCTCTCCTTTTCAGTACCAAACCATGAATGTCACTTGCTCGATCCGGCACACGTTGGGCACATCTGATTTAGAGTTGATTTGGTGTATCAACTGACTCAACTCTGGATCCTAGTTTCCGATTCAGAATTCGGCAACACAATCACCAAAAGCGCTTGCCTCTGAGATTTGGTTCTTTCTCTTAGAGTATCTCCAATGGTAACTTGGTGTGCATTTTTTTTTGTGGAAGTTGATTTTTCTAATGTAAAGACCAATTTTCCTTAATTTGAGGATATGAAAGAAAAACATCTCCAACCAAAAACTGTATTTCTTTAGTGTTGAACTATTTAAACCATTGATCCAGATAATGGTGAGTAGGATGTTCACATCCTCTAAGAAAACCTCCAGAGGATAGATTTGAGGATTATATATAACTACCAGACACATCATCTTTACTTTCTGCCTTCACATTCCAATTGTAGATGATTTTTTGGTTAAATCCTTAACAATCCGATATGGCCTTATTTTTAGGATATTTTTAAGGCCTCATTGGAGATGCTTATACGCATCGCATGGGTCCTGTTTCGAATCTCTGCTTGTGCTGCTACTTAACTTTTAGAAGGCTATTTTTAGGCATACCTAAATCTTTCTAGGCATACTGAATAAAGACAAAAAAAAAATGTCAAATAACAAAATCAGAAACCCCCTTAACCAAAACTTTTTATAATAGAAAATCTGCCCTTTGTGAGAATTTTTTTTTTCTTGATTCAATGGAGGATGAGGAAGGTCATTCTTCATCTAAAAAACCTAGGAAAATACATATCAACTACAACAATGATCCAGAAATGGATGATTTCTTAGATTATGAGAATGATTTTACACAAACTCAAACTCAAGATGATAATGTTTATGAGCCAAATCCAGATGATGAACCCAATTCTTCTAACACACATGTACACTTCTATTTTATGTTTAATCTCACTTTTGAAGCTTGAAATCATCAAAAAATTGGATTTTTCATCATGGTTCGGCGAACCAGGACTATGTTCGGCTTAAAAATATAAGCTGAACCCAATAAATTGATGAACTGTTCGGCTAGCTGAATTTGTTAACATTATACGCCGAACCTTCATTTTCCAACTTCCAACCTATTTTCAAGATCCTAGTTCGGCTTATATTAAAGACTAATAACAAGCCGAACCTATTTTTGAGAGTTAGGTTCAGTTTTCACTCTAAATATCGTATCAGCCGAACTATATATTTTTCCAAGTTCGGCTCATATTCAAAAAATCACATCAGCCGAACATGATACTGATTTTCCATGAAACACTTAAATTCATACACATTTAGGGGTTAGTCTTTTTATTACATATGTTTTCTATTGTGCAGCCTTTTCATAGGATGAACCAAACAAAAAAAGTGGAAATTACTAAAAGTGTTAAGAAAGTGAAGTCTAATGATGGAGAATACCAAGGTCCATATTAAACACGTTAAAATCAATGAGATCTTATCTTCAAATTCAAGAGAATGAAAAGACAAACACAATGCAAAAAGAATGAGATTATTCCGACATCGGATGAAAAAGTTATGGCCAAAACAAGATCGAAAAACTTGAGTGTGCAAAGAGAAGGTTCGGCTGATAACTCAACAACACGAGCTAGCCGAACCTAGAGCCTGCAAATCAATACTTTCGAAGTGTTTACAGAGATAGGTTTGGCTTGAAAGTGATCTAATCGAGTCAGCCGAACTTGACAATCACCTGGGGTAAATTTCACTTCTCAGGTTCGGTTGGGAAGGTTTGCAAGGTATTAGCCGAACCTGACACTGTTGTGAGACGTATTTAATACACATTTTGGGGTTCGGCTAAAAATTGACATTTATGGTTTAGCCGAACTATTCATAGACACTTTCAGGGTGAAATTTCAAGAAAAGTTCAGCTCAAACTCAACTCAATTATCAGCCGAACCCGCTACTATAACCGTCAAAAACCCTAAGTTTTTAGCAATTTAACACATTCAATCCATGAAAAACAACAATTGAAAGATTTGGTTTGTAGGGAATACCTTCTTATCCTCATTTCAGTATTTGGAGCTCCAAATAGTAGAATTTCCGATTCAATTTCTGGTTCAATTTTAGTTTTTACACCTTAATCTTCAATTGGTTCTTCTTCTTTAATTCATGGATTGGAAGAGGATTTAGAACACCTGACGTTTGCTTTTTTCTTTGAACGATCCATTATATAGTTCAATTTAACCGATGATCGTTTTTTAACGAATCGATAATTAATTACGGTGATGAAAAAAAAAATCAGAGAAAAAGAAGGTGGTTTGGATGGAGGAAAAAGAAGAGATGCTTAGGATAGTTTATTTTTTTATTTTAGGTTCAAGGGTATATATTTAATTGAACTACCCAATAGACACCCCTTATAAGGTCACCTAGGATGGGAAAACTATTTTGTATGCCTTGAAAGTTTTTGGTATGCCTAATATGTTATGTTACTTCTAGAGTTTTAGTACGGGGAATGAGTGCTAGACTAGCGAAGAAAATGGGCCGAGTAAGCTTGTGGAAACTAATGGGCCAAAGTGTGGATTAAGGAATAACTCGCCTAGAGGCTAGATTTATCATGTTTTCGGCTTCCAACTAGAACTAGAATTTTTTATTTTATGCCTAAATCCGACTAGTTAACAAGGCCTTAGGGCAGAGGGCTATTTTTGGGCATACCAAAAAATTATTGGGCATACATTTTGTCTAGGTTTGGCTCACAACTTGTAAGCCGAACCTAGCAAACCTAGGCAAAAAAAAATGTTGTGAGCCGAACCTTAAGTATGTCCGATAATTTTTTGGTATGCCCAAAAACATGTCTCTTAGGGCAAGCCAGTGGGGTGGATAATATAGTAGATTTTCTCATTCTCACCCCACAATGAGATAGGCGAATGGGTAAAACGGATGGGCAAATGCTCAAATTTGATAGTTAGCCAATCCCGTTTCAAGTTGAGCCGCTAGGCTTAGGGAAGGCCGAGTTTGGGCTCTTGTTGAGACGATGATCGTATCTTGTTGAGTCGGGCGGTTCTTTCTGAGCCGATAAACGGCTAGTTCCATCCAACGACTCTAATCTCATACCTTATAAATTCAATACACCCAAAAATAATAATTTGTAATTTCATTTCAATTTCAATTTCTAGCTAATTTTAACTCACTCGAATCAATATCAATGCCTCGCAGAGTTCATGCTCATAGGTATACTCAAAAAAAGGATTTAATTCTTTGTAGAGCTTATATATTTAAAACAAGAGAAAGTATCCATGATAACCAAAATATGTCGAGTCATAGTGCATCGCAGAATAATTTTGCAACCTTCGTAGAGACGGGAAAACCGATGAGGCGTGATGCTCAATCCTTGCCGGCTCATTATCTGTAAATTGGTATATCAACCCGAATCCCCAATAACTCGCCTGGATTTAACATGTTTCAACTTCCTAACTAGATCTAGGATTTTTTTTTATTTTATGTTTCTATTCCACTAACTAACAAGGACTTACTGGAACGATAATTCTACATTGACTTTCATCTTACGTGGTTAGACTACATGGCTATTTTTTTAGCATGCCAGTTTTGAATAGGTTTTACACATCTCTAAATATAAACCGTTGATGAGATCAACATTAAGAAATATGATTAACTTTTATTCTTGAACAACAATAATCACTCCATCACCATCTCCTTTGATGCTTAAAAAAAATCATCTCCTTCGAATCCATAAAGCATCATTCACAAAATCAAGCGACGCATACAAATTCTTTATTAAACCAAGTAATCAGAATGATGCATTCTAAGTTGAATTTTTTTCCCCGTTTATCTCAGTCATTCAACTTGGGAATATATATATATATATTTTGGGTTACAAAGAATCTGTATTTGGTTGGGTTTTGGCGAAAAGGGAGGTTATAGTAATGAAAACACCATAATACCCTTTACCCTTATTTCCTTATAAATATGAAAAAAAAACTAAAATATAAATGAAGTTAAAAAGAATAGCATCTCCCTTTTTCTTCATCTCCTTAAATAAAAACAACATATTAAAGAAAAAAATCCTTTATTCCATGCAATTACATGTAACGTTCGGCATTATATGCATGATGAATACAACGCCGACTATTACAGTCAGTATAGAATGCATGATAATTACAATGCCGACAGAGTACTGATGTGAAAATACAGTTTGTCGGCATGGTCGATTAAAATTCCATCAATACGGACTGCACATTACTACTATCGGCAGACCCGTCCCTCATTCCGTCAATGCCGATTACGTACAAGATTTGGGGTTTGGTAATAAGTTCCACCATGGGATTGTTAGATGATGATACATGTGTATCTTCCTCTCTCCGGGAACTAGTGATCCTCAAGACGAATTGAGGATATAATTGTAATTTAGGAGGGATTACTGATTTAAGGAAGTATTCCTATAGAAGGAAAATATATTTCTAGAAGGTTCGGGAAACCAAACCAAAGTCAGGAAGTATACCAAGATCAGGAAATACTTATTAGACAAGGTAATATACCTAGATAAGGAAATATGCCTAGAAAATGCATTATTCCTAGATAAGGAAGTAGATTCCTAAAAGGTTTGGGAAACCGTTAAAGCTATAAATAGAGATGTTTAGCTCATAACTAAGACATCTAGAGTGTGGTTTGTGATAAAGACACACCTAGATCTAGATAGTATGGTTTCAGACACATCTAAGAAAGGAAATTTGAGAGACAAATCACCTAGAGAAGTTTGTGAGATAATTAATTATTGTAAAAGAAAGTTAGCAAATAGTTTTAAGGTTATTTACCTAGAGAGATTATGAGCGTAACAAAGAGAGAATTGTAATAGTTTTCTTGTTCATAATCTGTAGAAGATATTTTATTCGAATCTGGTTTATAGTGTGTTTCGTTTTCTAGTTTTCGTCTATTATTATTCTGAATTACGCCTCTATAATAATAGACACCAAGGTACATATATCAATACGTGTCAAGTTGGTATCAGTTCACAAGGTTTGTTTCTTTTAGGGAAGATTCATGTGGTTTATGGTATTCACTAGATCTCTATACAAACAACTTGGTGAGTTAATTGAAAGTTGGAATACGTTAGGAGAACAAGGGAATCAAGGATGACTAAGTCAGATGATGATCCTAAGCAAAACGAACCACAAATTACGAAAGAGAATTTGGCTACGCTACAAATAAACATGAAGTCTTATACACCCAAGCCGAAGACGAAGAAAAATATTACATTTACTTCTGGTGTTTTTGAAGAAAATAACGAGGAATAAGAACAAGAACCACTAAAAAAAGATTACATTATAAAGCCAAGAGTGACTAAGACAAGACGAGGAGATATGGATGCTTTTCAAATTAGACGTCAAGGTCAAGTTTCCAGCAAAGAGAGATGGTTCAGCAGGGTGAAAGGAACTATCGGGTTCCCTGACCTCCAAATATAACTTTCACAGGAGTTCAAATTCTTGAGGAGGAGGGGGGGCATGGTACATGTGTCCTCAAGACGAATTGAGGATAACATTATAATTTATGAAGGATTAATGATTTAAGGCAGTATTCCTATAGAAGGAAAATACATTCCTATGAGGTTTGGGAAACCAAACCAAAGTAAGGAAATATGCCAAGATAAGGAAATACTTCCTAGACAAGGTAATATACCTAGATAATTAAAGAAATATACCTAGAAAATGAATTATTCCTATATAAGGAAATAGATTCCTAGAAGGTGTGAGAAACCATTAAAGCTATAAATAGAGATGTTTAGCTTATAGCTAATACATCTAGAGTGTGGTTTGTGATACAGACAAACCTAGATCTAGAAAGTGCGGTTTCAGACACATCTAAGAAAGGAGATTTGAGAGACAAATCACCTAGAGAAGTTTGTGAGATAATTAATTATTGTAAAAGCAAGTTAGAAAATAGTTTTAAGGTTATTTACCTAGAGATATTGTGAGCGTAACAAAGAGAGAATTGTAATAGTTTTTTTGTTCATAATCTAGGGAAGATATTTTCTTCGAATCTGGTTTGTAGTGTGTTTCGTTTTCAAGTTTTCGTCTATTATTATTTTGAATTCTGCCTTTATAATAGTCACCAAGGTACAAAGATCAATACATATCAGATGATGAATACTACACTGATTCTTTGGAGTCAGCATGGCATTCATCATTAAACAATGCCGACTCTAAGTCTTCTTCACTTATATATCGTATGAATGAAACTAATTTTTTTACACTAAACCGCGTTTGGGCCTATGTTGAGAATCTTTATCAAAAGAAACGTAAACCCCTTCTTCTTGGTGAGATGTGGATTTTCCTCGTTAGGATCTCTCATTTCCCTCAAATCTTCCAAAATCCTTATATTTATCCCTTTATAACTATAATCAATAATCAAACTTAATATATTAAGGTTAGAGCACTGCTCGGTCGAACTCGCAAGTTTTGCTATCTCAAGTTTGTTATTAATATTAGATGCACAAAACTATATCTAGACTACTTAAGTCAAGTCTCGAACTAAGATTAGAGTTTGGTAGTTGAGTATCAGAGATCACTGAATAACCCTCGAGGATTGACGACTGTAGTCTAACGAAGACATTTGGAAAACTTCATCAACAATAAGGTATGTGAAGACTGGACCATTCTATTTACTCACAAGTATTACCATTTTATCTATATGAGACTATGTCATATGACTTCGAGTAGATTTAATATTGCAAAGAAGAAGTTTCAAGTCAAGCTTGTCTTGTCAAACATCTCGAAATATGATTTAAGCAATGGATATTCATAGATCCTTAGCAATCTTAGTTTGAATTTTTTTTGTAGCGCCCCCAAAGCTAGCAGCTGACTAATCCAAGAAATTAACTAAATAAAGAGGCACTAAGAATCTAAAATATTTACTTAAGCATTCAATTAAGAAATCTACTACAAAATTTTACCCAAAATCTAGCCCCGCTCTGAAATATATATATATATATACAAGAACTCCTCTCACATGATACATATACAATAGTTATTTGTTTTGCAAATATAAACAACATAAAAACATAATAAAAGATAACTAATTAACGGAGTCAACCCCTCGAAGCATCCGATGTGCAACTCTGATCTGTCTTTGAAACTTAAAGTGGGAATGGGTGAGCACATCATCCCTAAAATGGGTGCCCAGTAGGAATAACATTTACCTTTTAATTAATCAAATGCAAGATTTGGAAAACAATACATGTTTTCCGAAATATTACACAGCGACCAAGTCACTGAAATAAACAAACATGTATTTGGACAAACTCCTTCTTCAAATAATGAATAATATTCGTGCTAACCACAATCATTAGATATTGATATCACCAATACCAGGATGACCCACTCTAAGCATAAAAGCTGAATTCATGTAGATATCAATGTGAAGGAGCGTATCCTATATACCATAAGTGGAAATTCACATTTCCCAGAACAATTCATATGACAAACAAACATTACAAGTCCTTTCAAAATCATGGAAAGATCAACAAAATTATCATAATGCAATTTAAACAAATCATGGAATGCACAACTAGACAATGCATGAGTTTAATAAACAAATACTTTTGGAAAAGAAACCATAATGGTTACAAAAGAGTAAAATGTATTCCCACCTCTTTTGATGACAAGCCAAGCCTACCTCGAGATCCATGATCCACTGGTTCGTCCTTTGAATCGATCGTTGTTAACACAGACTAACTGTTAATCACACAAGAAGTCTAAGAAACTAGCCAAAATGGCTCACACAAGAATCATACAAGTCCATTTAATGTTTCTAAGTTCATTTATGATTTTACACCTTTTATTATCTATCTTTAGCATATCTAAGGTTTGCTAATTCAATTGGATTGACTATATAGTCCATTAGCTAAGTCTTAATAACATCTACAACCTTGTAGAAGAAGCTAAAGGTCAATTCGGACCATAAGGGGTCCAAACAATCAAAGTATGAAAAATATGCCTAAGCCCATGTCCATTAATCTAAGGCCTGGTCCATCTGGTCAACTGACAGTTACTAACGGTCACATGTCAACTAACAGTCAACGTCTAAGCTAGGTCTAAAGACAAAGTCCAAGGTCAAGTCAACGAGTCAGACTAGAATCGCTTAACAGAGTCTACTCGGATCAAAACTGATAACTCGATGAGTCAACAGATCCGACTCAGTCAGATTAGCTGAGTCAACTATGCCAAACTAAATCATACTGAATAAGTTCAGTCAGACAGGCTAAAGGTTCTTCTCACATAGCTGCAACTCTAACTCTAGTTGAATTTCAATCTATTCATTACATTAAATAAATCATTCAAATAACTTTAAATTTCATTTACAAAACAAACTCAGATTACATGCAATTGCAGCTTTTCTAAGCTTTCGTAGCCTTGCAATATCAGTTCCACATTCACCAACATCATCCTAAACTATAGCTACAACTCCCACTATAATAACCATGCATCACCAAATACATAATAAAACAATATATTTTTCACAACTGTCTCTTTTCATCTCAACGATACCATCACAACCAACAACAGTTCCCTCAAAATAGTTTCACTCCACATTTGAATCAACCCTTATTTGCTTCTGGCTCAATTAAGCATACCATATCAAACATAATCTCTTCAAGCCCAGTTGTTACCACTGCAACTCAGATCAACAACACCAAAATCGTTACACTCTAATAAATTCTCTACTACAACCACATTCATCACCACCAGCAATATTGCATACTCACTCAACAATACTACCAGCAATTCAATCACACCTTTCTGAACATCAACACATAACCAGACTAATTCTCTAGCATTAACACCATTCTCATGAACTGCAATGCAATCCCAGTTCTAACTCTTTACAATGAACATCACCAAGTCATTCATACGGTTCATCTGCAACAATTCACACACCCTCCTAAATCATTCATCTAAACTAGGATTCATTATCTACACCTCAATTCACTTGCACTTGCAACATAATAGCTCCACCTCTTTTATTCAGTTCATGTCACCTCCACCAGATTACTCCTCTAGCTTCCCTGTATATACTGTCAACACCATTGGTTGTATAACAGTCACGCAATTTCATCACTGAATCCAACCACCATACATGCTACAACAATTATATTCTTTATAACTTCATCCCTGCAAAAACTGAAGCCCTTATTGCAATATCATTGCAACTATTCTCAGTATACCAACAACTATAACATTACAAAACCACCATTCTAAAACCACCAACAACAGAGCTTCACTATCAATTCCAGACCATGTACTTCACCAAATCAATACTACATACTACCACAAGAATTCAACCATTCCCTGCAGCTGTTGTTCACAATTCAACACCATCTTTATATCCACAATTCATAAACTCATTAACTGAAATCAAAAGGTTTGTTAAATTACTGAGAAATGAATTACCTCAATTGGTTTCACATTGAGCTAAATCTTCTTTGCCTTGGCTTGATTCAACACCCCATCAGTAAAATTTAAGAACTTCAGTTATCCATTTCCCCTTGATCTTCATAACCACTGCTCAAGCCGTAACTATCTAGTTCTAGTTATTCTTTAACTCTAAACATTAATTCATCACAATCCCATCTCTAATCACACTTCTTGAATATCAATTTCATCATCTATACCGCTTTTAAGTTCATCTTATATAACCCTAATTTTTTAATTAATAAACTCATCACCTCAACTGTTAATTAACACAATACCATCTTCAATTATCCCTCTTGGACATCAAATTTATCTTCTCTCAGTTTAATTTCATGAAACCCTAAATTGAATTTCAATTCAACTTGAAGAAACCCTAATCCTTTGATTCTTCTCCAGAACAAACTCAAACTGTAATTAAACCTCAACCCATTGCTTCTTCATCTACCCGTAACTCTATTTTCCATCTCTCGATCTTAATCTCATCATCGTCCTCACCTTCATTGATTCACATAGAAATCCTAACTCACTCCTTCATTATAACAACTCCATAACTCAATTAAACATAAACCCTCCTCATTCATCACTCTCAACAACCCAATACTCTCATCAATTCCATACAAACCCTAATTAACTTCATAATTTTATCTTCATATTCTCAGCAGCATCAATTCTTCTCATCCAAAGATTAGACAACCTTAATAAACACCGCCACCATCTCTTACAAATATCAAATCCCCTGAACTGAATTCTCCTCAATCGATTCTCACTCTCATCTCACAATCTCTCACAGAAAAGAAGAACAGAAGAAGAGAAGAAACTGAAGAAAGAAGAAATAAGAAGACGAATAATGAAGAGGAAAGAAAGAAATGAGTTTATCCTCTCGGTTAGACTGGGGATAAGGTCGACCAAATTTACTAAAGGCACCCAACCAAAAGATAAGGGCAGGTAGAGTGTGTCCAAACCAAAAAGTCTACTTTTCCTTTCATATTTATCCAATGATATCTTCTTCCTCTGGTATTCTATTGACACGTTCGAGTAGTCCATTCTACACAACTTTTTGAGACCTATTCAACGGTACTAGTTTCGTAGCTAGATCGTTGTTAGATTAATTCCTATTAATTAATGTTCGTGTTAATTTAATCGAGTGATTATCGGCTAATTCATCTCTTGACTAGTTTAATAGCGTTGATGAACTTGCGGTTCCTTATATTTTTAACTGTTCATAAACTATGTTTATGGATCATTTGAAAATTTCTCAAGCAATGATATTTATATCTATGAGGATTGGGAATGTTTCAAACATAAAAAAAAAGTTTATTGAACTACTGAAATTTGAACTTAGGGCAAGTAAGCAAGTTCGTGCACCATGGATATCTAAAGTTCCAGAATATAGGTAGGTACGCATACCCAACACTCGTACCTCAGGAGTCTGAGCTCGTGAATAGCCTTATGATATGCATTCCCAGTACGCGTACCTTAACCAGTAGAATTCATGAACTGGTTAGTAGGTACCCTCACCCTCATATACCTATCCAGTACGAATTAGCAGATGCTCATGAACAATTTTGATAAATGTGTTTGGTATTGCTACAACTCTCTTTAATTACTAAAACATTGTGCATCATGCTTTAAGGCTTAATGAAGTGCTTAAATGGACACGATTATGCTTATTAGTTCTTAAGGTATACGTTTCATGAACTATCATTATACATGGTTTATGTACTCTAGACCATAGTGTATATTATTCAATATGTAACTTCAAGATAAACTTCTCACATGCTTACATGAAATCATAACAAGAGTTTCACCTAAAGAAAGAAAGTTTTTTCTTGAATCTCAAGTTATCTTAGCTTGAATTTTAAGAAAACCTAGTCTTGAAAGTCTATAAATAAAGAGACTCAAACAACTAGGAAATTCATTCCCTGGCACTTTTATGTTCTAGTTGTTTGTTAGAGTCGTCATTTATGAACCTAGGTTTTCCCTGAGAAGTATAATTAGGTTTACAACTTAAAGACTTCACTTAGGATTCGTAACGCATGGTGTGACTATAGCTTTACCTTCATAGCTCGTGTGTCCTAGTCTTGTTCTTTCTTTTATTAATGTTAAGTAATCTCTTTAGAAACGAGATCGATAGAAATCGAAAATTTCTCTTCGTCTCAGACTTTGTGATTCCTCAACATAGATATGTAAAACTCTTCTTAATTGATCAGTTTAAGATTGTTCTTGAGAGGTGGTTAATAATCCAGGCACTTTAGTTAATTGAGTGTAAGTGTTCCGGATTTGTGAGGTTTGCTAGCTTTATCTTTTGCAAATAGATTTTCAAGAATTGATGTATCGATCTAAAGGAAATCAGATATGCTTATGTGTTAGAGGAAGATTGGTACAGAATTCTTCACTTAATATGAAGCAACTCTTAGGTTATAAAGGACGTCAGATAAAAGAATCAATTATGTAGAACCTTGCGAGGTTCAAGAGATGTAAGGAGCAAGACTATAACTAAATTTCTTGGAGGGTTTCAAATACATTTCAGTCCAAATTATGATACTAGGCTAGTGTTTGTAGCAGCTTAATATAGTTTGGTGTTCAAACTTGGCCGAGGTCGCGGGATTTTTTTGCAGGTGCAATTTCTCTCGTTAACAAAATTCTTGTGTTTGTGTGCTTTTTACTTTTTTGCATCTTAATTTTATTGTTCAAAAGTACTATACCGGTTCATACTCATATCCAAATAAAAAGTTGGTGTCAGAGCTGGTTCGTGTATTACGATGTCACAACCGACACAACAATATCTTGCTTTGATAGGAGAAGTCAGGCTACAAATTTCGAGTATGTTCTAGAAATCATCGATGATGATCATACTGACTTGAATAAAGTCATTGATAATATTTTTCATAAAAAACAACGATTGATAAGGAAGATTGATGGACTTCATTATGAACTATATATAAAAAATATTGATATTGGGGGAGAATTTGTAAGATGAAGGGTTCTTCAAAGAAAATTGGATGATCAAATCCATATTAACAAGGAAGTTATTGTCATGTTAATTAGCTGAATGTTGGGTTCCTTAATCAAAGGCCATTAAGGTATGACCCTTATTCTGATACTTATAATCCAGATTGGTGATCGCAGTCGTATGCGTCAAAAATAATTCACTTTCTTACTCAACAAAATATAAATGAAGTATAAAGTAAGGAAGAGTTCATATCCACAGAGAGGCGATTGTTGTTATCAAATTCTAGTTTCTTAGTAACCAAAAGGGGGGGATTTTTGATTTTTGTAAAATAATAAAAGCAAAGTAAATAGTTGGAAGTAATCAATGAGAGAAAGATATTGGTCAAGGAATTCATCTTCAATCTTAAACATGTGCTTGCATATATGATTAGAATTACAATTTAATATCTTTTATTATCAAAAGCCTAGAATATCAAGAGAGCAAGATAATCTAATAATTTCCTAAGTTCACCAACACACACATTAGAGATGCATATGCGAATTCTACCTAAAGAATAACCTAACGCCTTGCGCTAATTAAGTTCAATTCCTAGGAGCATTAAGTTTGGGAAATAGGATAATCAATGCAATTGTCATACATTGCGTATGACAATTCGGACAATGGTCAAAATTTACGTATGATTATAAGAGTGTATCACTACAAACTATAATCATATCATGCTACTTGTATTTGGGGTTATCGCTCGATGAAAGCCCTAAAATAGCTATGGACAAGATGCAAGTTCAATTAATTGGCCACTTAACTAAAAAAACACCAAAATCCTATCACAATACATCAATCATGTGATTATTAAAAACAGTAGAGATTTGAACGATAATCAAGAGAGAAAACTAATACATAACTCAAGCACAAGTTTTAGAAATAGGACTACATCCTTAACCAATAATATAAGATTTAGCTACTCATAGCTATGGAGTTCATCATAATCAATAATCAAATAAAGAAGATGAAAAATAAATACGAAAGCAAACCCTAGTTTCTGCTATCCTCCAGAGCTCCAAGTAGAAAAATACATGATCCTAAAGTTATAGAAGTCTTTTCCTTTTTGTAGCTTTTTCTCCCTTCCAAAACTAGGTTTTGTCAACAAAGTCCATTAGATAGAAATCCACCAAGCCCACAAGTGAGAGAAACCCGTGTAGAAAATATGTCCCAAAAACGCTTGCCGGAAAACTGGGGTTTTGGCCGGAATATGGTCGGAATCCGGCATCGGCAAGTAGCTCAGGTAACCGGCAAAGTCCACCCGGTCAACGATCCAACTCGGTCAAGCTCACCGAGTCACTGTGAGTCAATACCGATTCAGTGATCCGACTCGGTCCAGGCCATTTGCAGTCTTGCACATGCTTGAGCTTATGTTGCGCCATCATTGCCAGCCATGATGGCCATTCAACCCGAACTCAACTCTCTTGCAACATCAATTACAACAGCATCATCAACCATTCTGTTGCTTTATAACCATCTGCTAACCTTCATTCCATACACAAACACCATCATCTGAAGCACCTAGCAGCATACTCCATCCCATGAATCATAGCAGCAACAATCTAACTTCTATGCAATGCTCATTAAATCCATCCAACTGCAATGCACTTCAACCTAAAAATATACATATATTATTCTCTGGCATTTTAGAAACACCATAACCCATTGCTCCAGTTCCATAACGCAACATCCATCATGACCAGCAAAACAATTCATTCCTGCAATAACCATGTATAGCTATGAACTCAATTCCATTAACTCATGTAGCACCAAACCAAAGCCTCCAATTCTTCTCTACAATTTCAGTAACATTACTAGCACCAATTTCAGTGCTTGCCTCCATCTCAGGTTCTAAACTCCACCAGAAATCAATGGCAACTCCAGCTGCTCCATTCCTGTAACTGATATCACCAATACAACTGATCACCAGCAGTTTCGTACATTCTCAGCTTCAACAGCAGCAACATACTATGTAGCTCCAGCTGAAATCACTAATCTTCTATTGCATCTCAGCTTCAGTGGTAGTCACCACTTCTTCCCGGCTTCAAATTCCATGGCTGCAATCTTAGTACCACCTCCTGCGGCATCTCAAGACTAACTCAAGCTCACTTGATCATTGCAATTTATCTCCAAATGCTCATCACTGCACCTGCAAGTTCTGTTCTCAGTTGCTTCCATTTGCAGCAGCACTTCCACCACCTGAACCTAGCATTCATCTAAATCCAGTCTTGAGCTCAACAGGTCTTCCCATTACAGTTCCCTGTAGCTCCATAATCTTCTTGACTGCACATCCCCGCACAGAACCAGGCCTTGTATCATCATGCCTTGCACCACCAAATTATCGAGCCATTTATCCACCAGCTACCTCAGTTGCACACCTAAGCCATCTCCATTTTAAATTACCACCAGAGCCAATAAAAATTTCACCACCTGCACTTCCTCATCACCTGCAAGTCCACACAAACCATTTTGCACATTCTCTTACTTGTAAACTCAGCTTCAAAAACCATATCAGCTGCACTACTATCAGTTCACTTCATCTTCTCCATTACTCAGGCCACCAAACCATGGCAACAACATCATTGTTGTATCTTCTCTGCAACACTAACAGCAACACAATCTTAACAGATACACCTGCAACTTTTCAAGTTCAACAAATGCAGCACCAGCTACAACCTATCTTCATTTGAGCTTTCTCTGCAATACACAACTCATACAACCCTTGAATTCCTCATTGTTCACTGACCATCACTACCATTATCCCTTGTACACAGGTTCAACTAATATTAGCTGAGCTTGAAATAGTAATTGGAAAGCTCATTCAGGCCTTCACTTGAACGGTTTGTATGCACCGATTCTGTTAAATGGATAGACAACTCTGCTAGTGATTTGTAAGCCTCTCATAACACCTTTCCCTCAACAATTTGACATTCAACCACAAACCCAATGCAGATCTCATACAAATCCTTGAGAATCATTAGTAACAGAACCATTTCCATCAAACCCTAACTTCAATTCATTCAACTTCAATTGCAGTACCGATTACTGAGATCAACACAAAATTACCACCATTAGACTCTCCTACAAAAACCCAATAACTCTCGATCTCCATTTTCAATCTCCTCAGATTCAATTCTTCGATCTCCTTCTCATCGTCTCTAATTAACAGCAACGGCTCCAATTTCTCTTCTTAATTCTTCCCTGGGACTAAAACAGCATCAAAACATGAAGTAACAACCACCTCTTCCCTTCTTATCTTCCATTGAAATCAGTAATTCCTCCATAAAGAGCCACATCCATTATGTGTCTTGTTTTCAGGTAAACAAATGATTAGAGAAATCATTTCTATGAATTTTTGGTCTTGTGTAGGAAATGAAGTTAGATATAAATGCCCCAGCTCTAACAACCACCCAGATTGAGTGCTAACATCATATATGTTCGGGATAAGGGATAACCGAGTATGCAACCCCTTCACCTAGACTGGGCTCCGGATAGTGTTCGCCCATGAAATGACGCTTTCGCCTTTCGTGCTCCAAATGAACGCCTTCTTCTTTGAATTCTTTCACCAATAGTAGCCATCTTCTACTTCTCAGATTCGCTTCTTCCCTTTAATGTCTATTCATCACTAAAGTTGTCATGCTTTTCAGACAAAAATCGCATCACTAAAGCCGACATACTTTTCAGACAGAGATGAAGAAATAAAAGCAAATAATGAGAAATAATCTTCCTCCAAAAGCCATTGCACATGAGATGAGGGTTTTGCGCTGTTTCTTCTCCTTTTGTTCCAAATGACTCCAAAGTACCTAAATACTCAAAAACAAACATAAGATACATATTTTACAAGAAAACTAAGCAAAGAAAGCATAAACAATAGATAAATATCAAGGTGTTTTAGACACCTATCAATTGGACACATCATCCAAATTTTAGTTATGCAAACAAGCAAGATGCATCTCCAATGCTAGCTTACGAGGAAAAAAATAGTTCTCAACAAACACAGTTCCAACCATAACTACAGCCACAACCTCGGAATTAATACTCAAAGCTTGATACTCTGATCCCCATGTTCCAACAAAGTCAACCGAAAGCCGGTCAATTTCATCAGAAAACTGACCAATACATCCAGAAGGCTAACTCCACTAAGAAAGATCTGCAAACTCATATGGAGCAGATAAAAACTGAGATGCATCTACTGAAATGCTCAAGCATCAATAAATTTGTCATCACAACCTTTTTTATCAATCTAAGAAAGAATGTTAATGCAATTACTTTGAGAAGTAAGAGGCAAGTAGATGAGCCAATTCAACAAGAAAAAAGTTAGTGGCGACCTAAAAAAAGTAGAGGTGAAAACTGTAAGTAAGGAAAGCCAACCTCAACTGCTAATGCAGTGTATACTTTTACTATTCCGCCACCTTTTCCAAGTCTAAGAAGGAAGTTCAAAACAAGAAAATAATGAATAATTTCAGTAAGGTAAACTCAAAAATTATGAGGCCATTCTGAGGTCATATGGAAAAGTTCTGATCGAAACACTGAGACGATGATGAAGTTGAGATGTGACAATGTTGTAGAGATTAGTGTATATCTCGGTTTTTCCAGTGATGTGAAGAAAGTTGAGAATGAGAAAGAATGAGATGATATGTGACTGAGTTTTAGAAAATCAAAAGAATTTATTTTTCTCCGTCACCAATGTATATGCGTATTAGATGGCCGAGGAACCAAACATAATAAAATAATTTTCACCATCATGAGACTGACAGAGATTAAAAAAATGATGAGTTAAACAAGTCAGCTAAAGATTATGCTAGTTAGTTCCTCAGAAATGGCAGGCTAATAATGATAATGGGTTGTACTTCTCAGTTTTCTTGTCCACGACCCATTCGGTTGTCCAGCTAATCTATTCACAACTAGACTAATTATAGCAAGTTTGACATCCTATTTCGACCGTGATTTAAGCACATGTACTTTTATATTTGGATACCTATTTAAGGAAAATTTTACCCAATTTTTCATCAAACTTTTGGAGAGAACTACACAATAGGAGAAAGCTTGAGTTTTGTAGCGATTTTCTACGCATTAACTATTTTATTTTCATTTTATTATGTGTATCCCATGGATTTTGCTAATCCTATAAGTATCTAAACTTCTTAGTGATTGATAAATTCTAAATTATAAGAGATTTTCTTGACGTAGCTTTAAAGGGGAGAAAATTCATGACGACCATCGTCACTTTGATGTTTTGGTTGCTATATTCTCTTTACTTCGACCAGGTTTTGTGTCACTGAATTTTCTAGCCAAGGTTTTGATTAGGCAATGGATTTTATTATATTTTCTCTATGTTTGTCCTATCGGATTTTACCGAGAACGTCTTTAACGAGGCAACAATGTTTGGAATCCTCAACATTACAAAAGGGACTGTTGTTTGTATATTTAAAATTATGGATGGGTGGTTGATCCACCTTTCTGTATGTGACTTAAGTGATAAGCTTGTTCCATATTTTGGATTAACAAAAGTTGTAAAAAGAAGAATATCACAATTTGTTGTCATGTATGAACATACATAGCTAAAGATTGTTGTACTGGTCATGTGTTTCCATAGGCTATAAACAACCGTGAAATGCATTTGTAATAACTTAAATCAAGTCAACTAATAAGGATATTTCTCCTCGATCTCTCTTGTTGGATATCACTGACGTGGACACGAACATATATTAGGACACAGAAATGTTATGAAATCAGTAATGACGCAGAATGATGCGGCATGATTGTGACGGTTAAAGTGGATTTTGATGTATCTCATCGTCGTTAAAGCATAATGATGCGGCAAAAGTCAAGGTTAGATACTTTTGAGATAGAGATAGAAACACCAAACATTTCCATCGAGTAGTGAGGGGTCATAGAGCTTTTACAACATCAATAACCTTCGTATCAATGGTCGATAGATTGGAAACAAAGATGAAATCAAGTGGGTATTGCAAATCATTTTGAGTTAGCGTTTAAAGGAATTTCGAACAATCTTCCAAGAATCAAAAAATATGTGCTTAAAGCATATTGATGAGAATGCAAGTATATGGTTGGAGAGATCGCTTAATGAAGAAGAAGTTAAGAATACAATTAAATATTTGGGAATTTATCGTTCTCTAAGTCCTGATAGATATCATATGAAGTTCTTTCTTGTTTGTCGGGATTTTCTAAATGAAGATTTGATGAAGGTTTTTGAATAATTTCATGACCTTAATATTCTTCATTCGTCTTTGATTTTTTTTTATTACGCTTATCACTAAGAAGGCAGGTTTAGAAAAAGTAAAATATTTTCGACCTATTTGTCTTATAAGGAGTGTGTACAAAATCATTTCAAAATATTTGGCGAAGCGTTTAAAGGTATACCTTCCTACTCTAATTCCAACAACTCAATCTAGTTTTATTAAAGGAAGACAAATTCTTGATGGAGTATTGATATCAAATGAATGTGTGGATTCCACACTTCGTCAAAAACTACCAGGGTTGGTTTGCAAGCTTGATTTCAAAAAAGCATTTGATAATGTGAATTAGACTTTTTCAAATGAAGTTTTGTTCAGAATGGGGTTTGGTGGTGTTTGGAGGGCTTGGATTAGGAATTGTTTAACATTCTTAAAGTTCTCGGTTCTTGTCAATGGAAGGTCTTTCGGTTACTTCGGTAGTGAAAAGGGACTTCGTCAACTCCTTTTCTTTTTACTATTGTTGGTGAAGTCTTAAGTTGTATGTTGAGAAAAGCACAAGAACATGATCAAATCTTGAGTTTTTCCGTGAAGTCTTTTTACCTTTTTCCGATGATATTACTATCATTTTTCTTGATGCTAAAAGAGAACAAGTTGATGCCCTTCATTACCTTCTTATTTGTTTCGAGTTAACCTCGGGTTTAAAGATAAATTTCTCTAAAAGTAGCTTATTTGGAGTCGCGGTCGAGGAGGAAGTTGAAAATTATGCTAACATGCTAGGATGCAAGTATGCGAGTTTTCCTAGCCTATCTTTGGGAGACAAGGTAGGAGGCACTCAAAAATGGGAAAAAAACACTTGAAATTTGTGGGAAAAGAGTTACTTCTTGGAATGAAAAACCAATAACAAGAGGAGGTAAGTTAACTCTCATCATAAGTGTTTTAGCTAGTCTACCCATTTATTATCTCTCTATTTTTCTTGCTCCTTGCTCCATAACTAAGAAAATTGATAGAGTTATGAGAAGTTTCTTATGGGATGATCAAAATAAGAAAATAATTTACAGTATTGGTTGTAAATTGTCTTCAAAAAACAAAAGAAAAAGGTGGTCTTGGTATCAGAAGAGCTAAGAGGGTGAACTCGGCTTTGCTAAAAAAAATGGTGGTGGCGCTTTGGCGTAGAGAAAGAAGCGTTGTGGAGGAAGATCATAATTGAAAAATTTGGTGAAACATTTACCGGTTGGGAAACTCTCCAACCCAAATGATCGAAAAGTGGTAACTTGTTTAGTATTTATAAAAAGCTTGAAGATTTCAATAAAATATTAGATTCAAGATTGGAGCGGGAAAGAAAACTAGATTTGAGGGAAGATTCTTGGCTTTGTGAAGGAAGATTATGTGATATGTTTCCTTTGGCTTATGAAGCTTCAATAACCAAGTAGTTTGTGGTGGCTAGTATGTATGAAGTTGGGGAAGATGGTGTAAGGTGGGCGTTTATGTCTAGGAAAAGATACTCTCAAACCATTACAAGTGATTTGTTATCTATATCAAATCTTCTTTCTTCCATCTCTATTCAAGCAGAAGGGGTTACGGATACCCGAATTTGGGTTGATCATGGTAAATGTACGGTTAAGGATGGAATTAAAGACAACGACAATCAAGGTGAGCCTGATTATCCAATCAATGTTATTTGGAGTAATGAGTACCCTCATAAAATCAATTTCTTTCTTTGGCCTTTCTCTCATGACCGGGTAATGACGACGGATAAACTTTTAAGAAGAGGTATGTATGTATCTAGTGTTTGTCATTTTTGTGAGGAAGACGATGAATCGAGTTCGCACTTGTTTTATGGTTGTTGGATAATCCGGAGAATATGAGATTACTTTGTCGAAGGGTGCCACTATGGATGGTCATATAACCGTAATATCATTATATCTATAAAGTCTTGGAAGTTTAATTGGGGAGACGAAAGACTTAGTCGCATATGGAATAACATCTCGGTTGCTATATGGTGGTGTATATGAAAAAAGTGAAATGCGAGAACCTTCGAAAACAAAAAAAAAACTTTGGAAAGACTCATTAGAGATATCAAATTACAAGTGTTCTTTTGGGTCGAATCAAATACAAGAATGTTAGGGCTTACGACAAATATTATGATTTCTTTATGAGATTTATTACACCGGTCTTCGTAATTTTTTGTACTTTTTACTTGGGTAGCTGAATCCCCTTTCGGTTCCCCTTTTTTGTTCAATTATAATCATTGGGGTTAAGGTACCCCTCTTAAATGCATTTTTTCAATGAAATTTCTTTTTGACTGATAAAAAAAAGACGAAAAAAAATCAGTAATATTGCCTACTAAAAATCATATATTATGAATATAACTAGGTCTTAACCCGTGCCGTAATGGCACGGGATGTTTTGTCTCTAATACGATATTGTTCGCATTCCTATTGCTTTATTTTATTCGCGAGTAATTATTTTGATATTCAAATAGGTTTTGGGAAAGAAAATGGGTTACCTGATCTTTTTATTTTTTACTTAAGCATGTTATTCCAATTTATTATCTGGACGGAGTAATAATGTTATGCCAACATGAAAATAAAATAAAAAATACAGTAAATAAAAAAATTCCCCATTTATTGTTCCATCATACCATAATTTCAAACTTCAAAAAGAATATTTCATCTCACAGAACATATAGCTAAACTGCCAATCCAACTCCATGATGTTTATGAATACATTTGTTCCGAAATTATTGATAACTAAGGCTCTAAGGAGTGAAGCAAAAACCCATAATATTTTCCCTACTATAGATAAACACTATTTATTTATTTTTTGCAAATGTGAGAGTTATAAAAATGAAGAACCCTTGGCTATTGGAAGGCTGAGATATACACATGTGAGTTGAAAAAATAAACTTATAATAGTAAATCAAAACATGTGTAAGATTCTTTCTCAATCATATTGATAACATAAAATTGAAGAAATTCGTGGATAAAAAGATTTCACACCAACTATGCTAAGTAGTGCATGAATGACGTTCTCACATCCAGTGTTACTCAAGTAATTTGGAGTTTTAAAGAGCATAGTCATATTGATATTTGTATCTACATAAATTCAACTAACCTTCCGGAAAAAAATTATTAGTTTCAAGGTAGAGCCGACACAAACTTCTTTCGCCTTCAATGTATACAACACACATTGGGTTTAATCGGCCTTGAGATTGAACAAATACCCCAACATTAGTCAAATAATGTCTACAAATACGGGATCGAAACAAAGTGCTAATGGGAAAAATGAGAGACTAACATCAGTTCTACAAATAAAATACCCTATATGTATCAAAGTTTGTTAACCAAACATGTATTCAAATTAAAAAGTCATCAACTTAACACAATAATATAAAAGAATCCAAGATAAATCAATACTTGCATAAACAAAACTTATAAGAGAATTTTGTAATTATTGAATACCTTTAAAATCACTATTAGAGATTTAATTGCATGCCTCGTTAAAAACTACGGTAGGATGAAATCACCAGATTAATCTGTAGAAATTTCACTGGATATGTAGCAATTCAGAGAAGTTTACACTGGTGGTGATGCGTTCCATCTAAGTGTTGTTCGGTTGATTATTTTTTTAGAAGGTTTCGGTTTTCATTGGAGAAACCGAGAGGGAGCGTTTCATTATATTCATTATCATTCAGAAATCCAAGACTTAGTTATGAATTTTCCGACATATGAATATCAAATATAATGTGTATTAATATCAAGTTTACCCTTCTTATCGTTGCGAAAGTAAAGGGAAACCCGATAGATATTTTTATTCTTCACTTCACATCCTTTCTAGCATTTTCCGCCTTGACATCCTCCCATACTATGTCTCTCCTTTTTAGAGTTGTATCCTCAAGCCAACAATGAAATTATATCAAAACTAATTTTTACATATTTTGTCCCAAAAAAATATATATTATTCTATATGTTTTTTAGTTTAAAAAGATATCTTATCGATCTTTTGAAATGGTATTACCTTTTTGCATCTTTCTTATATTTAGTGAATGGTGTTAGGATGTTCATGGAAAATAGGAACCTACTATGGGCCCGACAACATAGCACCGATCATGTCCCTACTTGGCCACCTTGGGATAAGAGGTGTGTGGTTTTAATCTAAAAGGCCACAATGCTACATAAGGATATGCCCAAGTTTATTAAGCTAAACATGTACTCCTCTTTCTTCCATGTGGGACTATCCCTAGCCATAATTAAGTGGTTTATCGTGCCACATACTCCAATAATCTCCACCTTGACGATATTAAACCACTTCACCAGTCCAATCAGACTTCACCATATGATTACCATTTGTATATGCTACCCATCGATCATGATTATTGTCATTATGCGCCCTACAATCCTACTTCACCTTGAGTTAATGAAAAGGCAAGCACCAACTCCAGCTTGAGAATTTTCTTGCCCACATAGAACCCTACTACTTGAGAGTTAATGTGTGAGACACTAACTCCACCTTGAGCGCCAGTTCAACCTTGAGCATTTCCTTTCTTATCTAGAACCCTGGTCCACCTGAGTTAATGAGTGAGACACTAACTCCACCTTGAGCTCCAGTTGAACTTTGGGCCTTGCCTTCTTAACCTTGAGTCTGATTTCACTTGCACCCTAAACCGGGTGACATCCACAACCACTTCAATGTTCGAACAGTAGCCCCAACCACGGGTTCTGATACCAATTATTAGGATCTTCATGGACCATCAGACACTACTCAGGGCCCAACCACAGAACACCAAACCCCACTTGACCACCTTGGGATAAGAGGTGTGGGGTTTTTAACTAAAAATCCTCGGTGCTATGTATGGAGAAGTCCAAGCTTATTGTATGTTCTTACTATTTCAATGATGATGACATACTTAAAATCTAATTCATTCACTTAATATATTATACTTTAAAATGTAAAGTCATTTCCGATGGTAATCATTTTACCCACATATGATGTAGTTCTAGTTTTTCAAAATTCCCATAAATATTATGTACGCAATTCAATTTGGAAGGAAGAGTTCACCGAATGGAATATAGGTAATGGTTTGTCCTTTCGTAACATTGTGGCCTTTTCAACATAGTTGGATCCAGAGTAGGTAAAAATCACTGAATTTGTGGGTTCTCGGGCGAGGGTAATCTAGGTATGGGCTACCTCCCAGAAAACTGCTAATGGATATCCACATCAGTTTTAGTTGAAAATCCCACGCTATCGGATAACCACAATGACTAAGTGGGAACAGTATTGGCAAAGATCAGGTCCTTAAAAATGGTATTAGAGTCAACCACGGGTTACATGTCGAGGGCGAAAGAGTATGCTTGACGGATTGAACATATTCCAGAGTCTCATGAGTGAGAAAAAATGCCAGAGTCTAGAATTGAACATATTCCGTACCCGAGGACGGCTCCAAATTAAGTTGGAATAGAGGTAATGGTTTGTCATTTGCTAACACCGAGACCTTTTCAGCATAATTGGCTTCGTAGTTGGCTTAAAATATTTATAGTTAAGCATGCTGGGTATTGAGTAATCTTGGGATGCGTGACCTCTTAAGAAGATGCTTCTAGCTGAACGCAGCGGTTACCATAGAAAACTCAATACTATCAGATGAACGCAGTGGCTTAGTAAGGACATTATCGGTAGAAGGCAGGCCATTACATTCTACGACATTATGCCTCCAAATGTGAGGTTATTTGTTGCATAAAAATAATAAAATCATGATTAGTTAGTAAGTCAAATCATTAAGTGATTAACCTAATAACAATAATCTCTACTAAAAATAAACTCTGCTATCCATCATCATTGAATAAAAATAACGTTAAACCATTTATCAAGAAATATGTGAGGCGATGTGAAATTACTCACTGGGCACCAATACTTGCCACCGTCATTATGGTCCACTTATATAATTGTTAGCCAATTTAACTAAGTTTGGTGCTGCTTTTTTTCATTCAAAAAAAGTATTTTGAAAACATTTTGATAGCAATATTTTTTCATCTTAGTGTTTATTAAAGATTTCATAAAGTGTACACTTCCAAATTTTATCAATTTGTAAAGTGGGGAGAAGGAGCATTTAAAAGCTTCAAAAGCAAAATCTATAGTTCACCCTAGCTTCATATTTTATTTTCCAATTCTATCCCATTTTGTTTATAACTGACAACAATTATCCTTGAATCTATATATAATCACCAATTTTTATTTTTTACATTTTATATTCTTTAAAGATAATTATTTTTTATTTTTAAACTAAATTTTATGTTATATCGTATCACTAAAATATACTTTTATTTTCAACGATAAATATTAAGAGATTATGGATTTTTTAAAAGTGGTTTAGAAAAATAATACATTTTAGTAATAATACTAATTAGTAAATTTAATATTACATGTGTACGTACTCTAATAGTAGAAAATTTACTTTACACACTATAAAATAGAATAAACAATTTTCAGAAATATGTCTGCTTTTGTCATTTTCTCACTAACTATAGTTGAACATGATATTTTCAGAGATATGTCTGTTTTTTTAAAATAGTTTTAGCTTTAGTTTATAATCTGCAACCGTTCAATTTTATTTTTTATAAAGCTCGGTACAGTAACTTACATCGGCAACCAATCGTTTTTTTTTTACATAGCTCCGCACAATAACGTACATCGGAAAATAACTTTTGTAAAGCTCGCAACAATACCAAACTAATTCTAAGTATTAGCTAATAAAAATATACTTTTATTATCATCATTGGTAGAATAATTTATATATTATGTTTTTTAGTTTGATATTTAATTAATAGACTATTTATTATGAAGAATTATGGAACCTTAATGACATGATAACTTTTGTCCATTAGATGCATTTCTAATCTCAAACACAACCATCACCTATGACAAACGATTACCTCCCTAGATTTATCTCTTGTGAGGAAAAATTTGAACCGCCACTTACATAAGCAAAGTTATCCAAACTGTGCTTTATATTCTTGATGATAATAATAAGAAAGTGAAGTAACAAAGTATTAGTATTGATTTTGCTTAATGGGATTGCATAAAAAAAAACATAAAGTGTTCCATTATATGAGTTACCGGAAGATCCAGGTCTCTTGTACTTGTTCCTTAGATTAGTGGTTATTTATGTGTTTATAAGGCTTAACCCGTGTCGTAACTAATATCTACTGATATTATTAGATTAGTGATTCATTGGACCTTCGCCACCGCTTCCACAACCTACTATCGCAACTAATATCTATTGATATTTTTTCTTTTTTTATCAAAATTATTTATTAATAGAAGAAATACAAATTTATTAATTTAACTAAGAGAAAATTTATAGTGGAATAAATTAATAAATTATTTATTATGAGAAATTAGTGAACAAACATTATTATGAGCAATTAATAAATCATTTAATATCAATTAGTGTGGAACACTAATTAGTTAGGTATTTATTATATTAATCATTTACTATATTTATTATATTAGATTTTCATTAATGGGTCATTAAATGTTAGTTTTATGGGACAAATTACAACCATAGATATATCAATTGGGATATGAAATCTTGGCCATCACTTACACGTGCGAGATGAGGGTGTGGTCTGCACAACCACGACCGTAGATTTATCTTTGCCCAGAATAAATCCTAGCCACCACTCAGATAGGCTAAGTTAGCCAAACTGATCCAGTACCGTAATAAACTACATAAAACCTTTTAAAAATAACAATGATCGACAATGAAAAGATCAATATTATTGATGATGAATTATGAAAAATGGTGATTTAACTCTGCCAATTCGCATGCTTTTTTTGGTTCGAATGTCTTTCTTTTTTTGGTGATAATTGGAACTTGATTCAATTTATAGTTAGTCAAAATTATATACTGTACAATAGAAAAGAAAAGATCATCGACCAGTACCTAGAGATAAAGATCAGGTCCTTAAAAATGGTATTAGAGTCAACCACGGGTTACATGTCGAGGGCGAAAGAGTATGCTTGACGGATTGAACATATTCTAGAGTCTCATGAGTGAGAAAAAATGCCAGAGTCTAGAATTGAACATATTCCGTACCCGAGGACGGCTCCAAATTAAGTTGGAATAGAGGTAATGGTTTGTCATTTGCTAACACCGAGACCTTTTCAGCATAATTGGCTTCGTAGTTGGCTTAAAATATTTATAGTTAAGCATGCTGGGTATTGAGTAATCTTGGGATGCGTGACCTCTTAAGAAGCTGCTGCTAGCTGAACGCAGCGGTTACCATAGAAAACTCAATACTATCAGATGAACGCAGTGGCTTAGTAAGGACATTATCGGTAGAAGGCAGGCCATTACATTCTACGACATTATGCCTCCAAATGTGAGGTTATTTGTTGCATAAAAATAATAAAATCATGATTAGTTAGTAAGTCAAATCATTAAGTGATTAACCTAATAACAATAATCTCTACTAAAAATAAACTCTGCTATCCATCATCATTGAATAAAAATAACGTTAAACCATTTATCAAGAAATATGTGAGGCGATGTGAAATTACTCACTGGGCACCAATACTTGCCACCGTCATTATGGTCCACTTATATAATTGTTAGCCAATTTAACTAAGTTTGGTGCTGCTTTTTTTCATTCAAAAAAAAGTATTTTGAAAACATTTTGATAGCAATATTTTTTCATCTTAGTGTTTATTAAAGATTTCATAAAGTGTACACTTCCAAATTTTATCAATTTGTAAAGTGGGGAGAAGGAGCATTTAAAAGCTTCAAAAGCAAAATCTATAGTTCACCCTAGCTTCATATTTTATTTTCCAATTCTATCCCATTTTGTTTATAATGACAACAATTATCCTTGAATCTATATATAATCACCAATTTTTATTTTTTACATTTTATATTCTTTAAAGATAATTATTTTTTATTTTTAAACTAAATTTTATGTTATATCGTATCACTAAAATATACTTTTATTTTCAACGATAAATATTAAGAGATTATGGATTTTTTAAAAGTGGTTTAGAAAAATAATACATTTTAGTAATAATACTAATTAGTAAATTTAATATTACATGTGTACGTACTCTAATAGTAGAAAATTTACTTTACACACTATAAAATAGAATAAACAATTTTCAGAAATATGTCTGCTTTTGTCATTTTCTCACTAACTATAGTTGAACATGATATTTTCAGAGATATGTCTGTTTTTTTAAAATAGTTTTAGATTTAGTTTATAATCTGCAACCGTTCAATTGTTCTTTTTATAAAACTCGGCACAATAACTTACATCGGCAACCAATCGTTTTTTTTACATAGCTCCGCACAATAACGTACATCAGAAAAACACTTTTGTAAAGCTCGCAGCAATACCAAACTAATTCTAAGTATTAGCTAATAAAAATATACTTTTATTATCATCATTGGTAGAATAATTTATATATTATTGTAGTTGCAGGAATTCCCACACTACACCCTATTCAAGAATTCATTAATATTTACGACATAATTTGAAGATTAAAGACACTTTTTATTAATATGATCTCAAGGAATTACAGAAATCAAGAACACAGAACACTTGATAAAGATTTTCTCTCTCCTAAAACTTTCTTAGCACTCAAAATTTCATTAGCCTCTCTGGAACTATTCATCTCCTTTATATATGTATTTACATAGTGGATTACAGCTCATGACAGCTCATTTACAGTTAAGATTCCTTTCAATTTCGGATCTGAGTTCTTGCGATAAATCGCAGTTGGAACCACATTTATCTTTCGCAAGTTTTATTGATATAACGCAAACATGTCACACTTTCTTCGTGTTTCCGTCGTTTTCAGTCGTTACGTCATTGTTTAAGTCATCTTTGGATGTCTCGCAGAATATCATTGATGTGTCGCAGAACAATGGTTTATTATCGATGTATCATAGTACTGTTGTCTATTTCGCAACAATATTGTTGTGACAATATTCTGACCCTACATCTTGCCTCTTCTCATATCTTTTCTGCGAAGAAGATAAAGATTATGAGAATCTTTAGTTTTTAATTTGCCGCAACTCCTTATCTTTTACCCGACAAAGTTCCCTACTTTACGCTTTTACTACTGACACGCGTCAATCTTTACCGATTTACCCGGTTACCCATCCTTCATCTATAAATACCATTCCACTCGAGAGTATTTCTTTCTTCTTTCACCTTCTCTTTTTTCTTCAAAATCTTTTTCGTCTGCAACTTTTTCTTTCCTGGTATTCTTCCTGCTGCTGCTCTAATGGAGACTCAAAGGTATGTTCTTATCTTTATCACCCATTTTTCTTCATAATCCCCATATTTTATCATCTTTTTCAGTAACACCACTTCTCAAATTAAAATTACTATCAAAAACCCTAACCCTAAGGGTCCTCAGAAAAGGCGCGTTGGGAAGACGAAAAGATCTGAGGATGATAAGGTAGTAAGAAACACATATTCCTTTGAAATAAAAATATTGTTGCCTCTGTTTCTTACCTAAATTATTATTCGCATAATGAAGAGAATGTTCCTAAACCTCTCAAGCGTTCGCGTCAAGTTAAAGCTCTTTCAGATGAAGTGGATATTCTTGAATTTTTACCTGCAAAACCTGTTTCGTCGCAAGATAAATCTTCTTCTTCTCCTTGCGTAAATTTCAATACTCATTTTACTTCTCCATCGACCCCTATTAAAGTTATTGATACTAATATTCCCATCTCTGATAATCCCAACATTTTGAAAACTGCGATAGATGAATCTACGATAGTTGGAAATAAATTTGTGACAAATGAAACTGCGGTAAATGAAACTAAAGTAAATGAAACGACGGTCAATGAGGCTGCGGTGAATGAAGTCGTAGATAATGAAACTGTGGTAAACAAAGCTGCAATTAAGGAAACTGCGGTGGATGATGACGCGGTGAATGAAACTGTAACTACGACCACTCAAATTCCTTCTTACACTCTTACTATCGCCAAAACTTCTTCCTCTACTTCTCTTCCTTCTTCCCAAGAAATAGCAACAGGGGTTGAAGCTGCTTTTCAAATTTTATCTGAAGTTTTGAATGATGCTATGAAATCTTCTTCAGATCCTGCGAGACAGGATGTTTATATGATTCTAAGAAAGCATCTTGGGTCTTGCGGTTCTTCATCTTAGTTAACTGCCTTAGAAGATGAGGTTGAAACTTTGAAGAAGAATCTTCAAGCCAAAACTTTGGAGTGTGAACTTCTCGATCATAAGCTTCATAATTCTGAATTAGACTCTGAAATTATTCGCAGAAGAATGATGATCTAAAAGGTATAACTTTCTTGTCTTTGCTTTTGCCTCTGTAAATCTTTGCTTTTTATGTACTCAATTTTCCTTTATTTATTTGTTGATGCATATTTAGCTTTAAAGCATAACCAATTAATGAAGATACTTGAGTGGGAAACAATTACTGATGAAGCCCGCACTGGGAAAGAATCTTGGAAGAATCAATTTGATAATTTGAATGTTCTTCATACATATTCAATTGACGAGATAAATAACCTTAAGAATGAGAACAACCAACTGATTCATGAACGAGATCAACTAATTCATGAACGAGATCGTCTAAATAATGAAGCCTCCCAACTTTTATATTCGCTAAATCAGATTAACTTGAGGGTGGAATCTTTATCAGATGAAAACAGAGTTTTATCCCAAGAGAAACGTAGTTTTGTGGATACAACAAAGACTTATTCTCAGCAATTAGACAATCTTCAAAAGTTGTGTAAGGACCAAGAGCAGTCCCTTCGCATACTGAAAGATGAACTTAAAAAGAAAACTGAATCATCTGCCGCTGAACAAGAGAAGCTTATAAAAGGCAGATTAGCTCTAAGTGTAAAAGTCAACAATCTCAAAGATGATTGTTCTCAAGAGAAGCTTATAAAAGGCAGATTAGCTCTAAGTGTAAAAGTCAACAATCTCAAAGATGATTGTTCTCGACTGAAGGAAGAAAATGTTTATCTTCGCAATTGTGAAAAAAGTATAAAATCTCGTTTAAAAGGTAAGGTTGGGGATTATTTTGATGATGCCATGAACCGATGGAAGAGTTGCTTCTTTAATATAATTCACACCTTATCTTCACAAAAGGAAGGTAGTCATTTTGACTGCCTCATCTATTAATTATTTCATTATATTTTCTCATCTTATTTTTCGCGAAAATTCCCTCTAATATGCCATTTTTCTCTTGCAGAATCTGAGAAGCATCTTCAAGCTTCAATTTCTGATCTGTCTATGAGGTTAGACAAACTTCGCAAAAAGAACACCGCGCTTTCCAATTCTCACAACAGGGCATTGAGAAGATTCGACTATCTTGAATATTTTAAAGATATAGAGATCAGAAATCGGGAAAAGAATTGCCTCCGCAAAGCTCATTTAGGCGCTGAGGTTTTCATAAATAATGTTCTATTCTCTCATTCTTTACCTCCTATGAAGATCAAACCCTTGGAGATAAATGATAATGAAGTTCATCATCCCATAGATGAAGATCTAAATTATTCAAGTAATGAAGAAGATTTTTCTGAAGACGAACAAAATCCTTCTGAGGACGAAGAAAACCCTCTTAATGAAGCAGAAGAACAAAACCCTCCTCATGAAGAACAAAATCCTCCTCATGAAACAATTGCTGGTGATGGAAAAACTCAAACTGAAAAAGATGATGCTGGTGAAGATAACAGTGGTGAACAAGAATGATGAAATTTAAATTATCATGTATTCCTGCGAAATATTTCTTGTTCTTCTCTCTGTTCTGCGAATGATTGTAATTTCCAAATTTTTCTTCTTCTTGCTTTTTTTGCGAAACATTGAAGTTTTTGTAACTCAATCACCTGTTCTGATTTATTAATTCTGAATCCAATCTTCATAAACTCTTGTAATTTGATTATCTTCCTTCTTTTTTATTATTTTGATTCTTCTCAAGGAAGATAATGAAATGTTATTTTATAATCCCCATATTTGCCCCTCATAATCTTCCTTGTGAAGTATTTTATTTGTTACCCTTGTGAGAAATCCCATATTTGCCTCTTGTTATCAATCTGTAATATGATAAATGAATTATCGAAAATATTTCTGCGAAGAATTTGTTATATGCTTCGCAGACATAACTTCTTTTGTGGTCTTATTTCGCCTTCCTAGTTAAAGGTCTTATTATGCCACCTTTATGCGACAAGATCGCAGGACATTCTTACTTTTCATGTAATAATCCATTGATCTTGCATTATCATTTAATTTTAATTTTTGCGACAATATGATAAATCTAAGCCATCTTGTGAGATTAATCTCTCTTTGCTTTTTAAGACTTATGACATTGCCGTCTTTGCGATTTATATCCTCTTATCATTGATTTCATTTATCTCATCTTTTAATATTATCGCAAAAACCCATTGACCTCATCATAACATTTCTTTTTAGGCTTTTTGGCCAGTCACGCGGCAATATGACGGGTCTAAATATTCTTGCGAATTTAAAGTCCCATGACATTGCTGTCTCTGTCACACGACAATATGACGGGCCTAAATATTCTTGCGAATATAAAGCCCCATGACATTGCCGTCTTTTTTGATACACAGCTCCCTAATGGAGGGTATCGCCCTTATCTCTCCCCCTGGTTGCCCCTTCAAGGATTATACATCGGCCATACAAGGCTAGCACTTTCCCATCCGGTTCTGCCAACAACTAGTTGTTTTCGCAGACTTGTCCTTTATGCCTTATATGGCTTATAGTTACAAGACTGCACCCTAAGTGGGGTTTTCTTCGGGCCGAACACATCGTAAGCCAAGACTTTCCATGGATGGCCAGGGTAGGTTCATCCATCCCGGGCACCCACAACTCAACCGTGTACCTCGGCGCCTTGATCATACGTTGCATTCCTTAGGAGAAACTCTCGGGCGTCCAACCAGGGCATAACCTTATATAGTTGGGAATCCAAGTTATCTCTCCTGGATGGATTTTCTATAATCCCAAATCTTCATGACTAGGTTCCAGCAGCGGTATAGCCTTTCCCATATCCATGCAAAGAGATACCCCCCTTATGACGCACTTTAAGGACATTGCCTCTTATGGAATAGAATCCGCGAACTAAGGTGTACGCCATAAAAGTTCATCCCGTTCTTATATATTTTTAGGCGATTTGCGCCTGTCTTTATGCATTTGCATTAAAAAAATTAATTATCTCGCAAATTATTGCAGAAAATAGCTTTTATATTCAGCCAACTTTGTTCTTGCAGAACATTTCTTTTATTCTCTCACAATTTCTTGCGTGTAATCCCTTCATTCTAGTCTTTCAAATCTTTATTGATAATATTTTCTTAGATATTGTCTATTCCATGGTCTGCCCAGTCTTTGACCCATGTCTCTTCCTTCTGGATCCATTAATTTATATGCTCCAGTTCCAACTATTTCTTTAATTATATATGGCCCATCCCATTTTTTCGCTAATTTTCCTCCATTTTCTCGCTGATATTCTGGTGTTTCTCGCAGAACTAAATCTCCAACTTGGAATTCACGCTTCTTTACTCATTTATTATATTCACGAGCTAATCTACGATGGTAGTTTTCCATATGTTGTAGTGCTTTTTCTCTCTTCTCTTCTACCTCATCAAGTTTATCTAGAATCATACCAGCACTAAGATTCTTTTCCCAAGCTTCTCTTTTTGTTGTAGGAATAGCAACTTCTGTTGGTAATACTGCCTCAACCCCATATGTTAAACAAAAAGGTGATGCCCCAGTTGCTTCTCGTCGTGTTGTATTATAAGCCCAAACTGCATTATGGACTTGTTGACACCACGTTCTATGATGCCATTCTAACTTCTTTTTGAGAATATCTGCGATTGTTTTGTTAGTTGCTTCAGCTTGACCATTTGCCTGTGGATATAAAGGAGTTGATTTTCCGCATTTTATCTTAAATGCATTAAGTAACATCTCTATATTTTGCCCTTCAAATTGTTTTCCATTATCTGACACCAATTGCGCTGGAATTCCGAATCTGCAAATGATATTTTCAAATATAAATGTGAAAATGTCCTTATCACGAATATGATGTACTGCCTTAACTTCCGCCCATTTTGTGAAGTAATCTGTTGCGACAATTAAGTATCTCTTTTGCCCTGTTCCTGGCACAAATGGTCCCACAATATCTAAACCCCACTTTCCAAATGGCCAAACATTTTTTGAAGATGTTAATGTTTCACCTGGTGCATGTATTCTTTTTGCAAATCGCTGACATTCCTCGCAACTTCTTGATAAATTCTTTGCATCTTCATGCATATATGGCCAATAATAACCTTGCATTTTCGTTCTGTATGCTAAAGATCTGCACTTGTTGTGATTACCAGCATCCCCACTATGTAGCATTTTTAATATTTGCTTTCCTTCTTCTTGTGTCAAACATCTGAGGGAAGGCCCATTTAAAGATTTTCGATATAATACCCCATCTCTTAACTCATAGTTTGTTGCTCTACTTTTCAATTTATGTGCCTCCAATCTGTTCCTTGGTATCTCCCCCCTTGCTAGATATGCGTGAATTTCCGCACACCAATCTGCGATAATTCGGCTTGATTCTTCGCCATTATTTTCCATTGCCATTGCCTCAGCTTCCTCTTCTTCTTCTTTATTAATTGACGGTGCTATGAGTGTTTGTATTTTTATGTTTCTCGCAGTCGGATCTACCATCATACTTGATATAAACGCAAAAGCATCTGCAAGCCTATTATCCCTTCTTGAAATATGCCTCCATTTGAGTTTTGGTATTTTCGCAGATAATTCTTCTACCAGTTTCTTATATTTTTTCAAAGATATATCATTGGTTGCATATTCCCCTTCAATTTGGTGAATAATCAACTGTGAATCACTGGTAACTCTTGCATTCTCCACCTTCATTTCTATCACAAATCTTAGAGCATGTACTACAGCCTCATATTCTGTCTCATTATTGGTAGATTCGAATTCCAGTCGAAATGCAAATTCCATTTTTTCACCTTCTGGCGAAATAAAAATGACTCCCACTCCATTTCCTTCTCCATTGGATGATCCATTTACTAATATCTCCCACCTATTTGGTTCTGTTAAAAGATCTCTTGGATCCCCATATTCTTCTTCTATATCCATCATGTCTTCTACAGCTTCATCATCCTCCAAAGGAAACTCTGCGACAATTTGAGATTTTGGCGAAGATAAAATTGCATATTGAATCTCAAAATGCCCCACTTGTGCATTCCATCTTTCAACTCTGCCTGATCTTTTTGAATTTTTCATTACTGACTCTATTGGTACTTTTGTTAGTACTTTGATTTTATGCGCTTGGAAATATATGCGAAGTTTAGAAGCTGCATAAACTAAATCCAAAATTAGTTTTTCAATCTTAGAATAAATTTTCTCCGCAGCATTAAATGTTTTGCTGATGTAGTAAATAGGTTTTTCAACTCCTGCGTCATTTCGTGAAAGTACTGCGCTTAAAGCGTGTGGAGTTGTCGCAAGATATATCAGCAATTCTTCTCCTGGTTCAGCCTTCTGTAATATGGATATATTCATCAAATATTCCTTAACTCCTTGAAAAGCTTTCTCACATTCATCTGTCCATTTAAATTTTGTTCCCTTCTTTAGTATGTTGAAGAAATGTTTGCATTTATCTGATGACCGCGAAATAAATCTTCCTAGTGAGGCTAAAAGTCCATTCAATTTTTGCACATCTTTTACTGTTGCTGGAGTTGGCATATCCCGAACTGCTTGCACCTTTTCAGGGTCAACTTGTATTCCTTCTTTCGATACAATATATCCCAAGAATTTCCCAGATGATACTCCGAAAGTACATTTCTCAAGATTTACTTTGATATTAAAAAGCCGCATCTGGTCAAAAATTTCCCTTAAGTCTTGCACATGATTTTTAGCTTCTTTGACTTTTACCAACATATCATCCACATATACCTCTAAAGTTTTATGTATCCATTTTGCGAATACTTTTTCCACCATTCTTTGGTATGTTGCCCCTGCATTTCGTAACCCAAAAGGCATCTTTGTGTAGCAATATAATCCTATGGGAGCAAAGAATGCAGTATGTTCTTGATCTTCTTCTGCCAGCGAGATTTGATTATAGCCCTTGTATCCATCCAACGAAGATATTCGATCATTTCCTGTGGCAGATTCCACCATCTGCGGGATATCTGGTAAGGGAAAACTATCTTTGAGACAAGCTTTATTTAAATCAGTAAAATCGATGCAAATTCTTATCCCCTTGTTTTTCTTGGGAACTACTACCATATTGGCGATCCATTCTGGATACTTCGCTTGCCTTATAATTCCCGCATCAAGCATCTTTTGCAATTCTTCCTCTATCTTATCATGATAAGTAGTTGCAATCTTTCTTATTCTTTGTTTGATTGGTCTCATATTGTTGTTAATCTCCAATCTATGGCACGCAACAGATGGATCTATTCCAGGCATCTCATCCATATTCCACGCAAAAATATCTCTTTATTCTCGCAGAATGTTTACAGTTTGCTCTTCTTCCTCCACATCCATCTTAGTTCCAATTTTCAGCATTTTTGGGTCTTCTTCACTTCCAACATTTACTTATTTTGTTGGTGCTGCTGCGGTATAACTGGCTTCATGCTCTCCCATTGGTGTTGGTGTCTTTATTATCTCTGCTGGTTCATCATTTTCTTGCGATACATCACCGGATATTCCTTTTCCTTCTTTTGATTTTATCATGTAAATCTTGAATTCTTCTTCTTTATTTTCTTCTCTCCTCATTTTTCTACGTTGTTTTCGCAACTAAATTTGATTTTCACAATTCCTTACTTCATTTTGGAAACATAACGCTGCATAATCTGCATCTCCTCTAATTTCGCCAATTCCACTAGGCATAGGGAATTTTAAACACTGATGTAGGGTTGATGATACAGCCTTGATTGCATGTATCCATGGTCTTCCCAACAGCATGTTATAAGGCGATTTCACATCTACCACACTCAAAGTGACCTGTGTTTCTATTTCCCCCAGCGGAATTCGTACTACAATTTCACCTTTAGGTTTTGTTAGAGATTTTCCAAATCCATGAATATGATATGTTGGACTAAGCATTTCTTCATCTTTGTATCCCATTTTCTTGAATGTGTGGTAAAACATTATATCCACAAAACTTCCTGCGTCTACCAGAGTCCTATTCACAGCCCACTCTTCTGTAGATCTTACTAATTTCTCTTTTCTTGTTGGTACAACAGACACTATGATCACCAATGGAGATGTATGACTTAAATTCTCTTTCGGAATTTCTGCTGCCGTGAATGTAATCTTCTATTTTTCCCAATATTTTAGCGGTGATGCCTCATCTACCGTCATGATTTTCTTTCCTTCGAAATCTCGCTTGTGTATCCTTCCTTTAATATCTTCATGGAATTTATCTATCATCATCTTTGTTATTACATCACACTCTTATTTCTTTTGATTATCTTTGATTTCAATCATCTTCTCTTCCACCAAATTTCTTAGTATTCTTCTAATTCTTGAATGATTTCTGTCTTTTACCTAGCTTTTACTATGATTTTCAACTCTTCAATCCCTGTTTTTGGGCGCCAAAATGTAGTTGCAGGAATTCCCACACTACACCCTATTCAAGAATTCATTAATATTTACGACATAATTTGAAGATTAAAGACACTTTTTATTAATATGATCTCAAGGAATTACAGAAATCAAGAACACAGAACACTTGATAAAGATTTTCTCTCTCCTAAAACTTTCTTAGCACTCAAAATTTCATTAGCCTCTCTGGAACTATTCATCTCCTTTATATAGGTATTTACATAGTGGATTACAGCTCATTTACAGTTAAGATTCCCTTCAATTTCGGATTTGAGTTCTTGCGATAAATCGCAGTTGGCACCGCCTTTATCTTTCGCAAGTTTTATTGATATATCACAAACATGTCACACTTTCTTCGTGTTTCCGTCGTTTTCAGTCGTTACGTCATTGTTTAAGTCATCTTTGGATGTCTCGCAGAATATCATTGATGTGTCGCAGAACAGTCGTTTATTATCGATGTATCATAGTACTGTTGTCTATTTCGCAAGAATATTGTTGTGACAATATTCTGACCCTACAATTATGTTTTTTAGTTTGATATTTAATTAATAGACTATTTATTATGAAGAATTATGGAACCTTAATGACATGATAACTTTTGTCCATTAGATGCATTTCTAATCTCAAACACAACCATCACCTATGACAAACGATTACCTCCCTAGATTTATCTCTTGTGAGGAAAACTTTGAACCACCACTTACATAAGCAAAGTTATCCAAACTGTGCTTTATATTCTTGATGATAATAATAAGAAAGTGAAGTAACAAAGTATTAGTATTGATTTTGTTTAATGGGATTGCATAAACAAAACATAAAGTGTTCCATTATATGAGTTACCGGAAGATCCAGGTCTCTTGTACTTGTTCCTTAGATTAGTGGTTATTTATGTGTTTATATGGCTTAACCTGCGTCAGTAACTAATATCTATCGATATTATTGGGCCGACCGAATCAAGGGCCGTGAGGGAGGAGTCCCTTTTATGGCCATTTTTTTGTTAAATGAAGAGTAACGTAAATGTTCAATTTCATAAAAAGATTGAGAAAGAATATTCCTTGCAGATTCCCGTCACATTTGGTTACTTTTTCACTAAACAAGATTATCCCTCTCTTTTAGTCCAATTATTATAACTCTTTGTGTATCCTACTTTTTCAGGGGTATAATTGGAAAGCAAACTTTAATATAACATATATAAAAATCCGTGCCTTAGAATTTTACAAATTTTATCTCGTTGGAAAGGTTGTAAAAAAATCTACGCAATGAGCACAAACAACAATATCAAATTTAAACTTCATCTTCAGATTCTTTTTCGGTCGGCCCTTCCACCGTGGCAACGGTTGTACTAGTTAGATTAGTGATTCATTGGACCTTCGCCACCGCTTCCACAACCTACTATCGCAACTAATATCTATTGATATTTTTTCTTTTTTTATCAAAATTATTTATTAATAGAAGAAATACAAATTTATTAATTTAATTAAGAGAAAATTTATAGTGGAATAAATTAATAAATTATTTATTATGAGCAATTAGTGAACAAACATTATTATGAGCAATTAATAAATCATTTAATATCAATTAGTGTGGAACACTAATTAGTTAGGTATTTATTATATTAATCATTTACTATATTTATTATATTATATTTTCATTAATGGGTCATTAAATGTTAGTTTTATGGGACAAATTACAACCATAGATTTATCAATTGGGATATGAAATCTTGGCCATCACTTACACGTGCGAGATGAGGGTGTGGTCTGCACAACCACGACCGTAGATTTATCTTTGCCCATAATAAATCCTAGCCACCACTCAGATAGGCTAAGTTAGCCAAACTGTGCTTTATAAGGGAGATCTCTCAACCAAGTATATATCAATAAAATAATACATATACACAACAATTCAAAAATTATTACTAAATGATTCATGTTAGAGGAGTGTGTGACATATGAATATGATATTACCGAATATATGTCATGATGCGGAGGCGTGCATCCAAATACGGAGCGTCTAGGGGCGGACCAATGGGTGGTGTACCAATGGCGGACCATGAAGTGACAACCCCTCCACCACAGGATCTATAGGGGTGGGTTTTTTTAAATCACAAGTGGGACTCTAATATCATAATCCATCGGTACAGAAAATTGGTCCGCCAAATTGGTACCAATTTGGTCCACCTTTAGACTTTTCGATCCAAATACCTGTCACGAATCTGACGCAAATATGTAACCATTTTAAGCGCATCAGGCTACATAGCTCTCTTGTACCGAAACTTTATTTCTAGCAAATTACAAAAATGTTTTATACCCCTTTTTTTTACTGACATTTTTAGGGGCCAACAAAAAGGATTTAGGAGCCAAAAATAAAACAAAATAGGGTCACCCAAACGTAAAGTGAGTTACCCCTAATCTCGCATATTTCTTAATGGCAAATTGCTCTTACATAATCGGTAGGTAATATATTATTTTTATCCTCCGAATGTATTCGGTAGACAAAATAAGAAGTATGTGTCTGAATGTAGTGGGTGCAGTATTTGAATGATTTTTTTTTCTTCTAGGATTTTTCTGTTTTTTCCCATATTTGGGAGATATTCATGATTTTTATCTCCCGAATGTAGTCGTGTTCTTCATTTCTTAAGAACATCGACAGTATTCGGGAGATATAATTATAGGTTAACTTCCGAATATTGTTGGACATGTCTTCCTGTGAACAAAGCCTTATATGCCTTATATGTCTTCATGTCTCCCGAATCTGGGAAAATACAGAAAACCCTAGAAGAAAGAAAAAAATGAAACAAAATTCATTCAAATACTGCACCCACTACATTCGGACGCATACATCTTTTTTTGTCTACCGAATGTATTCGGAGGATAAAAATAATATATTACCTACCGATTATGTAAGGGCAATTTTTTCATTAAAAATATGCGAGATAAGGGGTAACTCACTTTAGCTTTGGGTGACTCTATTTTATTTTATTGTTGGCTTCTAAATCCTTTAGAGTGACCTCTAAAAACGCTAGGATATTTCCCCCCCCAAAGTTTTTCCTCGGGGAGTCATCATATAATGGCCCAATTTAACACCAATTGACCCATGTTTGCTCAGGAATAATAATAGGGGAGGAATTGTGGGAGGTGCCTAGCAAGGTCGAGCTAGTTAAGGTATGTCCTAAATCCCAAGGTGTTTAAGAAGAGAGTCGGGCTAACAGTGTTTGTTTTTCGCTGACTCGATGTCTGAATCTGATTCGGTCCCTTACTCGATTCGAGTCAGATGTCAGACCATTTGTTTTTAATTTTGAGTCAGATTTGATTCGTAATATGATTCGGACCCAGGAAATAAAATGCCCTTAACTCATGACACCAAGCCACTGATCACATATTTTTGAATCAAATAAGTTAAAGTTGACTCGAAAAACAAACATATCAAGCCAGATAAGCGAGGTGATGCCAGTAAAATCCCGACGACACAGATGAGTCAGTGGAAAAAAAAACAAATAAGGTGTAAGGTTGATACTTCAACTGTCCTGCACAAAGCAACGCAGCCCTGGCTGAGTAGTTGGCTCACGCCCTTATCTTGCCATCAAACGGAACTACAATAATATTGGATCCATTTGGCGGAGTAATACATATCCCAAATCACACGTCATTCGTTCTAAACACAGTGAGCTGTCATGAACCAGAATACCTGTTTTCGTTTGCACAATCTGTATGATCTAGCTATCAACGGTGCCGATGGATTTTAACTAAACAAACAAACACAACTTCACTTCAATCAACGGTATAAGTTTCGATAGATTAAAAAAAAAGATATTCACCACAGTGATTTAACGAGATTTTCTTTCCCTTTTCCAGTAAAAAGAAAACTTGGTTACCAAGGAAAAATAAAAACGGGAAAATTGAAAAAAAGGAAAACGGGAAAAATTAAAACTCGATTTTATTTCCATAAATAACGGTGAAAATAAAAAGGGAATGAAAATTATATATTCCAATTAAAATTCTAGGGTTTCATTTCTTCTTCATCTTCTCCAAAGGTTTATACTTTCTGTTTTTTTACAATCTCCTTCAAAAGTTACAACTTTTTTTTTCCAAGAGAAAATGAAGAGAAAATCACAAACACCCATTGAAACAGAGGAATTTCTACACACCATGCCAAGATTTCCATACAATTTTATGGGGAAATCTCAACCACCGACTCCAGAAGTAATAACAGCAGCCACCATTCTATACAGCTTCACAAATCCACAGGTTTATGAACAAAAAAAGTATGTTTTTTCACCGCCAAGAATTGCATTACAAGAACAACATGATGTTCCATTTCATGGCAGTGGTGTGAAACATGAGCAATTGAAGAGAGAAATCATGAATCCATCTCATGGCGGCGATTTGAAATATCATGAACAATTGAAGAGAGAAAAGAATCATGAACATTTGAAGAGAGCAATAATTAATAAAGCAGAGAACAAAATTGTAGTTTCTAGAAAAAAAGAGTTAACAAGAAGTGATTGTCTTGATTCTCAAGGAAGATTAATGTTACCAAGATCATTTATTAAAGATGAAGTGAAGCCATTACTGAATGAGGATGAGAGCCTTGAAGATGGAATTGATGTCAAAGTATATAACAATCAATTGCAGAAATTTGATATGGTGTTTAGGAGTTGGGCTGGCAGTAAAGTTTATATTCTTCGTAGTGATTGGAATAAGTTTTATCATGAAAATGGTTTGGAAAAGGAGATGAAGGTTGAAATATGTGTTTTTCGGCATGCTGTGACTGGGAAGATTTGTTTTGCTGTCTTAAGAATTTAAAGAACAGATTTTGGGGGTGCTGAAACAGAGGAGAAAGGGTTGAAGAACAGAGGAAATAGGATGAAGGAAAAGGGGTAAAGATTAGGGCTTTTAGTATATATGGTTTTCAATCTCTCTGTAGATATAAAGAGATTTTGATTTTATTAGGCTAGTTTACTAATTTTGTGTTCATATGAACAAAGTTTAATCTGGGGTAGTTCTAATTTCAGTTTAATGTCTAGGATTTTTTTATTGCAATTGGTAATGTCTAGTGGTTTTTGATTGCAATATATTTAATGGGTTTGTCTATTTGATCTTCAATTCTTCTCATTCAATTTCTGCAACTTAAAATTGTTGGCTCTGGTAGTACTGAAATTGGGGGTTTGGCTAAAACCCTAATTTTCTGCAACTTAAAAATGCTTGTTTGGGTAATACTGAAACTGGGGTTTTACTAAAGGCCTAATCTTGCAACTAAGAACACGGGTTTCTGCTAAAACCCTAATTATTGCAACATATTCTGCTTGTAAACATAATGTCTAAGGCAAAGATTGGAAATCCCTTTTCAGGGAATGTCATTTATTAAGAATCAATTTAACTGTACATTTATTAGTTTACAGACAATAAGAATGATTTAGAAATACCTAAAGAATTGAATGAAAATGAAAATGGAGTTGTTGAGGGGTTTGACATGATTCTATTGCTTTTCAGTTCAGGTCATTCCCCATACCTGCAAACACACAAAACACACATTGCAAGTTGGTGATTCCAAAACTAAGAAATAAAGCTGTAATTTTGTGGTATGAGACTGCAGTTACCTGAATTTTGCCATCTGAAGTTCCTAAAACAAGTAGTTCTTCATCATTGTCAATAGCCATCGAAATAATTTTTGTATTAGTCCCGGTTTGTAATAATTCTACTCTGGTGAGTTTCTCTTTACACCATATTTCCACAGCTCCAGTTTTGCAGCCTAAATAAATTAGTTCTGAGCTTATAGCCATGGATCGTATATCCATGTTAGATGGAAGTGATCCAACTACACTGAAGTTCGACGTGCTCCAAATCTTTGCAAAAGAAAAAAGATGGGTTAATAACCAAACCAAATTGAATCAAAACTGATGCAGGCATCATAAATGAGTGAAATGAAGCTGAAAAAAATACTTCGAGGTAACATCCATTATAGAAGGTTAAAATGGGGACTCAATTTAATGTGGTGGTTACCTTCACAGATGATCCGTCTAAAGGACTACCGGCAGAGTATATTAATCCATCCCGGACTTGTAAGGCATAGATAGGCATTGCCTTAGCTAGTAACTTCCTGCTACCAGTTTGAATTGTACCTATTGTTCCGGTAGCAAGATCAATTTCCTAATTCACATAGTTATATCAGTAAGTGTAAGAAAAAAAAAGTAAGTGTAAGAAAAATATTACGTTCAGCATACTGGAAGAATGAACATAACCGAAAAATGATCAGGTACCTGAATGCAACCATCACTGCACCCACAATAGAGTTTCCCATGTACAAGTTTCAAGCACTTAACATATTTGTTGGGGTTGAGCAACTTGGTTTCTCCGTTCCATGAGTGAACCTAATGGAAAGATTATTAGTACCCAGTTACCCAGACTTTAAAGACTCAATATCTTTAAGCCACATCTGAATCTTGTTTACAATAAGAATATATCACCTTCACACCAGCTCCATTTGGAATGAAGCACGAAATGGTATTGGCAACACATATACTGTTAACCTGTTCTTTTACTTCATGAACTTGTATGCAATGGATTGCATCATTCCCAATGGACCACACCTGTTTAACCGTCATAGATTTAAGTGTAAGAGTTGGTATTTTCTGTTAAATTCAGTCTTAAAAAATACATTGATATGGTTCTGAAACAAGTGTTGTTAGCATGAGTATACCTTTATGGTTTTGTCGAGGGAGCCAGTGTATAGTCTCTCCCCAGATGATAAAACTGTCATGCTAGTAATTGCTTTTGAATGTTCTCGACATTCTTGACTGAGACGAAGATGTTTACCTTTACCACTCCATACCTACAAAATTGTGTTACATGTAATGTCAGAGTCAGATTCAAACACTTACTAGATCAAACAAGTTTCCAGCGACATTCTTATAGCTAATAAGCTTTTATCCACCTTTAGTGTCCCATCAGAATGCCCTGAGAAAATTTTGTCGTTGAAACAAACTATTGAAGAAACTTCACCGTTACTACTGCAATCTACTTGTATCAACTCTTTATGTGTCCAAAGATCTTGCTGGCAAAATATGAGTGAAAATAGATATCAGATTACATCATCTTCATAAGATTACTACACAAAATTTGCTCGATTTAGTTTGACTTACAGTTCTAGAGTCTTGTCCTTTGGCAAAAACTTTTAGCATCTCTGCTGCTATGGTTGAAGTTTTCTTGAGTTCTCTTATACCCTTAAATATATCCTTCATGTGGAGAGTTAGTTCCTCTAGTCCCTCTGAAATAATCACACAGTGAAAGCATTAGTCACCGTGATTTTGTAACTAAACACGGAAAAAGACATGTTAAATAGAGGCCTACCTACCAGGGTCATGGCTAAAGCTCCTAAGAGAAAGCAGTGCAAGAGCTTTATCTTCAGTATCTCTGGTTGATTTGAATATTGAGACAAAGTGCTTTAACAAGCAAGATCGAGCAGCTCCCCGTATTCCCGTGTTTGGTAGAATTGCTAGCATATATGTCAACCATGTGGCCGCCACAAAACACGCAGACGCTACTTCTGCATATTTGCTCTCTAGACCTTCCGCTAATGCTTCAAACAAAAGACCAAATTCATGGCTGACTAAAACAAAAGCCATTTTTTTTTCCCATTCATCTGCAGCATGTTCATCCTCCTGTGATCAATTACAAAGCACAATTAAGATAACTAGGGAGTAAATATAAGGTGTAGAGGAAATATCTCAAGAAACCAACCAAGTTGTCTTCAGATGCGCTCAAAGTTTGGCTATACTGTTCCGTTCGCCTGAAGTTTGTGCATTTCTTGTCGACTCCTGCATATTTGAGAAGAACAGTTCGAGCAAGTGGCTTCCCAGTGTAAGAGAATCTCCCTTGCAGGGAAACAATTGTACTAGCAGCTGCTATTTGAGAGCGAGGAAATTCAACATTTTTGAGGCAAGAAACCAGAACATCTATAGCCTCCTCACGGTAAATACTCATTTTTCTTGGCTCTACCTGCATACAGAAACCCAAATTACTTATATTAGGCAACAAAAGAGGGCAGAATATCATTCCCTTCAAAAATTGGATTATATACAGAGGTTAGATTCCTACAAGAATATCAAGTTGAAGAAGGAGACCCGCAACAATGGGGGATTGATTCTGATTTGCGCTCTGCAGATAAACAAGGAGAGTATGCATTGTACTGAAAGCACCTTCATCTTTTATAATATGGAGAAGTTGCTCATTGAATGTCCTCCTGATGATTAAAGACATGGTCTCAAATCACAACAATAATTTTGATTCGTGTTCCATAATGCAATATAATAAACTGATTATTACCAAGTAGTGTACCTGTTTAGTTTTACTAACTCGCTAAGAAAATGAACTATCTCGAATTTTTCACCATCATTTGCTCCAATGAAACTCTCCAAAATAGGAGCCAGTTCAGCCTTATCAGCAATTACATTTCTACATTTCCCATCTTCCAGCATGCATCTTAGCAAAATTCTAACAGCTGAAATCCTTTCTTCTGCCTGTGCAGCCTGCAACCTCTCGACCACACTTCCAACCGCATTTGAAGAAATGATGCTCTGAACAACTGTTGATGATTCATTAGATTCCTCATCTTTACGAAGAATTTGACCCAAAAGAAGCACTGAAGCAGTTTTCGGCTTCAAATACAACTCAAACATATCTTCTTCTTTCTGCTGTACGACAGTAACTAAGGATTCAACCACACCCATCTCCAGTAGGCTCGCTGTAGAAGGCCTCAACATATATATCAACACAACAGCTTCAATTAGACCTTTCTTGAAAAGAGCAACAATACAATCCACATCTGAGTCAACTCTAGTAAGCATCTGAATGATGTTTTTATCCCGTGATCCCAGCTCAGTAAGGAGAAACACAGTAGTCCTCAATACCTTAGGATCAACAGAATTGAAAAGAATCTCCACAAACCCATTAATGACAGCAGGTTTTGACAACATATTTTGAATATCAAAATCCTTTTCAGCTCCACACCAAAACCGTTCAATTTGTAAAACAGCTGCTTCAGATTCACTCAGAATTTCTGACATACAAAGATGGTCAATAGCAAGAGGTAGCTCACTAATTGTACCATCAATGTTAGCCTGGCTGATTACACTTGTCGGAGACAGCAAAGATTTCATGGCATCCAACACAATTTGATCGGGTTTTGAAATTGAATTACTAGGTTGGATGTGGATAGGCCTAGGATTCTTTTCTTGCCAACTAGCAATTAGCCTTTTCAAGACGTAGTTAGTTTTCGGCAATTGTGTGCTCTGCAACTTCTGACGCGTAATGGGACATGTAGAATTACCCCTCTCAACCCACTCTTGAATTGCTTTTCGCTCGTAAGTCTGACCAGTTTCAAGTGTTACAGGATCAACAAATATGTTGCTAGTTATGGGACAAACAAAATCCTTAGGAGGAGTATGTTTTTCTCCACTACCAGGAGAAGAATCTCCTTCCATAACTGGACTACTAGAACTGAAAATAGAGAATATAATCTGATATAAGAAACTGGTACAAAAAAACAGTAAAGAATCCAATATAGGAAGAAAAAAGATAAACAATGAAATGGTGGTGCTTAATTTCTTAGTTCATTACCAGCTGGATGTGTCGACCATAGGTTGCTTCTGTTTTTGTAATTCAATCTTGTTTTCTTCAAACAATGTTTGTTTTCTGTTGTTTTCCTACACAACAAATGACTGGACCTCAAAATTGGTACTTGCATAGGTTTATCAGTCCATTTGAAAACATGGAAAAATCACAATTCTCTACTTAAATTGCAATAAATACCTCTAATTCTTGCTCAGATTCCGAAGAAGACGAAGAAGAATCATAATCCGAAGACAGGTTCAACTTCAAATCACCTTTGTTGAATGAATTCAATCTCGAAATAGTAATCTGGTTAGTGAAGAACTGTGCCGAAACTCTTTGTGGGTAAATAATCGGAGCCGTACTGGTACTAGTAGTAGCACTATTACTTCTGCTATAGAATTCCAGTGATCTCTCATCTCCTCTTTCTGCCAATATTGGCTGCCATTGTTGACAATAAACCAAGGTATCATCAAGTTACATGAACATAAAAATTAGCTCATAATCAAAAAACAAAAAAAATCATTGGGTTGACCTTTGAAGTCAAGAATTTCAAGATAAAGTTCAAAAAAAAAAAAAAAAAATCAGATTTCAGATAACATCTGACTAGAACCCTTAGATTAAACCCTTTTTTTTTTTAATAATTGAATTTGAATGGTTCAAATTCAATATATTTCACCAAAAGAAAATTAGTTTTTGTTTTTACTCTGTACACCAACATTGACAAAGCCATAAATGGGGTAGCTCCAAGTTGCACTCATCTAATAAAAATTTTAACAAAAGAATCTAATACACAAATGTTGAAAATGTCAGTATGAGTATCCAAGGAAAGGGGCAAGGGCCCCTTCTCACTTTCCCCTAACAAAACAATCTTTCCTCAAGTTGGGGTTTTTCTTACACAAATGTTGATAATTAAGTTCAATTTGATAATCCAAACAAAGGGGCAACTGCCCCTCTTCATTTTTTGTCCTAACAAAACCAAAAATTGTGTTTTTTCTTGCACAAATCAAAAACTGACTTAATCAAGAGCAAAAAAAAAAATCAAAAAATAAAGAGAAAATGGGCGTTACATTATACCGTCCGTATCCGAATCCAATTTCCTCATCTGTTCTAACTTTCCCCTTTGGATCTCCATCTTCACTGTTAGCATCGTCCTCTTCAATTTTCTTGTTTATAAGAACAATCACCGGAGGAGGAGGAGGATCAGAACCGAGCTCAGCATTTCCTTGATCTCTGTTTTTAAGAATTTCCTTAAAATACAAAACAAGATTTTTGCAATTTTCATTAAGAACTTGTTCATATTCTTTCTCAACTCTCTTTAGTTTCAGTCTTTGTTCTTCACTCATTCTAGACAAAGTCCTGGTTCCAGATACCGAAGTAGAAATCGATCTCAACCGTTGAATATTTCTACTACTGCTACTAAACTGAAAATCTTGGGATGGTAAAATTCTTGTTTTTTGTTCATTAAGAAATTGAATAACAGGAACTAAATAAAATAAAAAAAGATTTTCGAAAATGAACGGAGAAACCTCTGTTCTAGCTAGCAACGGATCAGTGTAAAAAATATCAAGAATTGAAATTGCTGCATCAATATGTTGATGCCGGAGACTGTAAATTAATGATTGTAGAAAAAGAGAGAAAGAATTATGATTGTTTTCGCGGAAGGATTGGATGATTTTATCGGATAACCGGAGGTACGAGTACTGGGTTGTTGTAGAGTTGGTTGAAGAGATTGCGTTTTCGAGTGCATCAGCTGCATTGTTTAGTGAATTCAGTGTAGATTTCTTGTGGATTGTTCGGCGGATGTTTGATATAATTTCTTGACGGAGTGATGATCCTGAGAGGATTTCTGTTATGAATGTTCTTGTTTGTTGAAGAATCTGTGATGAGGTTGTGGTTGTGGACATGGTTGTGGTGGTGGTGGTCAGAATTTTGAAAGCTTGTCCAAGGAAGTGTGTTTCTGTTTGGGGTTGGTTGACACATTAAAAAAAAAAAAAAAAAAGGTCCGGCAAGTTTCTTTTTGGCGGGTACTTGAATGACTAGAATACCCCTAGATGGTCTCGCTAATTTGGGATCTGTTTCTTGTAATGGTGAGGTTAAGAATGGGAATTAAGAAGGATTAATGATGTTTTAAGAGGATTTAAGTGGGAATAGGAGATAGGACCAGTCACAGAGTCGCTGGTGCCGTCCAGGACGGCTTTAATAATGCCAACTTCATTTTTGTACAATTGGCACATCACATGCATATTATTTTTTGTCTTGGGATAAAGTTAGGGAAAGTGAAACACATGCCACAAAATTAATGGGATATCAAGTCTAATCACATTGGCAACCGTACAAGTGACTGATCCATAAGCAATTAGAGGTAGTCTGACAGACCAATTTGGATGCTAAACCTAGCAGATCCGATTCATCCGAAAGTGATGAACCATTTAAGTTTGTAAGAGTACGACCATGACTATGTGTTACCTTGGATTGGCCTGGAATCTGGATATATATTTACTCGCATTTTGGTTTTGGATTCGTGCATCTGGATGTCTTAATATGGTTGGCAGCTGCAAGGTGGTACGTTAGGTGCGTACGTACGTACGTACAGTCGGTAATCAGTACAAAACAAATTTAACTGCAAAATGAGAATTGGAAGAAAAAAAACGATTTTGATAACGTGTGAGGTGGTAAAAATACTGTGAAGGAATAGTTATCGAGTATGATATCCAGTCAATATGATGAGACGCGTCCACACTATTTAGCAATGAATGAAGCTAATTGTTTGTCTTTAGATTGTGTACAAAGAGTGCAAGAAATGACACATCTATGGGGGGAAGGCCGAGGGCATATGGGTTGATGTGACAAAACACTAGGATGTCAAAATTATTGGCCATTGCTACGTCTAGATTCTTTTACCGTTATTGGCAGGACATTTGGTGAAGCAAAACGGATGAATAAACAGTTTTGGCGCCTAAGTTCAACGTTGGCGATTGGTATACCCAATTCATATAAGACAAAACGATACACTCCCTGACACTTTAATACCCTGCTGGCAATGTTGAAGTTGTCTGGGCTGGGAAAACCTTTAAACATTAAAAATCACGTCTTTTTCTTCCTTGAATCAAGTTGCTTTTGTGGGAAATTATTTGGCGCAAATGAATCTATACGATTGATATTTTTAGTGGCTCGCCTATTGCCCTCACCGTTCACTTCATATAAGATCAAGTTTGATGGTGGAAGAGTTTCATCTTCCATCTTCCACGCCACCTCAGCATTTGGAATTGTGGATGGAAGTGCAAGTGTAGCGGTGGAATAATAAAAACATTATTCAAAATAGCTTTGATACCCTACTAGGTACTAGCAATGTTGAAGTTGCCTACGGTGGGAAAATCTTTAAACATTAAAATCATGTCTCTTTCTTCATTGAATCAAGTTGCTTTTTCGGGAAATTACTTGGCGAAAAATGAATCTATGCGATTGATATTTTTAATGGTTGTCGTTCACTTCATATAAACGGAATTTGGATTTTTATTGTCCATCAAGATCGGCATATAAATTAGTATAATTTGAAGGCGATAAATTCTCCTTTTACTTTACCTTATTTATTTGGGACGGATCCTCTGAAACAGAACACAATATTTGGGTGAATAATTCCACACTTCAACTAGTGGAAAGGTGAAAAATTATATACAGATTACATGCCCTTTTTACTAGGGTTACAGAGATATTTTTGGATATGTAATTATAGAAAATATATTTACAATAAATCCATATCAATCTATAGCGTAATATAAGCTAGTGATTGATACGTGATTTTCTCTTGGCAGCTGTTACCAGTAAAGTTTCGACCGAGTCCTGATGAGCTGTATTCCTAACATCCCGCCTCAAGTTGTGCATGAGTGGTCGAATGCTCAACTTATCTCTGAGAAACTCAAATCTTACAGAAGCAAGACCCTTTGTAAAAATGTCAGCTATCTGATCTTTTGAGGAAATGAAATTTACCAGTAGTCTTTTGTTTGCAACTCATTCTTGTACAAAATGGTAATCAATTTCAATGTGTTTCATTCGTGCATGAAAGACCGGATTTGCTGTCAGATAAGTCGCACCCAGATTGTCACACCACAATGTTGGAGCTTGTACTGCAATGCCTAGTTCATTCAATAGTGGTTGTAGCCATATCAATCCTGATGTAGCTATGGCTATGCCTCTGTATTCAGCCTCAGTACTTGATTTAGAGACCGTTTTTTTCTTGCGTGCACTCCACGAGATAAGATTACTGCCAAAGTAAATACCATAGCCACTAGTTGATCTTTTATCATCTAAACTGCCAGCCCAATCAGAGTCTGAGTAGGCATGAAGTGTTGTATCTACTGAAGGACGTAAAAATAAACCATAATACACTGTATATTTGGGATATCGTAGAATTCTCTTAACTAGATCTCAATGCTCAACAAAAGGATTATGCATATACTGACATACTTTGTTGACTGCTACCGCAATGTCCGGTCTAGTGAGATGAAGATATTGTAAATCTCCAAAAACACTACGATAAAGAGTAGGATCTTCAAATTTTATACTTCCTTGTTTATTGATGTTGGCATTTACTGGAAGCGGTGTAGAGACTGGTTTAGCAACATCCATTTTTGTTCGTTTGAGTAGATCAATAACATACTTCTGCTGACTGAGTATCATTTAAGTTCCTTGGTGGATTAATTCTATGCCTAAGAAGTAGCTTAGGTTTCCCAGATCTTTTACTGCAAAGACAGATCTCAAATTAGTAATAAGATTGGTGATAAGAGCAGAGTTTGAACCTGTGATGATAATGTCATCAACGTAGATGAGTACATATGTAACTCTTTCCGATGCTTGTTGTATAAAGAGAGAGTTGTCAGAAATGGAGCCCTTGAATCCCAGTGCAATGAGAAAATTACTTAATTTGGAAAACCATGTTCTCTGAGCTTTTTTCAACCCATAAATCGATTTTTTGAGCTTGCAGACATGATTCAGATAGTCAGGATTGACATATCCTGGTGGTTTCTTCATATGTACAGCTTTAGTTAACTCACCATGCATAAATGCATTTTGGACATCTAATTGCTTCATCGTCCAATTTTGAGCCACAACAATTGAGAGAACAAGCCTTATTGTGCTAGGTTTTATCACTGGGCTAAATGTTTCATAGTAATCAAGTCCCTCACGTTGATTATATCCTTGTGCTACCAATCTGGATTTGTGTTTGTCAATTGACCCATCAACTTTTTCTTTGACACGAAACACCCATTTTGAACCAATCAGATTCATCCATTTCTCATATGGAACATAACTCCAAGTTTCGTTGCGAATGTGAGCATTAATTTCATCATCCATGGGTGGTCTCCATGTCTCTAGTGGATATTTAGTTGCGTGCATACACAACTTCTGTACATACTTTCTAATGTTATCTCGAGCTCGTGTGACCATATGATGCTACTGAATTTGTGGTTGAGTCTGAGCAACAGTACTTTCAGCTGTTACTGATGAAGTACCAACTGTAATATTATCTGTGGGTTGATCAATGACTGAAGATGATATTTCTGGCAGGCTAGAGGGAAACGGTGAAGAGACTTCATCTTCAATAGATAGTGATGCTGGTTGGTCAAGTTCAAGTGATGTACTAGAAGATGAAACTGATAAAACAGTTGAGCTTAAAAGCTTTGTAGTGAGTGATTTATGTGTGGAGTTAGGATAATTTACCTGTTGCCTGGCAGCAAATGGAAAGCTTATTTCCACAAATTTGACATGTCGAGAGATATATAGCATGTTGGTTGAAACATGTAAGCATAAATAGCCTTTGTGAGCACTACTGTACCCTATAAAAAAACACATGGTAAAGACCTTGGTTCAAGTTTGTTTGAGACATATGGTCTAAGACATGGATAACATAAACATCCAAAGACTCTAAGAAAGGAGTATTCAGGAGTCTTGTTGTACAATAACTCTAAAGGAGATTTAGATTCAATTTTTGAAGCTGGGATTCTATTGATGAGGTAACATGCAGTTGTGAAAGCATCGAACCAGTAGGATTTTGACATTGAGGCATGGAAAAGAAGTGTTAAACCTGACTCTGTTACATATATAATTCTACGTTATGCAAGACCGTTTTGATCTGATGTATGAGGGCATGAAAACCTATGGATAACTCCTGAGTTATTGAGAAAAGTAGTGAACTTTTTAAACTCTCCTACATTGTCTGACTGAAAGACTTTAATCTTGAGATCAGTTTGATTCTCAATGTGTTTTTTGAATTGAATGAACACATGAAATGCATCTGATTTACGAGTTAATGGATAGATCCATGTGTAGTGTGAGAAAGAATCCATGAGAAGAAGATAATATTGATAACCATTTCTAGATAAATAAGAAGATGTCCATAAATCAGACACAAGTAAGCTTAATGGCTTATCAATTACAATACTACTATCTGGAAAGGAAAGCTTATGACTCTTGCTCACATGACAAGAATGACAGAATTCAAAATTTTTATTTAAAACTGGAAGGGAAAGATTTTTAATGACTCAAAAAATAGTGCGGAGCATTGGGTGTCTGAGACGTTAATGCCACAGTGGAATAGTGTTGGTTACTAGAGCAGTTGGAGTTGTATTGTTAATCTCTCGAATATTATCAAAATTGTAAATCCCATTCTTACTCCTGCCTTGCAACAGTGTTGTCCTGGTTTTGAGATCCTTTACATCAAAGAAATTGGAGTGAAATTCAAAATATACATTTTTATCTTTGCAGAATTTTAAAACCGAAAGAAGATTTGCTTTTATGTCAGGCACATGAAGTATACTGTTTAGATGAAAGGATCAATTATTATGGGTAAAAGAAGCATTATTAATATTTTCAATGTGTAGAGAATTTCCATTTCCCACACGAACTTGTTCAGTTCCATCATATTCATGCTTGATATTCAGATTATTACGATGTGCAGTCAAGTGATGAGTTGCTCCTGTGTCAGTCACCCAATTGTTATCAGCAGGACCACCAGGTAAAGCTAGATATGCAGCTGGTTCTTCTCTTTGTGGTGCATTGTTATCTTTGCGAAACCAGCAGAAACTTGCATTGTGATTTTTACGATTGCATATTCGACATGGCCCTTGACCTTGATCCCTCCTAAGCTGACGATTATATTTATTTTGGTTACGAAAGCCTTGATGATTTGGGGATCGATTTGGTTGAAACCTTTCTGACTCTTGCCTTTGATATGGTCGTGCAGCAAATGAAGAGGCAATGTTTGCTAATGGTTTTTGAAGTGATGCCATATGTTGTTCAAGTCTCAAATCAAATGAGAGCAGATGCGCATAGAATGCATCCATGTCTATCTTTTCAATAATGCCAACGGAGGTAACAATTGCATCGTATGCTTGATCTAGTCCACTGAGTATGGACTCGGTTTTACAATATCTTCATCTCACCAGACCAGAAATTGAGGTAGCAGTCAACAAAGTCTGTCAGTATATGCATAATCCTTTTGTTGAGCATTGGGATCTAGTTAAGAGAATTCTACGATATCTCAAATATATAATGCATTATGGTTTAGTTTTACGTCCTTCAACAGATAAAACACTTCATGCCTACTCAGACTCTGATAGGGCTAGCAGTTTAGATGATCACTACACCATATCTGACTATTGCTGATGGTCAAAATGGATAATATTAATAAGTTAAATAAAATTAATGGACCAACGTTTTGTCTAACGTTGTAAAACGTTGTGCATAGTTGGCAAATATGTAATATCAGACAATTTCATGCGCTTTTAGTAGTCTCGTTTATTTAATCTCAATTTTTTTTTTTACTTATTATTTCTCTCTCTCTTATTTCACCCAAAGTTTATTCTCAAGATCAGGGCTAGCAGTTTAGATGAACCATAAGTAGCATTATTATCATCATATTCCTCTATAGTGGTATGCCTTTTCAAATGATGTCATGTCATTAGTTAATTCAGATATCTAGTGCTGCACTTTGTTTTTCTTTGCTTACTTTCATTTTGATTGTTGGTTTACAGGGCACCAACGCAGATGAACTAGTTGCTTATTTGGCAAAGAACCCTGCAAGAGACGTATTTGACAAAGGTGACTATTTGCTTGATTTGCATCACTATCCCTACCACCATTTTGAAGTAGTGGTTTTAAATTATTTCTATCGATAAAGAATGTAATCTAGTAAATGATGAGAATTATTCTTCCAAAAGACTTATATATTTGATGTGTCCCTCTTTGTGAGCCAAGACCATCCAATCCAGAGTTTAAGATGTTTCTGTGATTGCTAGTTCATATTGATCTTAACTGCTATACAAATCACTCTGGTAATTGATTCACAGGGAGGTTCATCCTATTAATTGTTAGATACAATCGTACATAGTTCATATTTTGGCAAGCTTACAGTTTGGCCTTCAATCATCTAAACCTTTATATGATACAGACTAACTTAACTTGTTTATGCTTTGCTTACTCGATAAATTACATGAAAGAAACATACCCTATTTTGGTTTTCTTATTTTTGGATTTTCCTGATTTTTTTCATTCCTAAATTAGAAGATCAACTAGTGGCTATGGTATTTACTTTGGCAGTAATCTTATATCGTGGAGTGCACGCAAGCAAAAAAGGTATTTTCTTAAGATCATTAAGCTGTCTTTTTAGATTCCTCAGATGTGCTCTTGTTTTAAGAGCATATCGTTTTTCCAAAGAATCTTAGACCTCTTTTGATGAGGTTAAACCAGAGACTCGACCTAGAACTCCTTCATTAAGAGATGATAATATCCATCCTAAGAGAATCTGATCTTGTTCTTTAAATTTGGCATATGCAGGATTTGGGGTTTATGTTGAATCTGGTTTTGTGCCAGAGATAGTTGGTGATAGTTTTTTGTAATTTTCATTCACATAACCCTCTAACATATAGCCCTTCAATAGTGGCATAAACTGGGTTTTCCAAAGGATATAGTTGGTGTCTGTGAGTTTCATGTTAATCAGATGATTAACATGAATGGTATGAAGAGTTGAGGTTTTTGGTGCTTCCATTGAGAATTTTTTTTTGAAAAGAAGAGCGGATATGGATCTTTCTGGATGATACCAAAACAGAACACAATGTTTGGGTGAATAATTCCACACTTCAACTAGTGGAAAGGTGAACAATTATATACAGATTACATGCCCTTTTTACTAGGGTTACAGAGATATTTTTGGATATTTAATTTTAGAAAATATATTTACAATAAATCCATATCAATATATAGCGTAATATAAGCTAGTGATTGATACGTGATTTTCTCATGGCAGCTGTTACCAGTAAAGTTTTGACTGAGTCCTGATGAGCTGTATTCCTAACACTCTGTACTCAGATTCCCCTGTGCCATATCTACCAATAATAGAAAATTTACATTTGTCCTATTTTGAGGAAAGCAACTTAACACTGTTAAGTTACCAAAAAAATGCTGTTATGTTCTAAAAGAAACGGAAATAAAAAGGACTTTCTTATTTCCTAATTGTCACTTTCTCTTTAAGAAATTTATCGATTTAACGACTGATTTTCCTTATTTTAGTTCCTATAACCCAATAGTAAAAAGGTCCCATCAAAACCTTAATTTAAGTTTAGAATTTAGAGTAAAACTTCCCAAAACCCTAATCATATGGAAGAACTATTGTGCTTCAACTCAATTCTATGAATAGGAAGAAAGTGCAAACAAAAATCTTCTGAACTTAAAATTAATACTGATCTCATGGATTTGATGGGATAAATCCCTTTTGTTGGATTAATCTCACATAATCTTTCCCCACTTTTTGTTTCTCTTCTTCGTCTAAGTCGCAATCTTTCTTTCTTGTTTTTCAAAAAAAAAACACAACGATTTTTTGGGTCTAATTCTATCCATTTTTTCTTACAAAATCCTCTAATTTTATGACTTCGATAATTTTACGAGTTACAAAAATATTAACTTTAATGGATTAGAGAATTCAATTGGGAAACGACGTTAACACCATAGTAAATATCATATTAATTTATGTTAGAGCATTGCTCGGTTGAATTCGCATGCGTTGCTATCTCAAGCATGTTTGTCAATGTTAGTGATCAAAACTATAAAGTCTTGATTTCTAGTCTACTATAGCTAAGGTCTCGGACTAGGATAGAAAGTGTAGTTGATCTCAAGAACTCCGTGGCAATTATCATACAAGACGAAGGACTACTCAAGGAACCAGTGGATCTTCATCGACTAAAAGGTATGTGGAGACCTGAACTTATCTATCACTAAAAAGTATATCTACTCTATCTTGAGACAAAAGTCGTTTTACTATATAGACTAAGAATATACACATGTGATATTTCGAGCTGAGTATATCTCGCTTATCTATTTCTCGAAATGTGTGTTGGTAAATCTTTCGCTTTAGCCAAGTTCATCTTTTCCTAGTGACGAAAGTCATGTTATGTTACAATCACTTTGGAAATTGCTCTGACGAAAACTAGTTTGTGAATAACAACTATATGACGTCCTCTAAGAATGTTTCAATGATTTAAATGAGAGTTTAGACAATATAACCACTGGGAGATATAAACATTGTTGTGGTAACACATATATGTATAAGTCCTTAGCACTTAAACCGAAGTTTGCGAACTTTGTTGGTCAAGTGAAAACCGGAACTTGAGCAGTCAACTCGGTCCGCGAACGTGCGTAGTTCTCGAACCCGAGAATTTCTGCTGGAGTTGTAGCTAGGTTTCAGGACGCGAACTGACGGAAGTTCTCGAACCCGAATCATATCGTAGGTTTCATGAATTGATTCGAGTGAATCATATCGTTTTTGCTTTAATTGTGTCTTGTGTAGTACATAAGATCTCATAGCAATTGAACAACTCTCTAACTAGTTCATTTGAGTCATTTGGACTAGTTATGGTGAAGAAGAATATGGTTGATATGAAAGTTATCATTTGGCTAACCATTTGGTTAACTAATATTGAACCAACTATTGTACACATTTGGGTACGGTTACACAAACCCAAAATCGTCAAGTATATGTGTGTATGGCAATCTAAGTTTTCGATCTAACGGTTGAGAGATATTAGCTTGTATCTAATCAGGTTTTCATCTAACGGTGAATATTGAATGATTTATTACTAAGCTAACATTGATTGCAAACTATGATTTGAAAGACTATATAAGGGAGAACTCTAGCAACTGGGAAACCTAATCCCCACACATTTTGTGTGATACTAGTTTGCTAAGCTAGAGTCGATTCTCCCTTAACCTTTGGTTTTCTTCTTCTAAAACCAGGTTAACGACTTAAAGACTTCATTGGGATTGTGAAGCCAGGCCGATACTACTTTTCTTGTAGTTGTGTGATCTGATCTTGTTGTTTCTATCGTACAAGTACAATTGCAATAATTGGATTGAGATTTCTATTTCCAATAGGCAAGATATAAAAGTAATCACAAACATCTTCATCTCATCATTTGTGATTCCACAATATCTTTTTTCGATGCGTCAATTAAGACTATTGTGAGGTGATTGATAAAACTGAGTTATTCTTCGGGAATATAAGTCTGGTTTTATTGATTGGTTCCTGTTCACCTTGATTTATCAAAGACAGAACAAAACTCATAGGTTTATTCGTGGGAGACGGATTTATCTATCTTGTAGACTTTTCTGTGTGAGACAGATTTGTTTGTTAAAGTCTTCGACTTTGGGTCGTAGCAACTCTTGGTTGTGTGTGAGATCAGCTAAGGGAACCAAGTGCGCAGTATCCTGCTGGGATCAGAGGCGTAGGATCATAACTGTACCTTGGATCAGTGTGATATTGATTGGGAGTTCAACTACAGTCCAAACCGAAGTTAATTTGGATTAGGCTAGTGTCTGTAGCGGCTTAATACAGTGTATGTTTAATCTGGACTAGGTCCCGGGGTTTTTCTGCATTTTTCGGTTTCCTCGTTAACAAAATTCTGGTGTCTGTGTTATTTCTTTTCTATATTATATTTTGTTATATAATTGAAATAATATAGGTTGCGCGTTGTTCAATCAATTAGAATATCCGAGCTTATTGGTTGTTGATTTAAATTGGTTGACACTTGGATATTGGTCTTTGGTACCATCCAAGTTATCTCTCTTTGATTAGACTTGAGAATCATATTTTCTTGAGTAAATAAAATTAAGAGATTGAGATAATAACTCCTTGAGTATTTTCTATTGATTGAGTCTAGTTGATTCTCTTGAAAACAACTCGGAGTTGTCCATACAAATTGCTAATCGAAATATTGGGTGAGGTTGTTAGACCCCCGCCTTTTCAATTGGTATCAGAGCAAGCAAAAACATTCATGACCTCATTAATATTTGTTTGTAAGCGATATGACTCTATGAACAGAGGTGTTATCTCAATAAACGTACCACCAGTCTTCGATGACTCTAATTACTTAGGTGGAAAATTGATATGCGCGCTTTTCTTGAAGCACGTGATTTCCAATCATGGGTATATGTTGTTAATGGCTATGATGCTCCCATTTAGGCAGTTGTAGGTGTAAATGTTCTAAAGAATATTTCTGAATACACTCCTGCAGAGATTCTTGTTGCAAAGCAAAACTCCGACGGTTTGAATGCAATCATATAGGCCATTACCCCAAATCTTCAGCACCATGTGTCTAATTGCACTAAGTCGCAAGAAGCTTGGGATATCTTAGCAACCGCATTTGAAGGAAACACCAATGAAAAGGAAGTTAGGCTTCAAAACCTTAGTTCCGATTGGGAAAACCTTCGTATGGCAGATGAAGAAACATTTGATGAGTTTAATCGCAAAGTGTCTGAAATTGTTAATGCATCTTTTTCATTGGGTAAGACTATTCCTGAAAAGGACATTGTGATGAAAATTCTCATATCACTTCCATCTAGATACGATGCTAAGAAGCATGCCATCGTTGAGGGAAATAACCTAGATAATCTCTCCAGAAATACGCTGGTTGGAAAGCTTAAAATCTTTGATCATGAACATTCATCCAAATCTAAGGATGTTGCGTTCAAAGCACTAAAGGATACTAAATTACTTGATAAAAGTAAAAAAGTGTATATCTCTGAAGATGATCACACTGAGACAGACTCATCAGATGAAGATCTTGAAAAATCAGTCTCGATGATCAAAAGACAGTTTAGGGATCTTCTATTGAAGAGAAGTAAACGCTTCTCCAGAGATAAGCCTAAGGCATCAGTCAAACCTCATAATCGTGTTCCTCCTAAAAATAGGGATATTGATGAAACTGATGATGAGGATATGCCTCAGTGCTTCAAGTGTAAGGGATTTGGTCATTTTGCAAACAAGTGTCCAAATTGTAAAAAATACACTGGGAACAAAGGTCTTGCAGCAACTCTTGATGAAATGTCTGACAGCTATGACTCTAATGAAGATGGAAAATCAAGTGTTGCACATATATCAATTTTGATATTCTTTCAAAAGATAATCCAACCATTCTGGAAGAAAAAGTTGACCCCTTTCTTGGAAACTCTGTTTATAATGTTTCATGATCCACTATGTGCCTAGATGCTTGCACATTTCAGAAGTCTGATTACTATCCAAGTGTGACGCTCTCGTATTGTTCATTAAAAGGTCATGAACTCTCAAAGTGTTACAAGTTCAAACACAAGCAAAGACACATCAACAAACTTCAACGAAGAGCAAATCATCTAGCAAGAAAGCTTAAGCTTTCTCAGTAGATCGCAGAGGTATGTAAGATTTTATCTTCGTCTAAGAAGTTAGTTTTCAAGGAAAAAACAAGACCATTTGAAAAGAAAGTATGGTCAAACCGTTTTGATAGACAGAAGTCTGTGGATTTTCCACAAGAGGAAATTGGTGGAAAAATTGTAGTTCACCACAACGCAACTTGATTGTGTTGTTCTTAAAATCTTGTCTCATGTGCCTGATCAAAAGAGACAATGATTTTGTACCTCTCAGGCTTTAGGAAAAGTTTTTTTTTAGAAGTGTTTTCCTTTTGTCTATCAAACTGAAAAAAGGGTACTATCGACAATTCTACTCTTTATAGGGATAAGAGTTGATCGTCCACGAACCTTTTTTAGGTTTCGAACCCTACATTCCTTTTCCTTCTCTAAAAACCTCTCTTTATCTTAAGACTACTTGTTGAGCTAATTGTGAATTCCTCTCACAAACCCATACGTTTATGGACACTCCAAGAATGATGTCTTCTGATAAAAAAGAAGGTAATGTGATTGTTAAGCCATCAATCATGAAGGAAAAATACAATTCTCCATTTCCTCCAACCTTGAAAAGAAAAAGAAGTAATATGAGGAATCCAAGAGCTGTTCCTTCAAATTCTCAGAAGTTTTCTGATGTTCTTGAAGTGTTGAAGGAGCTGCGAAAAGAGATTCAACAAATAAAGGATTTTGTGTATAAGACTCGTGAGATTCAAAAGTCCCTGGTTCGACAACAGCAACCAAGAAGGAATTCATCGATATAAGCTCCTTTGTATAATGAACCTTATGTTCCCATGGCTATTGACGACAAGGAGTTCAGGGACGATAATGAATTCTTCAAAGATCTTAATGTCTTGTAAATCTTCTATTGTTTCTCTTTTGTTTAGAAGAATAACTAGTGTTTTGGAATAGCCATTATTGTGATTACACATAGCTATATCCAATGTTTTTCATCTTCTTGTTTTTAGACTTATTGGTTTAAATTCTAAACTTGTTTGGAAGATGATGGTTGCAGTATTAATCTTTATGGTTTTATATATTGCAATATTTTGATGGGATATGTGTGTTTACGTCCGTGAACTTGATTATCCCATATTTTTTCAAAAGTAAAGTCGTTCGTGAATTGATATACAAATATTGATAAAAGGCTGAATAGACTTTTGACAAAAACAAAAGTTAAGCCTATATTGTCAATTATTGATGTAAGATAGGTTAAAATCTTTTTTGATTCAAGGATTATGTCTATTGTATGTCATTGTGAAAATGGTGATGGATACATATAATGAATCCTTGTGAATTACGCAGTAATTGAGCTTCCCTGTTCAATTTTTTGTGTATTACTGTGAGACTCCGTATTGTGACTTATGTTGAGCATTAGACAACCAAAGTTGATTATTTTGTGATTAGCTTAGTTGTGTTCCGTAAGATACTTTACGTCGAGTATTTTGAACTAAATCAATCATCTAGTATGGTTATTTAGTTAGCACTCCATAAATTTCTTATGTTGAGCATCTCTTTTGACTGGGTTGGTTTTTCATGATTAACTTAGTCATTGCTCCATAGATTTTCTTATGTCGAATGTGGCCAATTAAATTGATTACTCTTGTAATTAGTTTAGTTGAGTATGACAATTAGATTATTTGTGAGTTTTCTTGTGATTAATCTAATTGATTTATTAAGTCTCCATAAGTTTACTTGTGTTGAGCATATTTAGTCAAATTAATCTTGGTTCGCTTTGGTTAATTTGATTGGATATCTCTTGTTGGATTCCAAATTCATACTTGTATGTAAATTGTTAAGTCTAAAGAAATCCTTCTTTTCTTTTGTGAAATTAAGGTCGGTCTTGTTGTTCCTTAGGGAATGACATATTATGGGGGAGAGTTCTTTTGAACTTGTGCTTAATTTCCAAATCTTTGTGGGGAGTGCGGCTGTGGAATATTAGAGGGGTTATCTTGTGTCTTTATCAACTCCTTGATGAATGCATTTAGCTTCGGCTTTATGATTGCATCTAAATAAGATGATACACATTTACCTTTGGTCATGAAATGTCTCTTACGGAAATTTCATTAGGATCCCGTTCTTGTACCTTTGCCAATTTTATTGACAAAAAGAGGGAGAATTAATATGTAGTTCATACTACAAATACATATGGTTTTCGGATCATTATGTAAGGGGGAGTGGTTTCCATGTGAGATGGAGTATTGAATAAGGGGGAGTGAAGTATCACCATAGTATTGTTGTTGAAGTAGTGATGCAATTGGACTTTGACGATGTGCAATAATACTATGACTCTGTATAACAATGATTGAAAACCGATGCTTTTCTCATTGTTATAGCTACATATTTTCAACAACGATGATGCTAAACTTACAACCTCTGGGATTATTGGACTACTTGGAAGTGACGAAGATTTCGAGTATTGTTGAAGATTAGACATGTGGAATAGGAACTACAAAGTTTATTTATATATTTTTTTGTATTCCATATGTATTAATAGTTTTGCCACTAAAATTGACAAAGGGGGGTATTGTTAGAGCATTGCTCGGTCGAACTCTCATGCATTGCTAGATCAAGCATGTTTGTAAATGTTAGTGATAAAAACTATAAAGTCTTGATTTCTAGTCTACTATAGCTAAGGTCTCGGACTAGGATAGAAAGTGTAGTTGAGCTCAATAACTCCATGGCAATCATCATACAAGACGAAGGACTACTCAAGGAACCATTGGATCTTCATCTACTAAAAGGTATGTGGAGACTTGAACTTATCTATCACTCAAAAGTATATCTACTCTATCTCCTATCTTGAGACAAAAGTCATTTTACTATATAGACTAAGAATATACACATGTGACATTTTGAGCTGAGTATATCTCGCTTATCTATTTCTCGAAATATGTGTTGGTAAAGCTTTCGCTTTAGCCAAGCTCATCTTTGCCTAGTGACGAAAGTCATGTTATGTTTCAATCACTTTGGAAATTGCTCTGACGAAAGCTAGTTTGTGAATAACAACTATATAATGTCCTCTTAGAATGTTTCAATGATTGAAATGAGAGTTTAGACAATATGACCATTTTGGGATATAAACATTGTTGTGGTAACACATATATGTATAAGTCCTTAGCTCTTGAACAAAAGTTTGCGAACTTTGTTGATCAAGTGAAAACCGAAACTTGAGCATTCAACCCAGTCCGCGAACTCAGTCCACGAACGTGCGTAGTTCTCGAACCCAAGAATTTCTGCTGGAGTTGTAGCTCAGTTTCAGTCCGCGAACTCAGTCCGCAAACTGACGAAAGTTCTCGAACCCGAGAATTTTTGCTGGAGTTTGTGAACTCCAACCGGATACTTGAGTCCGCGAACACAGTCCGCGAACTTGAGTGGTTATGTCTAAAAACGATGTTCGTGAACTTATCTAAATTATCTAAGGAATGCTATTGCAAACCATGGCTTTATAGTTCATGAATTGATTCTAGTGAATCATATTGTTTTTTCTTCAATAGTGTCTTGTGTAGTACATAAGATATCATAGCAATTGAACAACTCTCTAACTAGTTCATTTAAGTCATTTGGACTAGTTATGGTGAAGAAGAATATGGTTGATATGAAAGTTATCATTTGACTAACCATTTGGTTGACTAATATTGAACCAAATATTGTACACGTTTGGGTACGGTTACACAAACCCAAAATTTTCAAGTACATGTGTGTATGGCAAGCTAAGTTTTCGATCTAACGGTTGAGAGATATTATCTTGTATCTAATCAGGTTTTCATCTAATGGTGAATATTGAATGCTTTGTTACTAAGCTAACATTGATTGCAAACCCTGATTTGAAAGACTATATATGGGAGAACTCTAGCAACTGGGAAACCTAATCCCCACACATTCTGTTTGATACTAGTTTGCTAAGATAGAGTCGATTCTCCTTTAACCTTTGGTTTTCTTCTTCTAAAACCAGGTTAACGACTTAAAGACTTCATTGGGATTGTGAAGCCAGAGCGATACTACATTTCTTGTAGTTGTGTGATCTGATCTTGTTGTTTCTATCGTACAAGTACAATTGTAATAATTAGCTTGAGATTTCTATCTCCAATAGGCAAGATATAAAAGTAATCACAAACATCTTCGTCTCATCGTTTGTGATTCCACAATATCTTTTTTCGATGTGTCGATTAAGACTATTGTGGAGTGGTTGATAAAACTGAGTTGTTCTTCGAGAATATAAATCTGGTTTTATTGATTGGTTCCTGTTCACCCTGATTTATCAAAAGACAGAACAAAACTCATAGGTTTATTCGTGGGAGACTGATTTATCTATCTTGTAGACTTTTCTGTGTGAGACAGATTTGTTTGCTATAGTCTTCGACTTTGGGTCGCAACAACTCTTGGTTGTGGGTGAGATCAGCTAAGGGAATCAAGTGCACAATATCCTGCTGGGATCAGAGGCGTAGGATCATAACTGTACCTTGGATCAGTGTGAGATTGATTGGGGTTCAACTACAGTCCAGACCGAAGTTAATTTGGAGTAGGATAGTGTCTATAGCAGCTTAATACAATATATGTTTAATCTGGACTAGGTCCCGGGGTTTTTCTGCATTTGCGGTTTCCCGTTAACAAAATTCTGGTGTCTGTGTTATTTCTTTTCTGCATTATATTTTGTTATATAATTGAAATAATACAGGTTGTGCGTTGTTCAATCAATTAGAATATCCGACCTTATTGGTTATTGATTTAAATTGATTGACACTTGGATATTGATCTTTGGTACCATCCAAGTTATCTCTCTTTGATTAGACTCGCGAATCACATTTTCTTGAGTAAATCAAATTGAGAGATTGAGATAATAACTCCTTGAGTATTTACTATTGATTGAGTCTAGTTGATTCTCTAGAAAACAACTCGGAGTTGTCCATACAGATTGCTAATCGAAATATTGGGTGAGATTGTTAGACCCCCGCTTTTTCAATTTATCCAACTGTCAAGAATACGTGTCGCTCTCTAATTGGCAGGCACAGAAGGCACAAGAAAGTTCTGTTACAGAAGATTCGTGCCCTATTTAAGATATGTTGGTTTTAACAATATAAACTAGTAACTTTTTGTCAAAGGATAAACTAGGAAAAATAAAGAAAGAAAAATCGTGTGTTTTCTTAAAACGTGAGAAAAACTCATCTTCACATATATAATGTGGACGGAGGAAGTATTTGAGATTAATGATGGGTACTCTTTGTATGAATGATATATTTTTTACTATAAAAAATGAGCTATATTGCCAGAAATCCCTAAAGTAAGGTTGTAGAAGACTAATAAAATATTGGGTTGAGTAAAATAAACAATAAAATTATTATACAATTATGCCCTTCATTTTTATCTACTTTATTTCTCTTTCACGTTTATTTTGTTTCTCTCTAATTATAAATCCACTACCGAAAAAATTATAATTTCCAAATTATAAATCAGATTTTAATGAAATTTATATTTTTAGAATGTGATTGAGATCATCTACAAAACAAGACCCATTATTGATATTAAATTTGAAAAAAATTATTACTTAAAACAAGATCGAGGATATGTTATGCATCAAAATGCAACCTGGCCAAAATGTGTTGTCTATAAAAAAAAAATGCATAATGCACTTCTGTGCAACCTGGTTAAAACCTATTTTATATCAGAATATACATTATGTACTCAAGTGCAGAACTTGTCCGAAGAGACTAAAAGTATCTCTAAAATGCTAGAAAGTATCATTATGCTAATGCGAGAATGGAACAGAAAAGGAATGAGCCAAAAATAAATGTTACTTGGGAGGTCCCTAGTTCTGGTTTTCATGAAATGATTACTTATAAGGCTGCAGATGTTCTTCCTATCACGTATTTAGGAATTCCAATTGGTGCTTCTAAGTGAAGTGTGGCTATTTGAGAGGTGGTTATTCAAAGGATGCAGAAGAAACTAGCTCCCTGGAAGCGTAAGTTTCTGAATAAGGTGGGTAGGATAGCGTTGATAAAAAGCTTGTTGGAGAGTGTCGCAGTTTACCTTTTTTTTTTTTTTTTTGTCAATCAACAAATTTCAATTCATTCAAATCAAAATCTTGATTACATAATCGCTTACAAGAATAACAAAAACATCAAAGTACAAGATAATGAAAACCCTAATTCAAATGAAGATATCAATTACATGTAAATCAAGAAGTGAAAGAGCCATAAACTGCATAGATATCCAATTTTTGTAAATGTAATAGGGAAGAATGATGGTATAATCCGGAACCGATTCCGACCATTTAATCTGTTTTTCTTCCTCTTCAACAAAAGATGCTCCTGTAAGAGAGGAGTAATTCACCCAAAATCTTGTAAACCAAAACGAACAAGGTTGCCCTAAATATTTTGGATTGAATATGGATACAAAAAAATACCGAATTGAATAGTCGATGTTCTTAAATCGAGAATAGCAAGTTACGAACCAGCAATCAAGGTTTGAAAAAATATCCCTCAAAGCAAAGAGAAACTCGTCCAAAATGGCGAAGAAAAATCTCTCCAAATAGCTAAAAAATATGTCAAAACACATCGAAACATAAAAAAAAAACTGATTTTATTCAATCAAAACTTAAAAAGAAGAAGAAATCTTGCTCATATCTGGTCCAAAAAGGACCAAACTTGAGCAAGAGGAAAATGGAGGCTAGGTTTGTTTTTTCTAAGAGAGAAGATGAAAAGGAATTTTCTGCAGTTTACTTCTTAATTCATTACTACATGCCTGTTTTGGTTGAAAAGAAGCTTAATACAATAATGAGAAAAAAATTGTGGGGGGGAGATGAAAATAATAATAAAATGAGTTAGGTTTCATGGAAGAAGGTTTGTAGACCAATGTGTAAAGGTGGGTTGGCGATACGAAATATCAGGTTGGTAAACGGATCCCTGCTAGCTAAATGACATAACATGTATTGCAAGGAAATGACAGCTTTATGGAGAAAATTTGTTTGTGAAAAAACAAAAGCGGATGTAGAGTTTTTACAACCCTTACAGGTTAATGAATCAGTGGGCAGGAGCATGTGGTATGAAATATTAAAGGCACAAAATAATTTCAATGAGTCGGCTACTGTGAAGATAAATAGTGGGAAAAGTATAGGTTCTGGCCTTACCGGTGGAAGGGGAATTATACATTAAAAAAATTTATCCTAGATTATATATGATTAGTAGGAAAGAAGGCAGCTACAACAGATGTTATTGAAGTTAATTGGAATATGTTGTTTACAAGAAAGTTGGACCCGACAGAGAGAATTAATCTCTTGGAACTTAAGTTTGAGGTAAGGAATACAGTTTTATCACATGAGAGAGATGACGAAATTCAAGGTGAAGCAAAAAGAAAAGTGATTTACAAGAAACTAGCTATGGTTGGTGAAGATTAGGAGGGTTACAATGTGTTGGAAAATTAAGTTCGTTCCACTGAAGGTATGTTCCATTTGTGAAAATCTCACAAACCCTTTGTTATTATATTAACTAATGTACCTTGGATGATACCATTACATTGGTTTATATATGCGATACACATATGAGAAAATGGAAAGCAGTAATACACAAGGAAAGGAAATTATCCTAGGCTTAACTACATGATCTTATTTACATATACTTTCTATACAAAAGTAGAGTTTCCTTGTTATCCAAAATACTAATCTAATAGTACATTAATATTCATATATTTGACAATAAATTGTCTGGATCTTCAATATATTCTTGTAGCACAGCTGTAGGACTTGCTTGATATAAGATATCTTCAATATCTTTGTATAGCAAAGCTGTAGGACTTGCTAAATTTGAGATGTACATGATTTGAGACGTGCTTGGCTTCTTGTACGTGTAAGAGTTTCAATACTCCCCCTCAAGTAGGAGTGGGCTGAAGAATTTCAATCACTCCTAACTTGCTTAATAGCCTGTTGAAAATATTATCCCCGAGGGGATTAGTAAACATATCTGCCAATTGATCGTTGGAACCGACAAAGGCAGGAGATAACAATTTGGATTGTATTTTCTCACGCACGAAATGGCAATCGAGTTCAATGTACTTTGTACGTTCATGAAAACGGGATTTTCGGCGATGTGCAAAGCGGCCTTATTATCACAAAACATGGACATATGTTCCGGAAGCCTAACACCTAAATCGTTAAGAAGATATTTTAACCAATGAAGTTCAAAAGAAAGAGTGGCCAAAGCTCGATATTCAGCTTCTGGCGAAGAGCGAGAAATTGTAGGTTGTTTATTAAATTTCCAAGAAATTGGGCTAGAACCAAGAAGGGTATAATAACCAGTTGTAGATCGACGAAAAGTGGGGCAACCACCCCAATCAGAATCACTATAACCACTTATATGAAGACTACTAGTGGTGGAAAGAAAAATATCCTTACCTATTGAGCCTTTTAGATAACGGAGGACATGGTTGGCTGCATCCATATGAGCTGTGCGAGGAGACTACATGAACTGACTAAGTTTTTTGACAACATAAGTAATTTGTCGGCGCGTTACTATAAGATATAATAAACGTCCGATTAGACGACGAAACTGTGTAGGATCAGAAAGGGGACTCCCATCATCCGGACGTAGTTTTAATTTTTCTTCCATTGTAAAAGATGAAATTATAGCAGCTGTCATCCCTGTATCCTTGAGTGTATCAAGCACATATTTGCATTGACATAAAAAAATTCCCTTTTGGGAACGAGAAACTTCAATTCCTAGAAAATATTGAAGTTTTCTCAAGTCTTTAATTGAAAAACATTGTTCCAAAAGAGATTTTAGATTCATAATGGCATTATCATCATTTCCTGTGATAATAATGTCATCTACGTAAACTAAAAGGTATACGTATATTACCTTCTTTGCAAATGAGGAGAGAATAGTCTGCCAAGGATTGAGTAAAACCGCGCTTTAATAATTGAGAAGAAAATTTCTCAAACCATTGGCGTGAAGCTTGTTTAAACCCGTATATTGATTTATTTAATTTGCATACCCGAGTCTCCTCCTTTCTATAAAAACCGGGAGGTAATTTCATATACACTTCTTCATGAAGGTTACCTTGTAAAAAGGCATTATTGACGTCTAATTGATATAATTGCCAATTTTCGATGGCAGCAAGAGATAGGAGAACTCTAACTGTAACATATTGAGTTCTGTTGATTTTCTTCCTGGCGAACCAGGGAATAAATCTTACTAATTGGTGGGAACGAATCCATCAAGAGGATCTGACTACGGATAACAGAAAATAGGTCGTGAAGACCCTATAGAAATTCCATTACACGATCTTGATGCAACTTATTCACCAAATACTTTCCATTACCGCAGATGGATGGTTCAATAGGGGTTAGAGAACTAAGCTCATCCCATAGGGATTTCAACTGAGTATAATACTCGGAAACAGTGAGACCATCTTGTTTTGAATTCATGATAGCCTTTTTGAGCTGAAAGATTTTCGAAGCATTTGAATGCAAAAATCTTTCACGGAGATCCTCCCAAATAGCACATGCATAATTGTTATGCAATATACTAGCTTTAATCTCAGGTGTTACAGAATTAAGAATCCAACTTCCAACTATATCATTGCATCTTTCCCAAGAATACATGTCATTAGCTGATGTTGGCTTTTTGAGTGAACTATCGACAAAACCAAACTTACCTTTTTCTCGCAAAGCCATGGCCATACTTCGTACCCAACTGGAGTAGTTATCACCAGAGAGCAAGGGTGTAATAAACACTATTTATGGAGAGTCTTATGGGTGAATAACATAAGGTCCAGCCGAAAGATTGGAAGCAACAACATCATTCGTGTTTGAGGAATTGTTTGTAGCATCAGTGTTGGATGAATCATTAGCCATTGATGAAGAGAAAAAAAAAACTAAAAATGAGGGTTTATGAGAGAATTCTCTCTGTTACCATGTGAAAATCTCACAAACCCTTTGTTATTATATTCACCGATGTACCTTAGCTGATGCCATTACATTGGTTTATATATGCGATACACATATGAGAAAATGGAAAGTAGTAATACACAAGGAAAGGAAATTATTCTAGGCTTAACTACATGATCTTATTTACGTATACTTTCTATACAAAGTAGAGTTTCCTAGTTATCCAAAATACTACTCTAATATTACATTTGTTAGAGCATTGCTCGGTTGAACCCACCAAGCGTTGGTATGTCAAGTTTGGTTATCATATTTTAGTGAAGCAAAACTCATTTAAGAGTCGCTTGATTTAAATGTACTAGAGTCAAATTCGTATAGGTTAGCTTGAAAGTATTAGGGTGAGACATTACAAGTATTGCGAAGACTTGAAGAAGTGCGGAGCTACAACGACAACATCATCCTTCCACTTGAGGTTAGTGATATTTGACTTGAACTGTTTCATTCCCTAACGTATCTTTCAAGTCGTGCATATTGAAAACACAAAACTGTGAAGCATGAACACTCTAGATAGACATAATATTAAGGAATACAATATGAAGTTTCTTACTTAACCATTCAACTTTGTATATAAAACATCGACATAATCGTATGAATGCTATTGTGATTATGTATGGGTATGAGGTGAGGATTTCATCCTAGGGAACAATGTTTACATGTGTTCGAAGGAAGTAAGTTCATGATATGTGTTGTGAACCAAAAAGGAAATCGCCAGGCATTATTGGGGATGTTCTTCATTGCAAATATTATGAACGACCAATATGCGTGATTAGTATAACCGCTCATGACTTGTTTGTGTTCTTGGTAAAACTATTCACATGAGGCCTGACTTATGTATTGGTATGACTTTTATTAGTGAAACCGATCTTAAGTAATCACCTGGGGTATGATCGGGTCGTGTATGTCTGAACTTATTACTGGGAAGAGGGGAACCGATCCTAGTAAGAGGTACAGTGCATCACAAGGGGAACCGATCCTTGTATGAGGTGCAGCAAGGTTTATGGAAGAAAGGGGAACCGATCCTATGAACATGTGCAACAAGTTTTTGGGAAGGGGGAACCTATCCTATGGACATGTGCAGTGCATACAAGTTAGATACCAAATATATGTGGGGAACCGATCTTAGTACCTAGTCAGCCGTATCTTTGGTAAGATAGTGTAACTATGCAGAATACTCACATGGAGGTAGAACCGAAACTTGTTTTGGTAGAACCGTAAACCCATGAGTTGTGATTGAGTGGAACTTGATCAATCACATAGTTCTTGAAAGTCAGATGAACCAATTCTAAACTTGTTTGGAAGTGTGGTAAATCGGTTTCAAGTGAGAAAGCATGGTAAAGACTTGCAAGAGTAAGATTTCGTCACTCTTTGAACGTGGTGCATTAATGCTTATTCTATTTTGTTCAAAGATATTCCTTAACGGCTAAGAAGGAAGTAAATCCCAAGGTCGAATTTAAATAAGTTAAGAATATTTTTAATTAAGGGTTTTTAATTATATATGGAAAATAAGAATTAATAATGTGCATTTGCTAATTAAAGATTTTCCAAGGAGATTTCGATAATTATTTTTGGATAGTGCATTCACAGGAATTATGAAAACCTAATTTGGTGGAGTAATGAAAAATATCTTGAGAATATTTCCGGTTTTGTAAATTCCTTGGTGTCCAAACTTCCTTGCATATAAATACTTTAAGTTTGCATTTCTAGCAAACTAATCCTGCGTAACCTATACTTACTCTTTTGTATTTGTTACTGGTGAAGCCGCCTATCGGAGAAAAGAGTAATTTAATTAGGTGAAATCTCTTATGGCCGCTCAATTTAAAGGCTTCTTTGGGATTGAGAAGCTCTAGCGCGACCCGTTGGTGGGAAACTAGATATTGCGGTTTATCTTTAGTTTTCGTATTGATTTGATTGACTAACGGTGGTTGAACTTTGATTGCTTGCACCTAGTTTGTTTATGCTTGAGAATCTTCTCTTCTGATATAAGATTCACTCAAACTAGTTCAAGGTTACAACAAGGATATTTAGACCGTTGTTATACCTAAAGACGATCTTGTGATAATCCATTTTTAACAGACTCCGTTATGTGTGTGATTGATCACAAGAGATTCAAGTGATTATGTGCAGGTGTTTATTGAAGATCTAAGAAGATTTGAAGATGTTGATGGTGGTTTTTAGCTTAGGGTTAAAATTGTAAAATACTAAACCCTAGCAGACAGTGATGTCACTACATTTTAAGTAACAAGCATTTAGTAGGCACATTTACTGAAACCTTTAATTTTCGGGGTATCTTTTTCAAATTAGGGTTACGACAAGCCAAACCCTAATTCCCACGTGTGCCAATGACAAATCATGCCAGCCACACCGACCGCGCCAAAGCATGCCAACCATGCTAGCCGCACCTCTGTGCCAATGGCAAATCATGCCAGCTACACCGACAACGCCAAAGCATGCCAACCATGCTAGCCGCACCTCTGTGCCAATGGCAAATCATGCCAGCCACACCGACCATGCCAAAGCATGCTAGACGCACCTCTGTGCCAATGGAAAATCATGCCAGCCACACCGACCGCGCCAAAGCATGCCAACCACGCTAGCCGCACCTCTGTGCCAACGACAAATCATGACAACCATACTGACCGTGCCAAAGCATGCCAACCATGCTAGCTGTCACATGCCCATTTAATCGCCTAAAACTTTCACGGGACATGAACGAAAATACTATGTGGTTCAGTGAATCAACTTCACCCACAAGTACTCAGCCTTGCACACTTGCATCAAAGTATGCATTTGCCTTCACTCATAAGGCAATACGCAACGAAAGTCTTTTCTTCTTTCTCTCTAACTCTTCATGCCCCCATAAGCATAAGAGGTTCTGCCATGCACTTCAACACTTCTCACACAACATCAGCAACATAATGAACACAAAGGACTAACACAATAAACCCATTTTATTGCATTAAGGAATATTATACAAAACTCGTCCATCACATGGACCAAAAACAGGCCATTCACCCTCTTGGTGAATGCCTAACTCTCCCAAACATGAGACTAACTCTCTCATATGTAGCCTACTGATTTTCTACTCCTTAGGACTATTTATACAGTGGTTACAATGGCCAAAACCGTGCACAACACTTGCACATGCATGGAACAGCCATGTGTCCCATCAGGTAGTTTCTATAACCGCCAGCTTGCTTTTCAACCGCCACCTTTTGTGTTGTCAAGCCAACAAATGCCACATCTATTCTTGGTGGTTATGAACACTTTAATATGGTTATAAAAATACTTTATAACCGTTCTATCTTGTCTAACTTCATTGGCATGCCTGTGAAGCTCGTAACCACCTCGTAACCGTCACTTGAGCCGTATTGCACCACTTGTTGCGCCATACTGGATTCTGCCTTGCTCCAACATTTAGCTCTATTGGCCCTATATGATTATTACTCTAAACTCATGCACGTAAAATTCTTAAGCTTCCATCATTGAGTCCAACTCCTTAAGCTCACTCTAGTTACTTGTGCGTCATATATGCTTCACTTCGCCAATTAGCTTGAAAATAGCAATGCAACTCTTGCATTACCAACTTGTTTGCACTGTTCAGACTTTGGCCATGCCTTGAACCAATGTATAGACTAACTCTTAGTCTATTCCACTCTTCTTGCATCATCCTTGAGTTTGGGCCAACTCAATTCCATGGATATGCATCTATGCCAACATCGCATATTGCATCTGTCAACTTTGGCCATGTCTTGCCTTTCCTCAATGAAGCCTTATTGTGTCGGCCAATAAGCTTCATTCCTTAGCCAAATGTATTTACAATGTAGAGCCACTCTTGCGCTTCATTGGCCCTGTAGAGTTATGCCATTCTTGACACTTGGCAGTCTATACAGTATACTGCTATTATGGCTTCGCAATGCGCCATCACGGCTGAACACTGACTTGGCCTGCAAATCTGTAACGCATCATCATTATGCGTCACTTGCAGCACCGCAACACTAGCTGCACCTCTGTGCCAACGGCAAATCATGCCATCCACACCAACCGTGCCAAAGTATGCCAACCATGCTAGCTGCACCTCCGTGCCAATGGAAAATCATCCCAGTCACACCTACTGCGCCATGCCAAATGCACCTCTCCATGGCCCCATGCCTCGCCACCATAATGGCCTTCACTACGCGGCTATCAAAACGAAGGCGTACAACAATCAACGGTTTCCCTTCAATCCTAGGAGAAAATCTTGGTCGTCTAAGGTTACCAAACGACCTTTTCCCCCAAAACCCTAGCTTGGTCACGCGCCTAGCCCAAGCTAGTCACGCCATGCACTTATGGCAAACCCTTGGACCCACATGTCAAGCCAAACCAAACCTAGCCAAGCTATCTGCGCCATGCCAAACGCACTTTGCCTTGGCCCTAGCCATGCTAGTCATATCATGCCAAGCCAAACGCCCTTGCCTTAGGCCTAATCACGACATGCGCCTATGGCAAACCCTTGGCCCCACATGCCAAGCCAAAGCCAAACCTAGCCCAAGCTAGCCGCTCCATGCCAAACACACTCTAGCTTGGCCCTAGCTATGCTAGTCACACCATGCCAAGCCAAATTCCCTTTCCTTGGCCCTAACCACGCCATACGCCCATGGAAAACCCTTGGACCCACATGCCAAGACAAAACCGCACCTAGCCCAAGCTAGTCACGCCATGCGCCTATGGAAAACTCTTGGCCCCACATGCCAAGCCAAACCAAACCTAGCCCAAGCTATCCGCGCCATGCCAAACACACTCTGCCTTGGCCCTATCTTTGCTAGTCACACCATGCCAAGCCAAACGCCCTTACCTTGGCCCTACCCACGCCATACACCCATGGCAAACCCTTGGCCCCACATGCCAAGCCAAAACCGCACCTAGCCCAAGCTAGTCACGCCATGCGCCTATGGAAAACCCTTGGCCCCACATGCCAATCCTAAGCCGCACCTAGGCCAAGCTAGATGCACCATGCCAAACGCACCCTGCCTTGGCCCTGGATTTGTTAGTCACACCTTGCCAAGAAAAACGCCCTTGCCCCTAACCACGCCATACGCCCATGGAAAACCATTGGCCCCACATGCCAAGCCAAAATCGCACCTAGCCAAAGCTAGCCACGCCCAAGGAGAACCCTTGGTCCCACATGCCAAGCCTAACCTAGCCGCGCCACCTTGTTGGCCTTCCCTACGCGGCCACCAAAACGAAGGCGTGCAACAGTCAACGGTTGCCCTTCAATCCCAAGAGCAAATCCTATCCATCCAAGGTTACCAGATGACACATGGTAACCTTTGGCCCGAAAACATAAGTTTGGCCACGCCAAACCATGCCATTCCAACGGCATGCCAACCTAGTCGCGCCACCACGTTGACCCTCACTACGCGACTACCAAAACAAAGGCGTGCAACGATCAACGGTTTCCCCTCCTCTCAAGATGCAAAATCTTGACCGTCGAAGGTCACCAGGCTAGCAAGTTTCCCGAGCTTGACTTGCCAAGCCACAACAACGTGCTACATGTTTTCCAAAAACATTCGAGACATCAATACAAATTGGGGATGCTCATTAGGGTATTGGTTTGGTGGTCTATAGCGTGCGACATTCACAAATGCCAGTTTCAAGATTGTGTAATAAGAATAAGACGATTAGTAAATGCAAGAAGCAACGGTGAAACGCTCTTTCATTATGGAACATCAATTCCATCAAATTCCATCAATACCAGGCATTACCACCTCTTCTCATTTAACTCATCCGTTTTCTTTTCTTATGAGGCGAGGGTACGTTTATTTTTATACTTGTATAAATAGGTTTACCTATTTCCACCAGGGACACAAGTTTTTGGTCAGGGAAAAATACCACACTCAGAAAGGCAACTCTTGTTAGATTTCTCAAAGCTTTCACCTTCAGATACAAGTCAAGTACTACTCTTCCAGAATTATTCTGGTCTCAACACTTTCTTCGCTTCCCTCCCTAAACCAACCCTTCTCCTCCACTTTATGACTGAAGCAAGTCTGGAACGGCCATTTCTTGGTTTAGGCCGGACTTGTACATATTGATCTCTCGAATCTAAAGCACTCCCTTGCAGTACATTGTTTAGGGTTTATATTGTTTCTCTCCTACACACCCGCAATTACCGAAATCAGCAGAAACCATTTTCACCTACAAACAAGTGGCGACCACAGTGGGAGATCGGTTTATCGGTCCCAATATCAGTCTTTGAATATGTTTCTATAACAAGGAAGGACAGTTGGTCTTTGGACTGAATCTCTGTCCTCGGATTCTACTCAGGAAAACGGAAACGTTTCAACGCCCAACAACACTGCTAACGAAGGAGTTCCAAGGCTTATTGACCTAGTACGGGTCCAGGGGATTCACACCAGAAAAATGGGGCTGATGAGAGATGCAATCAACGCCATGCTGGATTTCCTCATCGACTTGATGGAAGAGTTGAGCGGTTCGCCTGCCTCGGAAACTTCAGAGTTGTGGACTGACTTCCCGAATGATCGCTATCAAGCCAACAACTTCACTACCAATCAGAGACTCGTAAGCCAAGAAGCGGCATCGCTAGTGGAAAACTTATGCGAACTATTACATCTTTCAAGGGATCAACGGATGGAGATGTTCACCGCCATCAATCGGATAACGTTAAGCGTGCCCTTGGTTCCTCCACGCTCGGAAACAGCAAAAATGCAGGATTCATCCATTAATAATATCACGTTCATCGACGATGACATGATGGCAGATGAAGGCCATAATCGCGCCCTACACGTCACAACTCGAATCAAAAACGTGGAATTAAAAATGGCCCTCGTCGACACAGGAGCGTCCTCCAATGTTGTCACCCTTAGGACGCTCAGGACGACCAAAGTACGACCAAGCGAGGTTACACGACAACCTACTACCATGACTGATTTCGAAGGTAACCAAACCAATACATATGGGTATGTCAATTTGAATCTATCGGTAGGACCTGTCCAGTCAAAAGTAAGATTCGAGGTAATTGAAAAGGAGCCGGACTACCACATGATACTGGGGAGACCATGGCTCCACGACAATAGGATCATTCCTTCGACGTACCACCAGTGCTTGAAAACCACGCTAAATGGAGAAGTCATTCGCATCGTAGCGTCATCATCTCCCTATGCGCCAATCTATGACATGTAAATTTTTGAACCAAGACAGGGGCCGCAAGTCACAACCAACAAGGCTCACCACACCCCACTGCCGAAATGGACAACCATTGAAGAAAGCGATAATCCTACACAACCCCGCGGAGAAACTCAGCCTCACGTCACACCTTCAGAATAGAGGCGCACTCGCCTCCATCCACAAGACCAGAGTATGGTTCCAACCAAGCGAGGACGGGATTTCATTACGGGTCACGACGAAAAAGGGAAAACCGTATATCAACGCCGTTGTTAGCAATTAACAGGGGAGACTACCACACAGTCTCTCCGCCCAATAGAATGCCAGCCTGGTGACGAGACACGAGAGGAGATACCTGACGCACCACAACATCTACAAGATGGCACCAATTCAACCACGAACGAGCTTGAAATTATTAATATCGGGAATGAGGAATCTCCACGACCCATCTCCATAAGCTCGACTCTACATACATACGAGCGCACAAAGTTGGTAGACCTCCTCAAGGAATTTCCAGACGTGTTCGCATGAACGTACGAGGAGATGCCTAGCCTGGATGAGAAGCTAGTTACTCAACACTTACATGTGATATCCGGATCCAAGCCGGTCAAGCAGACCCCAAGATAATTTCGGCACAATATTGAAGAACAGATTAAGGCGGAGGTTCAAAAGTTGTTGGTGGATGGTTTCATCAAACCAATCCATCACCCCACCTGGTTGGCAAACATAGTTCCGGTAAAAAATAAGAATGGTTAAATCAGGTGTTGTGTCGATTTTAGGGATCTAAATAAATGTTGCCCTAAAGATGATTTTCCGCTCCCCAACATCAACATATTTGTAGATGCCACCAGTGGACATGGCATGTTTTCTTTCATGGACGGGTACAACGTCTACAACCAAATAAATATATACGAGCATGATGCGAGCAAGACGGATTTTCGAACTCCTCTCGGAAACTTTTACTATACTGTGATGCCCTTCGGTTTGAAGAACGCTGGCGCCACATACCAACACGCCATGACCACCATTTTTCATGACATGATGCACAAGCAAGTTGAGGATTATTTAGATGACATAGTAGTCAAGTCAAAAACTCGGGCGGCCCACACAGGGATTCTATAGTAGGTGATCGAAAGATTCCGCGAATACAATCTAAAAATGAATCCGTTAAAGTGTGCTTTCGGTGTCTCCTCGGGAAAGTTCCTAGGCTTCCAAGTAACCGCTGAGGGGATCAAAGTTGACCCAACTAAAAAGCAAGACATCCTCACAATGCCACCACCGCGGAACGTGAAGGAACTCCAGAGTTTCATGGGAAAAATAAACTACATCCGCCGCTTCATACCCGGATTGGCTCAACTTATTGCTTCATTTACCCCCTTACTAAAGAAATGAGCAAGCTTTGTATGGACCACATTACAACAGGAAGCATTCCGGAAGATTCGACGAACGTTATCTTCCCCGTCCGTCATGATATCACCCATGCAAGGAAGACCGCCACTAAAGCTCCCATGCATCATCATGAAACCGAAGGGAATACCTTCGATTTCCCGTTTACCGTCGAGGAGGTGATTGACCTCCTAGAAGCATGGATTGAAGATGATGTTATCATACTGCCACCTCCCAGACGTCCACCAACTGAGGTTGAGATGGAAAACCCCAAGTACTGCCATTACCACAGATTCCTTCACCACCTGACCAATGATTGCAACATACTAAAGCATAATTTCATAGAAAAGATAGAAGCGGGAGAGCTCCAACTAGGAGACGAGGGAGTACATCGAGACCCACTTCCAATAAACTGTGGGTTCTCTGGGGACGACTTTGTGCACGAGACTGTACAATCCATGATGCAGCATGTATGCGAAATTCTCTATCTTTCCAAGGTGCAGCGCCAAGATATTTTCGCATCTCTCAATCGCGTTTTATCCGGCAAACGACTTTTTCTCTCCCCGGAAACCACACTAGGGGCCCAAGCTTTCCTAACGGGCGGAACCAAAGGGGAGAAATGGGGACTGCTGACCACGTCCCGTTTAAGAGGTATCAAATTTGACAACACGCTCATCGACGCGGCCTCTGACCACAACATCATTACTTTCAAGACACTAAAGGCTGCAGGATTTACAAAACAAGACGCTACCCATTCCCCGTCTGTGATTAAGAACCCGAGAGGAGAAGCTTTGAACGCGCATGGCTACATCAACCTCGAGATCAAGGTGGGAAACGCTATAACGCATAGCAAATTCCACATTGTCAAAGAACTGGGTCACGACATGATATTGGGGCACTTATGGGTACTCGACAACAAAGCGAAATTATATGTTCACCCTCTACCGACGTCCACGCCCGAAGTAATTTCCAACAAATCATCCCACTGGTTATCGCATCGACGAGCTATCAAAGGAACCTAAACATCTGGAGAAGACCTGTTGGCGCTAGATCATGGATTTCAAATGCAAGTAAGTCTGACCGAGCGACCTTCTCTACAACCAATCATTCCTTCCCCTATTCCGTCATGTGGACTCGGCGCGATTACTGGCACGGACGCTATCAAGAAGTGTGAATGGGGTGCTAGGCCATTTGAATACTTTGCAAAAAGCTTGGAAACTTCCATCGAAACCAATGAAGCCAAGACTCAAACGGTTGCACGACGCCTGAACTTGTTTTCAATCGGAGATATAGTGGTTAAGGTAGACTCGTTTCAAGTTGGGAAGATGACGGTAAAAATGTCTATTCAAATTGATTCGCCCAATGGAAGAGAAGACGAGCTGTATTTGGTGGCGGACATCCTTTTAGGAGGATATTGCAAGCTCATCAAGACAGACACACCTGAAGGCATGATAGTTCACTCGCGATGGCTCAAGGCCTCCAATTCGTAAAATGCTGTAATTTTCCAGTCACTCTCCCTTTAGTATTTCCTTTAACAATACCTCTTAGTAGTTGTGTTTACCCAAGATGAATACACCGTTTGTATTCTTCCCAGGATTTTTATTTTTCGTCAAAAAAAAAAGAGTATAAATACACCTCTTTCCAAATGAGTTCTCCAGATATCAGATAAATACATCAAACTAACCCAGAAAACTACTGCAAAACCATCATACCACAACCAGAAATACCTCATTCAATCATTCAAAAAAAAATACATAAAGCGAAAATGTTAACTGATGAAGAAGAAGGTAAATATGAGTTTACGAAAAATATCAGGGGAACTAAGAAACAAACAGGAACAACAAAAGGGAGGAACTAGCCCTCGAAGGATGGAACACGAGTCCCCTTGGTCAAGGCTATCTTCAAGCACTTCCCCCAATAATCTCTCGGGCAACAAAGATTCCATTCAACGGTGTTAGCAGCAGCAACCTCAACATCCCATCCCGAAGCAACCATAGCAGCAACAGTGTCCACTTGGACGACCGGTTCAGCATACGCCACCATGATGACTCCAATATCGCCAACGACACCTCAGGCATCAACTCCAAAGGCTACCTCGGTCCCGTCAGACGCTCCCTCGGAGGTTTTCTCATTGACCCTTCGAAGAAGATTTTTTGATTCATCCGCATCAAAATCGAGAACCATGGCGCTTGCCTCCAAAAGCTTCACATGCTCGATTTTACGTTGCTCCGACCTAGAAACAGTTCGATTTGCCGTATAACTGGGTCGGGGAAAGGTTTTGCCGCACTGGAACTTCTCAACACGCCAAGGTTCTTCCTCATTTTATCGTCCATCCTCCATGTTCACCGAACCCAAGAAAGTCCAGCAGACAGTGATGTCACAACATATAAAGTAACAAGCATTTACTAGGCACATTTACTGAAACCTTTAATGTGTCTCTAAATAATTATCGGGGTATCTTTTTCAAATTAGGGTTACGACAAGCCAAACCCTAATTCCCACGTGTGCCAATGGCAAATCATGCCAGCCACACCGACCGCGCCAAAGCATGCCAACCATGCTAGCCGCACCTCTGTTCCAATGGAAAATCATGCCAGCCACATCGACCGCGCCAAAGCATGCCAACCATGCAAGCCGCACCTCTGTGCCAATGGAAAATCATGCCAGCCACACCGACCATGCCAAAGCATGCCAACCATGCTAGCCGAACCTTTATGCCAATGGCAAATCATGCCAGCCACACCGACCGCGCCAAAGCATGCCAACCATGCTAGCCGCACCTTTGTGCGAATGTAAAATCATGCCAGCCACACCGACCGCACCAAAGCATGCCAACCATGCTAGCCGTACCTCTGTGCCAACGAAAAATCATGCCAGCCACACCAACCGCGCCAAAGCATGCCAACCATGCTAGCCGCACCTCCGTGCCAATGGAAAATCATGCCAGCCACACCTACCGCTCCATGCCAAACGCACCTCACCATGGCCCCATGTCGCGCCACCATACTGGCCTTCACTACGCGGCTATCAAAACGAAGGCGTGCAACAATCAACGGTTGCCCTTCAATCCCAGGAGAAAATCCTGGCCGTCTAAGGTTACCAAACGACCTTTGCCCCCAAAACCCTAGCTTGGTCACGCGCCTAGCCCAAGCTAGTCACGCCATGCGCCTATGGAAAACCCTTGGCCCCACATGCCAATCCAAACCAAACCTAGCCAAGCTAGCCGCGCCATGCCAAACGCAATTTTCCTTGGCCCTAGAGATGCTAGTCACATCATGCCAAGCCAAACTCCCTTGCCTTGGCCCTAATCACGCCATGCGCCTATGGCAAACCCTTAGTCCCGCATGCCAAGCCAAATCCAAACCTATCCCAAGCTAGCCGCGCCATGCCAAACGCACTCTGGCTTGGCCTTAGCTATGCTAATCACACCATGCCAAGCCAAACTCCCTTGCCTTGGCCCTAAACACGCCATACGCCCATGGCAAACCCTTGGCCCCACATGCCAAGCCAAAACCGCACCTAGCCCAAGCTAGTCACGCCATGTACCTTTGGAAAACCCTTGGCCCCACATGTCAAGCCAAACCAAACCTAGCCCAAGCTAGCCGCGTCATTCCAAACGCACTCTGCCTTGGCCCTAGCTATGCTAGTCACACCATGCCAAGATAAACGCCCTTGCCTTGGCCCTAACCACGCCATACGCCCTTGGAAAACCCTTGGCCCCACATGCCAAGCCAAAACCGCACCTAGCCCAAGCTAGTGACGCCATGCGCTTGTGGCAAACCCTTGGCCCCACATGCCAAGCCAAAGCCGCATCTAGCCCAAGCTAGCCGTGCCATTCCAAACGCACTCTGCCTTGGCCATAGCTATGCTAGTCACACCATGCCAATCCAAACGTCGTTTTCTTGGCCCTAACCATGCCAAACTCCCATGGCAAACCCTTGGCCCCACATGCCAAGCCAAAATCGCACCACGCCCAAGGCGAACCCTTGGCCCCACATGCCAAGCCTAACCTAGCCGCGCCACCCTGTTGGCCTTCCCTATGTGGCCACCAAAACGAAGGTGTGCAACAATCAACAGTTGCCCTTCAATCCCAGGAGTAAATCCTAGCCATCCAAGGTTACCAGACGACACATGGTAACCTTTGGCCCGAAAACCTAAGTTTGGCCATGCCAACGGCATGCAAACCTAGCCGCGCCACCACGTTGACCCTCACTACGCGGCTACTAAAACAAAGGCGTGCAACGATCAACGGTTTCCCCTCCTCTCAAGATGCAAAATCTCGACCGTCGAAGGTCACCAGGCTTGCAAGTTTCCCGAGCTTGACTTGCCAAGCCACAACAATGTGCTACATGTTTTCCAAAAACATTTGAGACATCAACACAAACTGGGGGATGCTCATTAGGGTATTGGTTTGGTGGTCTATAGCGTGCGGCATACACAAATGCCCGTTTCAAGATAGTGTAATAAGAATAAGACGGTTAGTTAATGCAAGAAGCAACGGTGAAACACTCTTTCATTATGGAACATCAATTCCATCAAATTCCATCAATACCAGGCGTTACCACCTCTTCCCATTTAATTCATCCGTTTTCTTTTCTTACGAGGCCAGAGTACGTTTCTTTTTAGACTTGTATAAATAGGTTTACCTATTTCCACCAGAGACATAAGTTTTTGGTCAGGGAAAAATACCACACTCAGAAAGGAAACTCTTGTTAGATTTCTCAAAGCTTTCACCTTCTGACACAAGTCAAGTACTACTCTTCCAGAATTATTATGGTCTCACTCTCTTCGCTTCCCTCCCTAAACCAACCCTTCTCCTCCAATTTGTAACCGAAGCAAGTCTGGAATGACCATTTATTGGTTTAGGCTGGACTTGTACAGATTGAGCTCTCGAATCTAAAGTACTCCCTTGCAGTACATTGTTTAGGGTTTAAATTGTTTCTCACTTGCACACGCGCAATTACCGAAATCATCAGAAACCATTTTCACCTACAAACAGAAGGCAAAGAAGATATTGAAGATTTCTTACTTGGTGTTTTTATAATCTTTGGTGTGCACAATACTTTTTTGGAAAAAAGAGGATCCAATTAATAATCGGTTTATCCTTGTGGTAGATTGGATTGATTAATTGAGGAAGATCGGCATCAACACATATCACTTGGTTAAAGAGTGTTGTTGGCTTAATCTTAACGATTAACTTTGGGTGGTTGAACATAAGATAGATCTTGGAACCTGGCAAAGGAGTTTATGTTAATATAAACAAGGGAATCTTTGCGCAAGTCATATCACTTGGTTGAATAGAGTTGATACCAAACAGATTTGTTGTTCCTTTACTGTTTGGAATACGAACCAAAGGAATTGGTCAAAGTACGTGACTTGTTTACAGGTTGGAGGCGTGGGATTACATACGGAACTAGGTGAACTATAGGTTTAGTTGCTTGGTCTCAACTATACGAAGTTGTCTTATTTTGTATAGCGGCTTAATCCTTAGAGTATTCAATTCTAGACTAGGTCCCGGGGTTTTTCTGCATTTGTGGTTTCCTCGTTAACAAAATCTTGTTGTGTCATTTACTTTATATTTCCGCATTATAATTATTTTGTTATAATTAAAGTAAATTGCACAAACGTTAATTCCTATTTACTTGATACGTGAATCCTATTGAGTTTGGTTAAGTCTGAACCTTTGTATCAAGTAAACACACTTTGTAGTTGTATTGTCTCGATCCCATATCCATATACGATCACAGAAAGTGTGAACCGATTTGTTGTATTGTCTCGACTCAGTCTATAAACAATCACTTTCGGGGAAAGGACTTATAGGAAGGAAAAGTTATAGCTTGAGGTATATTTGGGGTACCCTCGCCTTTTCAACATTAATCTTCATATATTTGATAATAAATTGTTTGGATCTTCAATATCTTCTTGTAGCACAGCCGTAGGACTTGCTTAATATAAGATATCTTCAATATCTTTGTGTAGCACAATTGTAAGACTTGCTAAATATGAGATGTACATGATTTTATCCGTGCTTGGCATCTTGTACGTGTAAGAGTTTCAATACCATTTTGTGGGAAGCAATGCATGCTTCGGTTCCTACTAGAGACACGCTACAACGTAAGGGAATGGTTATTCCTTTAGTGGAGTGTTTATTTTGCAATGCAGTTGAGACTTTGGAGCATCTTTTCGTGGATTGTAGCTAGATTCAACATATATGGAACTACATCATCTGATCTATATAGGTCATGTGGGTAATGCCGAAGACTTTTTACTCTGTACTCTTGAGCCGGGGAATTCATAGAATGTCAGAAAGAAAAAGGATTGTGTGGCAGATTGTCCCATTTTCTATGTGTTGGGATCTATGGTTGGAGCGTAATAGAAAGGTCCATGGGGGTAGAGCAAGATCAAAAGATAAAGTGATTTACGATGTTAAATTGAATATTTTCTTATGGAGTTCGGATACATACATTTTCAAAGGATATTCAATCAATCAAATCTTGCATAACTGGGAAAATATAATTGTTTTGTAGAAAAAAATCTTTCTCTCTCGGTTTGAGTTTATCTTGAACTCTTGTAAATATTTTTCCCTTTTTTCTTCAATATATATCCTTTTCTTCTCAAAAATAAAAAATGTATGCCGATGGTAATGGCTTTACAGGTATTGTATCAAGGATGAAGGAGGAGATTTTGTTGGTTGTAACGGCAAATAGCAAACATATTTTCAATTTTTCATGAGCAACAAGGCTGCAGAATTATGGGCCATTGGAGATGTATGGGCTTCATCTGGCTTTGGAGTTCAGTTAAATTGTTTGAATTGTTCGGTTCACCCGTTTAGGCATCATTTGTTGGGAGTCAGGACTAGGGGTGAGCATTTGGCCCGTAATCCGCGGATTTAATCGGGACCAACCGTTTTTTTACGGATGGATGTCCGGACCGTTCGTTAATGAGTTGGATGCAGATGGAACTTTTGAAATCCAACGGATAACGGATCGGGCCCGGATGCAACCATGAAAATCCGTTGGACATCCATATCCGTTAACTTAACGACATTTATATAGTTATAGAAAATACTATGGATCATTTAGGAATTTTTAAGATGTTTGCTTGGGGTGCAGTACATGGCATTTTTATATTTGTATACATATCCTAGATATGTAGGTTTTGTAAGGAGTCATTTGTATTAGGTTTATTTTCTTTACTATAAATTTTAACTAAAACAAATCTATTGGATTATCCGCATCCAATGCGTCCATCCGTGCATCCATTGGATGCAAATCCGTTGGATCTGGATTGGATGCGAATGACAAATTTAAAATACGTAGTGCAATAAATTGGATGCGGATGAGGCGAAAACCGATCCATACCGGCCCATGCTCACCCCTAGTCAGGACTGATCTCGTGTATGTATAGATTTGATCTTTAAGACTATAACCGACTGTTTTAGATTCACCGACTATTTTAGATGCCTAGGCTCTAAACCAGAAATCCTTTTTGTGCGAAAATCATGTTACATGCTGACAAGATAAAAGTGACACTATATGATGGAGACTCGGAGATCATACATACTTGAGATCAAAAATTTGGATCTCCGCTCGACATATCAGCGATCTCTTGAAAACTCCACTCATACAGCAAAAATATCATACAACAAAAATAAAATGGAATACATCCCAATGATACCATACTAAATTCTAGTAGTAACACTAATTGTAGCTGGTGTAGTCCTTTGCCGATATGATATAATATGTTTTTTGTTTCGGTGGTTCAGATTCTTTGTTGTTCATCATGGGCGCGGAGTAATCTTCTGTGGTCTTCGGGAAAATAGTGGTATTGGCCTCGGTTTATCCTCATCGCGACCTAGTCCTTGTTCGACAATCGGTCTGCAAATGAAAATTAAATACTAGTACTATGTTACAAATAAGTTATTTGTATCGAGAATTTAAGATGATTTAGAGTCTCATATTGTCGTTTGGTATTCACCGTTGTTCTAAAATTAATTTTTACGATTTATCTTATTATCACCGTTCTAAAATTAATTAAATCTTCAAAATTTATCACATACCTTCCGTGAGAGACTTGAGATAAGAGGAGGATCAAGCATAACAAACAAAGCAACTGCAAGAAAGACATCTTTATTCCCTTTCTTCTTGGTTGGTGGAAGATTTATTATAATCTCAGACTGCCGGACACAGCTGAGTTGACAACGTTATGAGCTCTGAACGGGAGAGGAAGAGGACTAGAGGATGGTTTGAAAGATGAGCGATCTGCGCTCATGAGCAAATGATAAGCAGGAAGTTTAGTCGTCGTTGATTGATTCAATAAGATAGTGAAAATCAGAAAACGAAGGATTTTTAATTGGCGAGTCCAAAAATTCAAAGTCACTGAACATAAATATACATATTTTTTTGAGCTGTTATTTGAAACTTTCAAATGATTCAAGTTTGATGCAACAATTTTTAAGTGCAATCAAGTTGATGCAAAACTTTCTGTCGCATAATACCATTGTTGAATGATGGAAACAACAACACTAGAGGTCTTCAACCTTCATGATTAATAGGAAATTAAAGGAGATCAAAATCAGAATGGACATTCGGAAGAATGAAGGATGTTTTTGTCTGGGGTTTTGGAGCCTGGCTTGATCGGGTATACCCAGATTAATTGGGGTATACCCAATTCCAAAGGGACATGGTGTGTTATTATTAAAAATAGTGATTTTACTTTAATACACTTTAACTAATTAAATCTTAAAAATAAACCAATTTCTTAATTTCATTAACCCTAAAATTAAAAAACTAAACAACTCTTAATTTTCTCTTCTTCTTCATCTTCATCTTCCATCAACCAAAGCCATATAAAAATCTTGAACTTTGATTTTCCAAAAAAATTGTTGACTATACCAGCAAAAAGAAGATTATAAATGACGTTTAAACTCAAACCCATCATTGTGTTGTGTGATTTGATTGTCATATTAGGTTATAAATCGAAAATTATGATTTCTGTGTTTTCGGCCGGCAAGGTCGTGACATGCATATCTTGCCGACTTTTCATAATAACCATGGCGGCGACTGTAAAAATTTTCAACAGTCGGCAGAGTATTTTTTGAAGACCTTGCCGGCAAAATATAACCGGCAGGATATTTTCTAAACACCTTGCCGTCCAAGAATAGCGGGCAGGGTATTTTGTTTAAACCTTGCCGGCCAAAAGCAGATTTTTGCTTGTCAAAAAACAGATTTCTGATGTAGTGCTTCACTAGCACCAGCACCATCAGGACTCAAACCCACTCAGTAGCAATTTATTAAGATGACGAAAAGGTAAGCACATCAGATGGCATCTCTTTATATATAGGTGCGAAATGATGCACATATGTACAATATATAAAAAGGAATAGAAAACATACTTGAGAGAGTGAGAGATTTAGCAGGAAAAGAAGTTAAGCTCCCACTAAATTTGTATTACTCACCACCGAGAGATGTGTATCAGTATCGACACATTAAGACGTCATAAACAATTATATACATCGGTTCTACAAGAACAGCTACATACTCACAGTCTAAGAGCCATTAACAAAAGTAGGATCAAGGTATTCAGAAATTGCACAGACGGCATGGTATTTTCTAAATACCTTGCCGGCCAATAAATTTTTTATGTCATCTCCTGTATGTCAAAAAACAAAAGTCGGCAAGGTCGACGATGAAGACCATGTCGGCCATTTTTGGCCGGCGAGGTCGACGATTAAGACCTTGCCGGTCCACTTTTGGCCGGCATGATCTTCATTAGTCGACCTTGTCGACTTTTCATACTTTCAGAACTGGAAGTGTTGATTTCTGATCTAATTTTGAGTATGATTTCATACAACATTTTTGTAATCCCCTCTTTAGAAGTGTTTTGGTTGTATATTTGATTTTCATTGCAAGAGCTATTCTAAAATAAAATAAAAAATCTCATGAAAAATCATCCCACAAAAATTCAATCAAAAACAAAATTTCATAACTTAAATTTATAAGTTTTAATCTATTCAATCAATTTAAATTTAATTAATTAATATAATCAAAATTTTAATGTTAATTAAACGAGGGTAATTTTGCCATTTTGAAAATATTTGGTTAAGGGATGACCTCTTTTACTTCAAAATGACCCTATTTTGTCTTATTGAGTATACCTCAATTAATCTGGGTATACCCCAATCAAGCCAGGTTTTGGACGGGTATAAACATGCCACAACATAATTGGCACCCGAAAAAGAGGCTGAATCCGGAAATTACTGAAGGCGGTCCACCAGGCTTACTTGGTTAGTCCAGAGGCACATTCAAAATCTTGGATCGAAAAGGGTGGATGTTATATGATAGTCATGTAGGACATTTTTATTTTTTATTTTTTTTAAGAAAACAATCATTACATCCTCTCCTCCATTCTTGTGCGGCTATGGTATGTGCTTAGAGATGGCATCAGCCATACCGGTGGAGAAGAACATGCCATACTTGTTTTGTTAGTTTTTGCCCATTTGGCTACACTATGAGCAACCCCATTGCTGGTGCGATTAATAAAAATAAAAGCAATTCTCTTAAAATTAGAAATTAGGTTTTCTATATCAGATAACTACGCCCGACTTCTCTGTTTTCTATATCATATAAACCATAAATTAGTCATTTATAGCTATAGATACTCCCTCCGTTCCACTTTAGATGAGTGATTAGGGTTATTTTTTTGTTCCACATTACTTGATAGTTTCATATTTTTCCTACAAAACTACCAACATTACCCTAACATTTTGTCTTGGAAAATTTATTTTCAATTACATTAATAGGAATTAATGTTTGAAGATTTTTTCTCAAGGGTATACATAGAAAACTTTTATATCTCTCTTTATTTCTTAATCTACGTGTAAACTCCTAAAACATCAACTAAAGTGGAACAGAGGGAGTATTAATTTATTATATATGTCTGCCGAATTTTGGAGGCCGAACTGATATCTGGAAAACGAATTATACACGTACGTATACCGTTCCGTACTACTGCCGAACCACGAACCGAAGACCGGATAGTTGACCGAATTTGATTTTTACAAATTCGAATAATATCCATACGTTTGCCGTTCCGTACGTATGCCGAATCCCGACTTGCTAGCTAGGCTCGTGCTTAGATTATGTACAAAGAAAAGACACATCCATGGGAAAAAATAAGGGTAGACGACATTGATGTGACAAAGCACTAGGATGCGAAACTTATCATCGATTATAGCTACCTGTAGGTTCTTTTACAGTACAGTTGAACTGTTGTTGAATTATAAGACACAATCATCAAATGGGGTGACAACCCTTGTGTGTGACCCTAGTTAGGGATTCGCCGAGAATCATTTGAGAGTTATTGAATTCACGAATGATTGAAGGGAATTTATTGAACTGAGACGCTCAACTCCCATACTAACTCTCCAACCACGTACTTGATTTTGTTTAATACTGTACATAATGGGCGAAGACAGAACCTTTTGGTTGGGGGACAAATTTGAATAATGAAGAAAAAAAAACGCTATACAAAGAAGGATTTATTGGAGATACTAAAACTAATTTGGGGATATGAATAGTATTATATACTGTTCATGGTGGCATGAAATTTTTTTATTTCCGTCGTTGAAAAAACATATCGATATGAACAGTAACATTACTATTTCATATCCCCCAATTGCATGTTCTATACAAACAGGCGATCGTAGGCCGCTCAAAAAAAATTTGATGTTTTTTTGGCACAAAAGTTATAAGATGCTTTAATTTTTGTTGTTTTTTTATTTTGTTAAGAAATTTCTTGACCTATTATGTCAATTATATTGAATTTAAGGGAGAACAAATACCTAATAATCCTAAAACCCCATGAATGAAAATGTAACTTTGAGATTCTAGGGGGACAACTGTCCCCGCCCTAGTTAGCAATTCGGTATTCGGGAAACGTACGGAACGTCATACGTACGTGTATTATTCGGATTTGCTAAAGTTAAATTCGGTCAAAAATCCGGTCAACGGTTCTTGATATGGGAGTAAATCGGAACGGTATACGTACGTGTATAATTCGTTTAACAAATATGAGTTCGGCACCCAAAATTCGGTATATATAAAATATGCTTGTAGACATTTATAATGGGAATACATCATTTTGGCTTGAGTTGATTCAGCGGGTGAAAGAATTTTCTAGTTCCATTGCTTATATATATGATATGTATGCACTTGTTGATCAAAAACCCAGCAGAGTGGTTAGAGGGATGCCCAAAGAGTCGTAGGTCTCCGGTTCAAACCCCTTCTCACACCTTTTGCAAAAATCTTCTTTAAGGAATAGAATGTGCGATGGGCTGACTGCATACTAGGCCCAGCTAGAAAAGTGATTAATACTGTGGGCTTCGCTTGACTGTTTGGGCCGAATTTGTCGCACCGTTTCTTCTTTAAGGAATAGAATGTGCGATGGGCTGACTGCATACTAGGCCCATCTAGAAAAGTGATTAATACTGTGGGCTTCGCTTGACTGTTTGGGCCGAATTTGTCGCACCGTTTCTGGTTCGGAACGGCAAATACGCGTATAAACCGTGAAGTTCAGAAAATCCACATATCGATAGGACGCCTGACTTATTCGTTCCCGACCAGTTCGCAAAAAATTCGCGAATGATTCGACGAATTGCTAACTAGGGTCCCTGCTGTACATATTATTTAGATAATGCTTTAAAGCCATAAAATTGTTGTGCCCCCTACATACTCTTGTTAAAATGTTAATTTTTTGGTTCTAACATTATCTCCGAACTATAAATGGTTGACCGAATAGTATACCGAATTTACCTTCCATTAAAACGAATAATACACGTACGTATGCTGTCCCGAACGTTTTCCATATCCCGAATTGCTAACTAGGTGCGTGACTAGTATAAATTTCATTTTCATATTTCGGGCATGAACCCCCTCCTGTATAGCCAACACCTCATCATCCGTAAATAGCTAATAATGCAAAATAGTTATAGTTGATTTGTTTTTTTTTTAATGTGTCCATTTGTTAAAGGGAAAGCTAAAACATTTAGGGGGAAAGGTGACTTCTGGTCAAATGTTTTTGGCCTTGACTAGTTAGGGTGTAAATATAATTTCGTTTTAGAACTCATCCATAACGATAATCATTCCTTGTTATCATTCCAAAACGACTGTAGTGATGGATGATGGTTGAAATTTACGTTTTGAGAGAGAGATGGCAATGGTTTTTCATCATTGTTTCATCTTACCTGTAAAATCTGATTTTATGTATTTTACGTTAACCTGACACCAGCAGGCAGCATAATCCAAAGGCATAGGGTATTATGATCAATGAACAAACAACCTTAGTTTGTAGTACTCTTTATGACTTTTTCGGTAGCATTGATAGAGTGTAAGTGATGCATTTCCGAGATATAAAATGCCGTGACGGTATCTCAATTGAGTGCAGACAATTTGGTTCAAATAAGGTGGGCTATATATAAATATATGTAGAATAACATCATGATGATCCACTATATATGTCATGTGAGATGATGATCAAATAAGGTGGCAATGTGAACTAATTTCTGTTTGGAATGCATTATCAATTGAACATCAAGGTTGATAATAAGATAATAATCATGTTGGGCTCTAGATTAGTGATCAGTAATTCGATCTTTTATTAAGAAGAAACAAAGTGATTAGAATATCTCTTATTATTTACTCCCTCCGTTCCTAAATAATAGGCTGGTTTCCTAATTGGGAAAGTCAAATGTTGCTTTAGTTTTATGGGACCACTTTTCTCTTAACTTCTTTTAATGACAAGTGTCATGTGGACCATTTCACTTTACTTCTTTTGGTGACAAGTGTCATGGGGACCATTTCACTTCACTTCTTTTATTGACAAGTGTCACGATGACCACTTTCAATGATTAGTTCTCTTAATTTTTTTAATTTTCTCTAAAAACAAAACCAGCCTATTAATTAGTAACGCATGGAGTAATTGACATGACTAGTGTAGTTGCAGTAAAACCTACACTACACCCCTGTTTATAGGTGAAAATAGTTTCTGCTGATTTTGGTAATTGCGGGTGTGAAGGTGAGAAACTGTTTAAACCCTAAACAATGTAATGCAAGGGAGTACTTTAGATTCGAGAGATCAATCTGTACAAGTCCGGCCTAAACCAAGAAATGGTCGTTCCAGACTTGCTTCGGTCACAAAGAGGAGGAGAATGAGTTGGTTTTGGGGAGGGAAGCAAGGAGAGTGGTGAGACCAGAATAGTTGATTCTGGAAGAGCAGTTGGGTTTCTACGACTTATTATCAGAAAGGTAAGAGAGCTCACGAGGAGAGCTAGCAAGTAAGTATTTTTGAGTGTTTTCTTGTCTGAATAAACTTGTTGTTCAAATGGAAATAGGTAAGACCTATTTATACAAGTCGAGGTAGAAACGTACCCTGGTCTCATTGAGGAGTGGGGAAGTAAATGTGAGGAGGTGGTAACCGTATGCATGGACTTGATGTCCCATAAAGTGGTTAACGCATGAAATTGGTTTTCATGAAACTGTTAACGTTATGGAATTGATGTTCCATAAAGTTTGTTAACTCACGGCTTTATGTCCCATGAACGTTCCCACATAACTCCTGTATTTACTTGGCGCCTCACCCTTATGACACTTCCTTATGAGGGGCGTAGTGTACGCCGCATGCTGTAGATCACCAAACCAATACACAAAGAGAATCCCCATATTTATGTTGATGTCTCGAATGTTTTGGAAAACATGTGAAACGTTATTGTGGCTTGGAAAGTAGATCTTGGGGAACTTGATAGCCAGGTGACCTTCGACGGTCGAGATGTTGCATCTTGAGATGAGGGGCAACCGTTGATTGTTGCACGCCTTTGTTTTGGTAGCCGCATAGTGAGGTCCAACATGGTGGCACGGCTAGGGTGTGTTTAGACTTGGCATGAGGAGCCAAGGGTTTTCCATGGGCGTATAGCATGGCTGGAGCCAAGGCGAGGGCGCTTGGCTTGGCATGTCGTGACTAGCATGGGTAGGGCCAAGGAAAAGTGTGTTTGGCATGGCGCGGCTAGCTTGGCTAGGTTAGGTTTGGCTTGGCATGTGGGGCCAAGGGGTAGCCATGGGAGCATGGCGTGATTAGGGCCTAAGGCAAGGGCGCTTGGCTAGTCGTGGCGTGACTAGCACGACTAGGGCCAAGGCATGGTGCGGCTAGCTTGGCTAGGTTTGGTTTGGCTTGGCATGTGGGGCCAATGGGTAGCCACGGGTGCATGGCGTGACTAGCCTGGACTAGGCACGCGACCAAGCTAGGGTTTCGGGTCTAAGGTCGTGAGGGGAATTTAGACGGTCAGGATTTGCTCTTGGGATAGAAGGGAAACCGTTAATTTTTGCCTGCCTTTACTTTGGTAGTCGCATGAGGAAGGCCAGCATGGTGGAGCGGCATGAGGGGCCATGGAGAGACGTGTTTGGCATGGCGCGACTAGCTTGGCTAAGTACTGACCAAGCTAGGGTTTTGGGCCTAAAGTCATGAGGGGATTTTAGACGGCCAGGATTTTCTCCTGGGATTGATGGGCAACCATTGATGGTCGTCTGGCTTCAATTTGGTAGCCGCATGAGGAAGGCCATCATGGCCGCGCGGCATGAGGGGCCATGTCGAGACGTTTTTGGCATGGCGCGGCTATCTTGGCTAGGTACGTGACCAAGCTAGGGTTTTGGGCCTAAAGTCGTGAGGGGACTTTAGACGGCCAGGATTTGCTCATGGGATTGAAGGGAAACCGTTGATGGTCGCCTGGATTCAATTTGGTATCCGCGAGGAGAAGGCCAGCAGGGTGGAGCGGCTAGCATAGCTAGGGAAATGGCATGGTGTGATTGGCATGGCGCGGCTAGCTTGGGATAGGTGTGGCTGGCATGATTTGCCATTGGTACAGGGGTGCAGTTAGCATGGTTGGCATGCTTTGGCGCGGTTGGGTGTGGCTGGCATGATTTGCCATTGACACACATATGTGGCTAGCATAACTAGGGCCAGGGCATGGCGCGACTAGATTGGGCTAGGTGTGGCTGGCATGATTTGCCATTGACACAAGGGTGCGGCTAACATGGTTGGCATGCTTTGACGCGGTTGGGTGTGGCTGGAATGATTTTCCATCGGCACACGAGATGTAGCTGGCATAGCTAGGGCCATGGCATGGTGCGATTGGCATGGCACAGCTAGGTGTGGCTGACATGATTTGCCATTGGCACAAGGGTGCGGCTAGCATGGTTGGCATGCTTTGACGCGGTTGGGTGTGGCTGGCATGATTTTCCATTGTCACACAAGATGTGGCTAGCATAGCTAGGGACATGGCATGGCGCGGCTAGCTTGGGATAGGTGCGGCTGGCATGATTTGCCATTGGCACAAGGGTGAGGCTATCATGGTTGGCATGCTTTGGCGCAGTTGGGTGTGGCTGGCATGATTTTCCATTGGCACACGAGATGTGGCTAGCATATCTAGGGCCATGACATGGCGCGATTGGCATGGCGCGGCTAGCTTGGGCTAGGTGTGGCTGCATGATTTTCCATTGGCACAAGGGTGCGGCTAGCATAGTTGGCATGCTTTGGCATGGTTGGGTGTGGCTGGCATGATTTTCCATTGGCACACGTGATGTGGCTAGCATAGATAGGGCCATGGAATGGTGCGATTGGCATGGCGCGGCTAGCTTGGGCTAGGTGTGGCTGGCATGATTTGCCATTGGCACACGGGAGAATTAGGGTTTGGTTTGTCGTAACCCTAATTTGAAAAATATACCCCGGTAATTATCAGGGACATATTAAAAGCTTTTTATTAAATGCGCCTAGTAAATGCTAGTTTTAAATGTCTGCTATGGTTTAGAGTTTTACGATTTTAACCCTAAACTAAAAACCACCATCAACATTAAGTCCCATGCTTAGCTCGGAACAGGTGCCTTGTTGCATGGTAAGCATATGATGGTGACAGACAACGTAAATAATCACAAAGATGGTCAGGAGAGTCCGACTAACCTTTTAATTGGTAGAGCGAGTTTTGTCTTTCCATGTTGGTAGTCACGGCAAAGAGGGCGCTGTCTTGCAGGGCGGAGCAGGTGGATGGCTTGGATCGAAAGGGCCGAGAGGCGGCATGGCCTTGACCACGGAAATGGCATGGTGGAGGATGCAGGGGCGGTTAGGCGTGGTGGGGGCCGTGGCAACGGGGAGATGGCTTGGATCTGGGAGGGCCAAGAGGTGGCGTGGTCTTGGCCGCGACAATGGCTTGGTGGAACACGTCAGGGGAAGATAGGCGTGGTGGGGCCGTGGTGATGGAGCGAGGGCCATGGACGTGGCAAGGTGAAGCACGGTTTGATGAGGTGTTTTATTTCGAGGCTGGTTTTCCGTCTATGGTTTCGGCATGCTCCACCTATTCATCTTGCTCTTCTCTTTCTTTCCTTAGGGTTTCCACGGTATTTACGCCTGGCGAAGTTACATCATCTTCCCAGTTTTCAACAGAGATTTCTTCTTGTCAAGTCCAACTTCCCTCATGTCGGTCAGAAGCGAATTTTCCTCGAGTCGATCAAGTTCTTCAACAAAGCGCGCTAAGCTTGATTGTTGCGACAGCTCTCCCACTCGGGTCATTCGGGTTAATAAAGTCATACCGGCATGTTCTCATTAACCAGCATATATATTTTTTATTTACTGATGAATAATGGAATTTTTCTTCTGTGTAGAGGTATCATGTTGGAGCATGCGTTACCGTCATTGATGAAGATGAATCGGTTACTCCTTTTCCTTCGAGCTCGATTCTTTCGGCCGCTGCTGGTCTGGAAAACTCTGACTTAGGGATTTCTTTCCATGAGTATCCCAGCGCGGGTTCATTGTTCGGAACCCAAATGAGGTGTCTTTCTCCTAACTACCGGAACATTGGGGGGTTCCTTGTGCGAAAAGAATTCGTAACTCTTTACACGAGAATATGGAAAGTATACGGTCACATTGCCACCAGAGAAGTTATACAGTATTGTTCGTCCGCCTTGGTTTCTGTCGTGAATTGTCTCCTGCCGATGATTGTTAAAATGGAGAATGTATCTATTCGCGCCGTTGCAGAAGCAGCTATTCAAAAGTGGGAGAACATGGTGTCTACTTGCGAATCTCTGAAGTTCGATATTAGATGGTTGCGGCATCGTCTCGAAATGGTGAAGGTTGACAGGGCTGGTATTCTTGCTGTCGTGGTCCCTGCCACGAGAGATATTCTGGAAGAGGAAAAAGCCTTGGCCGCTGAGTCACATAAGGTAGATGAGTCGATCCGGAATTTGAATATCAGGACAGAGAGGTACCAAAGTCGCTTGAAGATGATGTTTTCTAGGGATTATCACCTCTTGGATGGGATTTTCTGAATCACGTGGTTTTAATGTGTTTAGGTTTCTTTTCCGGGTTTTCAAGAATATTATTATTTATTTATTTTTACATCTCTCTCCCTTTTTTTTGTTTATTGAAAGAATAAGAGAATTTTATTGATTTGCCTTAATCTAAATGAAAAGGAAAGAAAAGGAAAACTTAATACAGTATGGAGGAAAGTGGAAAGATGCCTGGCTATCCATGCTTGTGATATGGTGGGATGAGGCGGTGCTCAGGTGTAATATGCCTTTTGCCATTTCCCGTTGATGACCGCTTCCATCTTTCCTCCGTCTTCCTTAATGAATTTGTAGTACCCACTGCTGTATGCTTTAGTGACTATGTATGGCCCTTCCCACTTTGCGGAGAATTTTGGTGCGGATGCGTCTTGCTGGACGTGTTTAGAAGTTTTCAGTACCAAGTATCCTACTTGAAAGATTCGAGGTTTCACAGTTTTATTGTATGCTCTAGAAACCCTTCTCCTATACGCATGTGCATGTTCTTCCGCTTTGGCCCTCCCGGAGTCTACAGTGTCCAACTCTGCAACCCTGGCGTTTAGGGCCTCATCTTCATTCCATCGAACTCCACTTGCTTCGGCGATCCTATCTGATGGGATTTTAATTTCGGCGGGGAGGATAGCGTCTGCGCCATAAACAAGAGAATAAGGGGAGACTCCGGTGTAACTTTTCGGTGACATCCGGTATGCCCAGAGCGCCATGGGAAGTTGCTCATGCCATGTTCGAGGATTATCATGCACTGTCCGGATGAGGATTCGAATTAGAGTTTTGTTGGTGCTTTCAGCCTGCCTGTTCCCTTGAGGGTATTATACGGTGGAGAAGACTTGCTTAATACCGTATTCGTCGAGTAACTCTCGTACTTGTCTATTCTCGAAAGGGGTGTCATTGTCAGTGATGATATGTTTAGGTACACCAAAATGGCATATAATGTACTCCTTAATGAACGCCGCGATTGTGGTTCCGTTCGTCCCTCGTAAAGCTATGGCTTCGACCTATTTGGTAAAGTATTCGGTCGTCGTTATTACATACTCGTGTTGTTTTGGGGATTGTGGGTTGATCTTCCCAATGATGTCGAGTTCCCAGCTATGAAAGGGCTATGGACTACTTATTGCATGCAAGGAGGTTACTGGTACATGAATAAGGTTCCCGTGGACCTGACATTCCTTGCACCTCTGTACAAAAACTGATGTGTCATCTTCCATGGTTGGACAGTAGTACCTCTCGTTTATTTGGAAAAACAACTTCCGCTTTCCTTGGTGTTCACCTTCATGCATCTCTTTAAGCACAATTGGGACCTCTGCCTCATCCAAGCATCTTAGAAGACTCCCTCCTAAACTTTTACGATACAAGATCCCTTCGTGAAATACGAACCTCCTGGACCTTTGTTTCACCTTGGATGCCTTCTTCTCATTGGTGGGAAGCTTCCCGTCGTGAACGTAGCTGATGTATGGCCTTTACCAGTCCCCAGTGTGACCAACGTTGAAAATTTCTAATTGATACGGTGGTGCCTGGCAGCTGGGGCAGGTTTTCTGAAGTAACCGAGCTTGTACTTTCATCTCTGGCTAATAATAGCCGAGGTGTTGTAAACGGCGATAGAGGGTCGCCACCAACATCTGTCCACAGACCTCACCATAGATGCGATTGAGATATTGCTTTGCTTCCTCTTCTCCGAGGCATCTTGACAAGGAGCCGTCTGGGTTTCGATGATAGAGTACCCCTCGAAGTAGGAAGAAATCACGCAAGGTTCTAAGACTGACCTTTCCTCGAAAGAGCGAGTTGCTAATCTCTTGGATGATCGGTGTCCTCCAGTCACCCACTTCGTCTTTCTCAGGTTGTGAAAGCCACGTCGAAGCCACAGTTCTTCTTTTCACTGTCAGGGTTTCCTCTAGGACTTCAAATCGCAACTTTGATGCTAGGGTTGCTAGGCAGTCAGCATGTTGGTTATCGATGTGCCCGATATGGGCTACTGTTGCATCGGCGAAATAGTTTAGCAATTTCTGCGCCTCCGCTCTGTATGGGGCTAAGGTTAACTCCTTTAGTGCGTATACTCCATTTAATTGGTTGACCAGTAGTTTGGAGTCCCATCTTATTTACAGACGTGTAGCTCCAGCTTGTTTAGCCAAGGACAAACCAATGAGGAATGCTTCGTACTCTGCTGAATTGTTGGTGCACGGAAAATCTAGCTTGAATGAGTGTGAGAAAACTTATCCAGTTGGTGATACTAGAACCACGCAGGCCCCTCCTGTGCCATTGTTGGGGGTGGCGGATCCGTCAAAAAATAATAGCCAGGTTTCTTCTTGGATGAAAGATATTTCCGGAAAGTCCCCAGGGATATCCTCGCGCAATGTTACAGCGTTTTCTCCTGGGAATGCTGCTAACAAATCTGCAACCGCTTGTCTTTTGATGGCCCTCGGGGAAGCACATGTTATGTCGAATTCTGACATCTGGAGGAGCCACTTGGCCTACCTTCCTATCAGAGAAGGCTTTGAGAGGAGGAACTTCACAGGATCAGATTTGTATATTAGCACTACTTTGTTGGACAGCAGGTAGTGCCTGAATTTCTGGATGGAGTAGACCAAGGCTAGTCATGCCTTTTCTGCCTTGGGGTACTTGAGTTCAGTAGCTCTCAAAGTTCGACTGAAATAGTATATGGGGTACTCAATCCCTTCGTCATCTTCCTGGGCGAGGAGGGCTCCAACAGCAGTGTCACTGAAGGCCGTGTAGAGGTGTAGCGGTTTTTCTTGCATGGGTGATTTCATGATAGCTGGGGAAGATAACATTTGTTGAATCTTCCGAAATGCTTCCTATTGTAACGAGGTCCAGACAAAGCTCGCTCCTTTATTTAGCAATGGGGTAAACGAGGCAATAAGTTGGGATAATCCGGGTATGAAGCGGCGGATGTAGTTTATTTTCCCCATGAAGCTCTGGAGTTCCTTCACGTTCTGTGGTGGTGGCATCGTGAGGATAGCTTGTGTTTTGGTTGGGTCAACTTTGATTGTAGGTACCGAATATCGCAAGATTAAGGGTTGCGAATATAGTAACGACTATAAGAGGAAGTGTCAATAAATAACACGATGATAGAAGAAACGCAGGAGAAGAATGAAAAGTTTGCGAGTATAAAATAAACTTGCGATCATAAGTTATGATACCTCGCAGGATATTACAGTTGTAAAGATTTCACTATAAATAGTGGTTCAAATGTTAAATTTGAGGGGTTCTTTTGGTGAGTGTGAAAAAATACTAAAGGATAGAGAATAGAGAAAGTTGTAACTATTCTAGTTCCATTTAGATATTTCTTGTGATCAATTGAGAGCATTAATAAGAAAATTGTTATTCATCATCATGAACTTCTTAAATTTACCAATTCTACTGAGGGTGTAGTTGTAGGATATTCTGCAACTACATAATTGGCTCTGGAAACAGGGACTTGAAGATTGTTCTAGCAAAAATTCTAGGGAGTTTTGAAAATCTGAAATGGCTAGAAGAAGAAATACATCAGAACCATTGACTGCAGTAAGAAGAAGTGTAAGGCTTGCAGGTGGAGAAGCAAATGTAATAGGAGAACCTAGTAGGAGAAGGAATAATCAAAGAAATCAAATTCAACAAACAGAAGATCATGATCGAGTGAGTATACACACTTGGAGAACTGATACACCAGCAGAAACGTACAGAGAACCACAAATTAGAGAAAATGTAAGATTGATGGGAGGAACAACTCGTGAGAGAGAAAGGGAGATGTTAGAAACATTGATACAAGAAATTCAAGAAGAACGAAGGTTTGAAGCTGAAGAACGTTCCAATCTAACAAGACAAAATCAAGAATTGAGAAGGGAAAATGAGATGTTACAAAGGAGAAAATCTCAAAGTGTTGTAAGATCAAATGCTAGACCAAGAAGAGAAGAACAAAATTCGCCAACAATCAATAGTGAAAATGAGATGCAAGAACAAGCACAGAATCAAGTTGAAAGAAATCGAGAGAATCGTTTCATTCTAGTGCCAAATCACGAACAAAATATGGAGAATTTACGAACAGAGCCACTTCCAAGGGAAAATAGTCAGAATGGTGAAGAAAATCAAGAGGAAGAGCGGCAACTCGTGGAAGAAATTGAGAGACAACAAGCTATGCATCAAAACAATTACGAAGATGGAGTAAGAAGACGTGAACAAGCTCGCAACAATCAAAATCTTGGGTGTGATAGAATTCGGAGGAAGATTGGGAATCAACGAGAAGAAATAACAAGGAGCGAACCAAATCTTCGAATCAGAGTTCAGGCAAACCAGGAAGAAATAAATCATAGAAGAAGGAGAAATGAAGAAGAAGAAATTCCAGATATTCATATGAGAAGGATGAGGAGAACAGAAATGGAAGAACAAGAATTTCAAAATGCTCTGTAACAAAACAATTGTGACAATTTGGAAAGGAGATATTTGCAAAATCATGCAAATGAAAACATTAATGAAGAGTATGATAGAATGCGAAGAATCGCAAGAGAGGAGATGCAAGAACGTAGAAGAAGAGAAGCTGCGTTGAATAGGACAATAGAAGAGAATTATGAAGCAAATGCACGAATCTTTCGAGAATTAGCGGAAATGAGAGGAATGATAAGCAGTAGAGAAGGAGGAGATAGAAGGCAATTAGATGAAGCATTAGAAGAAGCTGCGAGGACTCCTTTTTCTAGAGAGGTACAGTTGGGAGGGATTCCACCAAAGTGAAATCTTCCTACGTTAACTAGCATCTTTGACGGGAATTCATGTGCTATTCAGCACATTAAAGCATATGTAAGATGCATGCTACAATGGTAGAATCATGATGTTGTATTATGCAAGTACTTCGCATCAAGTTTAACAGGAGAAGCTCTAAAATGGTTCGAAGGACTTCCCAAGAACACTATTACATCATTTAATCATTTACAAGTAACTTTCTTAGGAGCATATATCACGAATCATTCCTCGCGACTTGGCATTGAAGATGTGTTTGGTTTAAAACAAAGAATTGGTGAAAGTTTGAAGCATTTGGTAAGAAGATGGAAAACTATGCGCAGTGATATGGCAGGACGTGTGGATGAGAGATACCTGATTTTGTCTTTCATAAATGCGATGTTCGCAACTGAACAATTATATGTTCAAATCTTCAGAAGAAAGAATTCGATTATGATGACAGAATTGCTAGAGGAGTACATTACATTAGAAGAAAAGCAAAACAATATGGAGTCATATCCAGTAGTAAACACCAACAATCAGGATACAGGAGCAAACTTACTTCCTAAAATAATCAATGTCGTCGTAGAGGTACTTCGCAAACATCTTCGCAGATATCAGAAGAAAAGAAAACCAACAATAGCCAGCCAAAAATGGTAGCAATGGGAAGTAAAGATCAAGAAGAGTATGATAGAGAAAGGAATTTCTACAGTCGAGGAGGAAACAACCAGATCCCAAGATTAGATCAGCAGCAAGAAAATTATGGGGGACAAAGGCAGAATTATTTTGGATAAGGGAATCATAGACAAAATTATAACAATAGTCAAGGAGGTCAAAGAATGATAAGAGAAGAAATAAATATGCCACCTTTGAATACAAGTGTAGAAAAGATATGGCAGGCAATTATCTTGATGGAAAATATACCAACTCCATGGAATATGGGAAAGGAACCACCAATTGGTCCAAGAAGTCATGAATTTTGCTTGTACCATCATTTTCATGGACACTCTAAAAATAGTTGTAATAATATCAAAAGGATTATCTTGCGAATAATTGATCATGGCAAACTAGATCACTTTTTACTCAAGCAAGCACAATCACAACAATTACCGCAAGCACCAATGGAAACTCGCATGGTGAATACAACATAAGAAAAGGGAAAAGAAATCTTACACATTGAAGTGGGACCAAAAGCAAGAAATGTTTTCTGCAATTCTATAGTTCACTCATATAAAACTATAGAAGATTTTCATGATAATGTGTTAAGTAGGGTATATGCGAGAGATGGTGAAGGAAGAGAAATAATGAACATCGCAAAAATTTCACGACTCAAGATTGGCGAAGCGTGAAATCTCTTTTGAAGCTACTGAAATTCCGTGGAAGGTTGCGAAATACATGATAATCCATTGGTAGTGAGATTGGAAATTTGTCTGAATATGGAAGAAAGTGAGGATGATACAGATGGAGAATCATTTGGTCTTAATAGAATCTTAATTGATACATGAAGCTCTGTTAATATTCTCTTCTATCCTGCTTACAAAATCATGGGGGGAAAGGACGCAGATCTAATACCTTCTACCTACAGGATTTATGGATTTAATGGAACTGCCAATAAACCTAAAGGAGAAATAAGCATGCGAATTCCATTAGGGGAGATGCGAACTGAAATCTTATTTTGCGTTGTTGATGTTGAATCACCGTACAACGCTTTGATAGGGAGACCTTGGATTCACGAAATTTTAGGCGTAGATTCAACTTTTCATCAATGCATAAAATTTCCTCATCCTAAAGGTATTGGAGTTATCAAGGGTGATTGGGCAGAAGGGAAGAAATGTTACGATACTGAAGTAGAAGTTTGCGAAGGAAAAACTGTTGAGAAGTAAAATTGGAGAAAAAGAACAAAGGATGCAAAGAGAAGTGAAAATTTAATGGCTGAAGATTAAGTCATGAAGGAATGAAGTTACAATGATTGAACATACAAGAAATTTACGAAGGTAAAGAATAGGTATGATTTACAAAGGTAATTAGTACATTTCTTCACAGTGTATAATAAAATGCATTTTGAAAAAACAAGAAAATGAAATGAGGTATTTCGCAACGTGAAATATTTGTGAAGTATTTTTACGAATACAAAATTATTTATTTTTTTGCGATTAGCTTTCATTGAAGAAAGACGCAAAACATATTTGCGAACAAAAGACTGCAAACTGTGATTAGCTTTCAAAAAAGAAAGAGAGCCGCAGAAATTTTATATAGGCAAACCTTTGTGGCGTACACCCTAGTTCGCGAAGCAACATTTCGTAAGAGGCAAAGTCCTAAAGTACGTCATTTAAGGGGGTACCAATATGCATGGCTCATGGAAACCGGAACACCACCAAGGAACCTGAGTACATGGATATTACGGGGTACAACCCAAAAGCGGGGTACCTATCCGGGTTAGACACCTTGGATTCTCAACCTAATCTTGCGATGTACCAGGATATAGGTTGGGCAACTAAGGCATACTGTATTTCTCAAGAAGTGTAGAAAGTGATCAAGGCGTTGAGGAACACGGTTGAGTCAAGAGTGCCGGATGGGTTTGAAGCACATCTGCCATTCTTGACAAGTCTTGGCAAATGATACACTTGGCCCAAAGATACCCCATAGGGTGCAACCTCGTAACTATAAGCCCTATAGGCAAAAAGGATAAGAGGTTGCGATCAAAAGCTGGTTGTTTGCAAAACCGTATGGGAAGATCTAACCTTGTATGGTCGATGTACGCTTCCTTGAAGGGGCAACCAAGGGGAAGATAAAGGGCAGCACCCTCCATTAGGGAGCTTATACGTGCTATAAGACGCAAATGTCATGAGCCTTCTTGTTAGCAAGAACATAAAGACTTGTCATATTTGTGCAACAATCATATTTCTGCGAATATAAAAATAAAATAAAATAAAATAAAAAATATATAAATATATATAAATAATATATTTATATATATACATATTCGCAAAGTTACATACAATGAAGTTAAGATGAGATCAATGGGTTATTACATGAAAGTGTGATAACGTCCTGCGAAAATTTCATATATACTTCGCAAAATCTTGAAGCTTCGCAACTTAAACTGAGGTAGATATTCTAGATACTTAAAATAAGGATTGATCACTTGAAGAGCAATAATAAGGGGAAAAGGAATACTAAGTTAGGTCTTCAAAATATATTATTTCTCTCCATATGATCAAGTCATGCAAACAGAGGGAAGCATTCAGTTAAACATCAATTTATCATCGCAAAATTAATACATTGGTACTAGTTAAATTTCAAAAGAAAATTGTTGATGGATTAAAAAGTGCAGTACTCAAGTAAACAAGATAAAAGGACTGAAGCAAATATACAGAAAGGATTAAAACTATTTTGAAGATGATTTATCTTCATCAAAATGATCTTCTTTTTCTTCTTCGGAGATATCATCTTCAGCTTCACTATCGAAATTTCTAAATACGGGGTATCATTGGAAATTTCTTCAGAAAGGAGTGTCTGATACTTCTTGAGAGGAATTTGGTTGTCTTCACAAATCTTGCGAGTCATTTTAGCTCGGAAACGCTTGATATTTAAATTATGATTGTCCCGAGAAATTTGAAGTTGAGATTTTAAATCACAAATCTTCTGGTTACGTGCGGCAAGAATAGTTTTCAGATCATCATTCATCTTCGCATAATTTTATGCAGTAATTACAGGATAAGAGAATAAAGAGTAAGGGAAGGAATTAAGAAATCGGTTAGCAAATTACGGAGTTAAAGTAGTCGTAATACACGAACTTACCTTCGATTGCTTCTTATCATTACGAAGAGAAGTATTTTCAAGCTTTAATTGATTATTCTCCTCAAGAAGGAAGAATTTCCAGCTGCGATATTCGCAGATTGTAGGTTATCTTCGCAACAGGAATTTAATTCCGCATTATCAATATTCAAATCCTCTATTTGCTGACGAAGTTTTGAATTCTCAATTTCCAACTTCTTACAACGGCTTAAAGTTTTCTTCTCGGAATGGAATGACGCCTTTCCCAATCTGAAGCAATCTGCAAAACACCCTCCCAACTTTGAATAAATAAAAAGGATTAAAAATCAATGAAATAAGGGAAATAAACAAGGAATAGAAAAGAAATTTACCATACTCCCAAAAGCGTATAATTTAGCAGGAGATACGAATCTTGAAATTCCATTAAGTGAGTTATTGTTGAGTACAGTGGGAACTTTGCAAGCCTTCGCAATAAATTTACGAGCATTCGCAGTAGGAGAGTTTCCTAACCCACGAGAAGAGTGGAGAAAAGCCTCAGAAACTTGAATCATTGCAGACTCAAAAGTTTCTGCATTGATATAGTCTTCATCTTCTTCATCATTGTCATCATCATATCCCCTATAAAGAAATAGTATTAGAATTAGAGCTAAGACCCTTCTCAGGAAATTTATCATCTTCATCACTTTGTTCTCCATCAACGTTCTTGCTAGAGGAAATCACGTTGGAGTAAGTATTGGTTGGGAGTTTCTTCCTCTTCTTTGCAGAAATCACATCCTCAAGCTTCCTCTTTCCTTTGCGAAGAGTATTTTCTTCATCAGAAGGTTTGGTATTCTTCGCAGAACGAAGCGTTCTTTGTCTCACGGATAGCATTTCAGAAAAAGTTGAGTTCTTATCTTTACTCGCAACGGTCCCAGGAAAATCAGGAAGAGTCTATAAATTCAAATAAAGATAAGAAACAGAGGCAACAATGTATTGTTTAGAATACATATAAAAGTGTTTCTTATCTCATTTGAAAACAAATTGAAAAATAACAAGAAGGTAAGGGAATGGAGATACATACATCTTTATCTTTGTTAGGCCAAGAAAAGACCTAAGGTTGATAGTTACGATCACGAAGGTTCGCAGGAAGATCAACTATCCTAGAAATGTAAGAACCCGATAATGCTAGAGGGTAATTATACCAATCTTCATCATGAGAACGGCGAGGGGTTTTATTATTTCCTGAGGCATAATCAATATCATGCATAAGAAGATCATCTTCTGCGATATCAGCTTTACGATGAAGACGAACACCCCAACGCTTACCTTCCTTCTTCGCAGGAATTAATGTATAATTTTTGAAGAAGTTGTCGAATGTATAATTTGCAGCAACAATTTCTACATCCCTAAATGCAGGTTTCCTAAGATCAATTGGATATAAAGATTTTACAGTAGCAGCACGAGTTGCAAATTCAACCAGAATGCGAATACAATCACCAGTCAATTGATAAATGGCTCGCGAGAAATTTGGATGGGAGATAATTTCATAGAATAAAGGAAGATGGACGTCATAAAGAGGAAGAGGGAGACCTGCGAGGATTTGGCCTCGTGAGACTAAAACTTTTCGATCATCCCAATGAAGATCAGTAAAGAGTTCCATACAGAGAGAGGACTTATTATCATGACCATCAATTTCAGAAAGGACGAGATCTCTATCAGCAAACTCTGCATTAAGTTGTTCTATAGTTTTCTTCTTTGGAGCCATTGGATGAAAGATAGAAAAACAGATAGGAAGAGAAGTGAAAGAGATAAGAAATCGTTATAGGAGAAAAAAGGAAGAAATTGCAGAAGCAGGTGTGGTAAAGAAGATAAATAGAATAAAAGAATAAAAAGATAGTATTTATAAAGAAGGGAGAGTTTGATGGAAGTAAAAATTCATCAATGCGATTAGACGTGAACGGTTGAGAAGGACGGTTACGAAACAACGTGTCAAAATTTTAATGAAAGAAAAAATACGTGTTGCGAATCTAACAGGTGATGATAACTATATTAAATTTACGAGAATAGAGGTTCTCATGACATTTCTTCTTCGCAGAAATGACATGAGAAGAGGCAAGATGTAGGTACCGAATATCGCAAGATTAAGGGTTGCGAATATAGTAACGACTATAAGAGGAAGTGTCAAGAAATAACACGATGATAGAAGAAACGCAGGAAAAGAATGAAAAGTTGCGAGTATAAAATAAACTTGTGATCATAAGTTATGATACCTCGCAGGATATTACAGTTGTAAAGATTTCACTATAAATAGTGGTTCAAATGTTAAATTTGAGGGGTTCTTTTGGTGAGTGTGAAAAAATACTAAAGGAGAGAGAATAGAGAAAGTTGTAATTATTCTAGTTCCATTTAGATATTTCTTGTGATCAATTGAGAGCATTAATAAGAAAATTGTTATTCATCATCATGAACTTCTTAAATTTACCAATTCTACTGAGGGTGTAGTTGTAGGATATTCTGCAACTACATTGATCCCTTCAGCGGTTACTTGGAAGCCTAGGAACTTGCCCGAGGAAACACCAAAAGCACACTTTAACGGGTTCAATTTTAGCTTATATTCACGGCACCTTTCGAACACATGTTGCAAAACTTCTGTATGAGCCGCCCGGGTCCTTGATTTGACCACTATGTCATCTACATAATCCTCAACCTGCTTGTGCATCATGTCGTCGAGAATGGTGGTCATGGCACGTTGATATATAGCGCCAACGTTCTTCAAACCGAAAGGAATCACGGTGTAGTAAAAGTTTTCGAGAGAAGTCCGAAAAGCGGTCTTGCTTGCTCGTGCTCGTACATCTTTATTTGGTTGTATCCGTTGTACCCGTCCATGAAATAAAACATACCATGTCCACTGGTGGCATCTACCAACATGTCGATGTTCGGGAGCGGAAAGTCATCTTTAGGGCAACATTTATTTATATCTCTGAAATCAACGCAGCACCTGATTTGACCATTTTTCTTCTTCACTGGAACTACGTTTGCTAACCAGGTGGGGTGGTAGATTGGTTTGATGAAACCAGCTGCCAATAATTTCTGAACCTCCGCCTTAATCTGTTCTTCAACATCGTGCCGGAACTGCCTTGGGATCTGCTTGACAGGCTTGGATCCGGGTATCACATGCAAATAGTGAGTGACCAGCTTCTCGTCCAGGCCAGGCATTTCCTCATACGTCCATGCGAACACATCTTGATACTCCTTGAGGAGGTAAACCAACTTTGCGCGTTCGTTTGCGTGTAGCGTCTCTACGGGAAAAACAGTTATCTACAACTGTAACTTTACAACTCATATTTTTAAAGTTGTGAAAGGTGGCATGGTTTACTACCTTTACCAAATAATAGTTACCAAAGTGAAAAAAACGTCCAACTCTTAGGACAAATAGGACCAAAGAGTAGTGACGAGAATCAAAACCACAACATTTGTGTGCAAAGAGTAGTGACCACCTTTAGACTTTAACTACTCATAACTTAAAGATAGTGAATCACTATATAACAACATTCATAAGAGTTGTTGAAGTTCAAAAAAAAATTGGTTCGACAAAAGTTGTTGGAGAGATTCGAACACAAGCCTACTACGCGTTAGTACAAGTCATCAACCATCCTTCCGTATTCACAATGTTGGTATAGTTTTGTGTTTTTTTTTCATGCATAATCACAACCTCTATAAGAGTTGTAAAAAAAAAATGATTTTGAAAAAAAATTAAATGAGGGTGAGGTGAGTCGAACCTGGGACTCTTCCTTCCAAGTCTGGGATTCCAACCATCCTTCCACATTTACATGTCTGATTATATTTTACATCTACTTTTATAAAAACAATGATAAGAAAAAAAAATGTTAAGGAAAATAAATAATAAATAAGAAGAAAAATATAAATAAACCTTCTACAACCCCCCTTAAGAGTCGTTGTAGAGGTATAAACACTTCTGCTAAATTTTTCTCACTTCTCCCAGATTTTATTCACTTCTTCAAAAAAAAAAATCTCACTTCTGCTATTTTTTTTTTCCAATTCTGCTAATTTTTTCTCACTTATGATAAATAAACCTTCTACAACCCCCTTTAAGAGTCGTCGTAGAGGGTTAAACACTTCTGCTAAATTTTTCTCACTTCTGCTAGATTTTATTCACTTCTGCAAACAAATTCTCACTTCTGCTAAATTTTTTCCACTTCTGCTAAAAACTATTTTCTCTAACACCCCTCACTAAATTCTAGAAATTAGGCATTTTGAGATTGGGTAGAAATATCTAAAAGAGGGTTTTTTAAGGTTTCATAGAATATTCCGATGGAATCTTACATGTAAATGGTTCATCTTTACGAGTTTCTATGATATATCCTGATAAATTTGGAGCTAGAACCACTTCGGACACTGAGGGTTCATGATTCGTATGCCCTTGAACTACATATAAAGCCATGGTATGCATACAATATGCCAGAATAGGGTTTGTTTAAAGTTTTGGGGAATATTTCGAAGGAATCTTACCTATAAATGGATGGATTCATCATTCTTAAGAAGTTTCTGACTTATAGTAGTCCACTCCCGGCCAGGTTTCGATCTCGGAGCCATAGTATACATACAATATGCCAAAATAGGGTTTGTTTAAGGTTTTAAGGAATATTTCGAAGAAATCTTACCTGTAAATGGATGGATTCATCGTTATTACCAAGTTTCCGACTTATAGTAGTCCACTCCCGGCCAGGTTTCACAGTCTGTAAGAATTGCTTTACTTATTTCTGATATATTTCGTCTCGAGTTCATCCAAAAGACAAACTCATGTCTAACTCTAGTAATCTTTGAACCCATGATGTTCAATTCAGATATATTTCGTCTCGAGTTCATCCTAAAGACAAACTCATGTCTAACTCTAGTAATCTTTGAACTTGTGATGTTCAATTCTGATATATTTCGTCTCGAGTTCATCCGAAAGAGAAACTCAGGTCTAACTCTAGTAATCTTTGAACCCGTGATGTTCAATTCTGATATATATTTCGTCTTCAGTTCACCCGAAAGACAAACTCATGTCTAACTCTAGTAATCTTTGAACCTGTGATGTTCAATTCTGATATATTTAGTCTTCAATTCATCCGAAAGAGAAACTCAGGTCTAACTCTAGTAATCTTTGAACCCGTGATGTTCAATTCTGATATATTTAGTCTTCAATTCATCCGAAAGAGAAACTTAGGTCTAACTCTAGTAATCTTTGAACCCGTGATGTTCAATTCTGATATATTTTATCTCGAGTTCATCCGAAAGACAAACTCATGTCTAACTCTAGTAATCTTTGAACCTGTGATGTTCAATTCTGATATATTTCGTCTCCAGTTCATTCGAAAGACAAACTCATGTCTAACTCTAGTAATCTTTGAACCCGTGATGTTCAATTCTGATATATTTCATCTCCAGTTCATCTGAAAGACAAACTCATGTCTAACTCTAGTAATCTTTGAACCTGTGATGTTAAATTCTGATATATTTCGTCTCGAGTTCATCCGAAAGAGAAACTCAGGTCTAACTCTAGTAATCTTTGAACCCGTGATGTTCAATTATGATATATTTCATCTCCAGTTCATCCGAAAGACAAACTCATGTCTAACTCTAGTAATCTTTGAACCTGTGATGTTCAATTCTGATATATTTAGTCTTCAATTCATCCGAAAGAGAAACTCAGGTCTAACTCTAGTAATCTTTGAACCCGTGATGTTCAATTCTGATATATTTAGTCTTCAATTCATCCGAAAGAGAAACTCAGGTCTAACTCTAGTAATCTTTGAACCCGTGATGTTCAATTCTGATATATTTTATTTCGAGTTCATCCGAAAGACAAACTCATGTCTAATTCTAGTAATCTTTGAACCTGTGATGTTCAATTCTGATATATTTCGTCTCGATTTCATCTGAAAGACAAACTCAGGTCTAACTCTAGCAATCTGTGAACCTGTGATGTTCAATTTTGATATATTTCGTCTCGAGTTCATCTGAAAGACAAACTCATGTCTAACTCTAGTAATCTGTGAACCTGTGATGTTCAATTCTAATATATTTCGTCTCGAGTTCATCTGAAAGACAAACTCAGGTCTAACTCTAGTAATCTGTGAACCTGTGATGTTCAATTATGATATATTTCGATGATGTATCATGCTAAGTTTGAAGTCAGAACGCTCCCGAAGCTTTTAAGTTCATAATTTGTATGTCGTTATACCATATTTGAAATTCGAATCAACACTAAGATTCATATTTATCGATTTCGATGATGTATCATGCTAAGTTTGAAGTCAGAACCCTCTCGGAGCTTCTTGGCTCATAGTTTGAATGTTGTTATACCACATTTGAAGTTCGAATTAACAATGAGCTTCATATTTATTGATTTTGATGATGTATCTAGCTAAGTTTAAAGTCCGGACCATCCTGAATTTCGTGGTCCATCTCTAGTTATCTTATAACCTGAGTTTACCAGTGTGAACAAAAGCTATTTATTGACCTGTATGACTTGTCAAAATTACTCCATGACATATGCGACTAGTCGAAATTCAAACCGGAAGCACAAACATACAAAGATAAAGCACAAAGAAACACACCAATTATCGAATTAATTTTCATTTTCCCGATTCATTCTTATACATTTTTTGGATTTTTTTACATCAAAATGTCAATAACAATGTCCTGAATTTATTAAAAAAAAAATTGGATTTTTTTTCATGTCAAAGATTGATAATTAAACCGAAAACATGAGTTCGTATTAACACAAAGAGAAACACACATATTTCCCAATCCGTATGTGCATCCTATAGTAAATCTACACCGTCTTATAATTTATCCAATCTGTATGACCTCCTTATCTACGGTCCAAAGTATTTTTAACTTAACTACACAAAATGAGAGACAGAGAAAACCTATACTCATTATCTTCCGCCTCTTATCTCCGTCTCTCTGGAAACCCTAATTTATACCCTTTCCCCACTCTAAACCTTCATCTTCTAACGCTAAATCAGTCTCAGAAACTCCAATTTCATAACCCTAAATCTGCAGTTTCTTACTCAATTACTCTAAATTCTTACCCCAAAACCGTTTTCCGAAACTCTCATCGATCCTGAATCTCAATTTTAAGAACTAAAATACAGCTTCTAGCCGGAAAAAAGGAAGAAAAACCTAGTGGTGTGGTGAATCGATACTAAATCTAGGATGTGCTTGTTCAGTTTAGAGAGATGAGATATTGATGATGAACACAGTAAGAAGTGAAAGTTGGATTTTCTAGAAAAGATCGACATAAGGGTTTGTTAAGAACTGGGAAGAAGAAATTGATGAATAGTTTGAGAGAATTTGATAATTTCAGAGTTAGGGTTTGAAGAAATTGGGGTTTGCTTTTGAATCTAAGATTTCAGAAAATCGGTTTTGTGTTAGTGTTCTTGGAGACGGAAGAAATGGGATCTGCGATGTTGAAATCGAAACGAATTAGAAAAATCGATTTGAAATGGGTTGGAGTTTGTGTGTTATTATATGAATGATTGAAGGCTGTCTGAGATCGAGAATTTGATGACGTTGATGGGTTTTTGTTGTTGCTGAAATCAAGAGACTAAGTTCGAGAGATTCAAGAACACAGAGAAGGAATCTAGGATACTAAATCTAGGATGTGCTGAAATCAAGAGGCTAAGTCAAGAAACTGGAATTTTCAAGCGTGTAGACATTGACTCAGTTATTCAATGCAGATTAGTATCAAGAACCTGGAATTTTCTTGTTTATCATCATCTTCTCGATTATCGTAAGCTTTCTGTCTCTTTAAAAATTGCAATGAATTTTCTTCTGAATAATCTAAGCAGAATTTTCTAATACTTGTTCTTCTTCGTATTGGTATTCAAAGAAACTCAAATGGATTTTCATCGGTAGACGAAGGAAATTTATCTCAAGTGGAGTTTGGGTGGAAGGGTAAATGAAATTAAACCTCAAGTTGATCCGATGTTGTGCTTATGTCAATTTTCTTCAGAAAACTTTAGGTAATCAATTCCTAATTAATCTTTCCTTGGGGTTTTTAGGGTTTTACTCAAGTGTCAAATCGTTTCAGGAGATTATGGAGTTCATCAAGACGTTATCGAAGCACTGAAGAATTATGGTGGAACGAATGCACTCTTCAGTAGGGCGAATCTGTTATTTTCGCATTATAATGAGATTTTCCTATGAAATTTTCGCATTATAATGAGATTTTCCTATGAAATTGTGCTCAATTGTGCTCAATTTTCGCATTATACGGAAAGCTCCTACTTCTAAAAAACCTTACAGATACAGATTTGAAACATTATTTGATTTTATTACACAGTAAAGAACGTGAATGTTTGGATCTTTTTGATTTTTTGGAACTTGTTGATTGTATTGAAGAATAACTACGGATATGTGAAAGGTGCAATTGATCAACATTTGAAAACTCCTTGCATTTGCATTTGCATTTGCATTTGAATTTGAATTTGCATTTGCATTTGCATTTGCATCCCATTCAACCTTTGTTGATCGGGTAATTTTCTGTAATTTCACCTTTTCTCTATTGTTTTCTTGTACAAAAACCATGGATTCTATGCTTTTGAATATATTACTGTTAATTGATAATTAAAAATTTGAATTTGAATTGTATGTTGTAGATATTTGTAAAGGATGTGTGGAAGGAATACTCATGGATTTATATGAATATGATAGTGGTGATTTTGATTGTTACACAGGAAGTTTAAGATTGAAATGTTGGGTTGCAGAGGTGTAACTGAAGTTAAAGTTGCAGTAGATGATGATGTTTGTGTTGCTGTTGTTGAAGTTCATTGAAATGGGTTAGATGAATGTTAGGTTTTACAGGTTATGGAGATGGTATTGGTGATGATTGTAGCTGCAGTTTGGTGTTGGTTCTGGTTACCTTGTTGTTAGATGCAAGCAAGAACTGTATGTATTGGAATGATGTTGGTGATGAAGTTGGTGGGTGCTTATTTTGTGAAGGTGGTAGTCTGAGTCATTGAAGGAATGGAGTTGTTGGGGCCTATGGTGTTCAAGGGTTACAACTGCTGAGACAGTGATAAGTTTGTGTGTTGCAGAAGCTAGAATAATGATTTGAATTGGGACCGACAGAGATGGAGGTAGTTTCAATGAGTAATTAAATGGGATGTGTATGAACTAGATGTATGCTTAGGGTTGCAGTGTATGAAACTGAGCTGCAAGTGCTGGCGCAATTCTGGTGATACTGTAATACAAAGTTGAGCTGGTAGAAGCAAATTCATGTATTGTGTTTCTGGTAAATAGATGGTTATTAAAATATTACAAATTTAATTTTGTATCTACATTCTCAAAATTTATTTATTTTTAAAAATTCCAATATGTACTACAACTCATAATTATAATTGTCAGAAGTGACATACAACACTTCCCATAGTTGTCAACGAGATGACATACAACCCTTCCCACAGTTGTCAAAGAATTGTCATAAAACTCTAACCATTATTGTCAATGAATGTGCTACAACCCCAATAAGTGTAGTGTACGAGTTATTTTCATAACCCAGGTAAGAGTTGTGTTAGGAATTAAGAGCAAATTTAGAAAGACTTTGACAACTGACAAAAGCATTGTACAAAACTAAATTACAACTATGTTTACGACTCTATCTGAAGAGTTGTATAGATTTTAGGAATTTCTACAACCCCCCCCCCCTGTGCAACCTATCGATAAACGTCATCGTAGATGTATGACAACTCTTTTCGGGAGTAGTTGATCACTGTTTTTCCCGTAGTGCATCGAGCTTATAGAGATGGGACGTGGAGCTTCCTCATTCCCAATATTGACAATTTTGAGCTCGTCCGTGGTTGAATTGGTGTCGTCTTGTAGCTGCTGTGGTGCGTCAGGCACCTCCTCTCGCGGCTCATTACTGTGTTGGAATTCCATTGGGCAAAGAGACCGTGTGGTGGTCTCCCCTGTTAATTGCTAACAGCGGTGCTGATATACGGTTTTCCCCTTCTCGTCGTGGCCCACAACGAAATTCCGTTATCGCTTGGTTGGAACCAGGCTCTGGTTCTGTGGATGGAGGGGAGTGCGCCTCTCTCCTGAAGGTGTGGTGTGAGGTTTATTTTCTCTTCGGGGTTGTGTGGGACTATCGCTTCCTTCAATGGACGTCCATTTCGGCAGTGGGGTATGGTGAGCCTTATTGGTTGTAACTTGTGTCCCCTGCTTTGGCTCAAAAACCTATATGCCATAAATTGGCGCATAGGGAGATAACGACGCTGCGATGCGAACAACTTCTCCATTTAGCGTGGTCTTCAAGAATTGGTAGTACGTTGAAGGAATGATCTTGTTATCGTGGAGCATGGTCTCCCCAGTATCATGTGGTAGTCTGGCTCCTTTTCAATCACCTCGAATCTTACTTCTGACTGAACATGTTCAAATTTATGTACCCATAGGTATTGGTTTGGTTACCTTCGAAATCTGTCACGGTAGTAGGTTGTCGTATCACCTCGCTTGATCGTACTTTAGCCGTCCTAAGGGTGACAATATTGGAGGATGCTCCTGTGTAGACGAGGGCCCTTTTGAATTCCACATCTTGTATTCGAGCAGTGACATGTAAGGCGCGGTTATGACCTTCTTCAGCCATCATATCGTCGTCGGTGAACGTGATATTATTAATGGATGAATCATGCGTTCTCGTTGTTTCCGAGCGCGTAGGAACCAAGGGCATACTTGACGTTATTCGGTTGATGGCGACAATGTCTCTATCCGTTAATCTCTTAAAAGATATAAGGGTTCACATATGTTTTCCACCAGTGAGGCCGCTTCTTGTCTTATGGGTCTCTGGTTGGCAGTGAAGTTGTTGGCTTGAGAGTGCTCATTCGGGACGTCAGTCCCCAGCTCCGAATTTTCTAAGGCAAGTGAACCGCTCAACTCTGTCGTCAGATTGATGAGGAAATCTAATATGGCGTTGATTGCGTCTTTCATCAGATCCATGTTTTTGGGGTGAATCCCCTGGACCCGTTCCAGATCAATCAGCCTTGGAACTCATTCGTCGGCCGCGTTTTTGGGTGATAAAACACTGTCGTTTTACTGAGTGGGATCCGAGGGCACAAATTCAGTCCAAAGACCAACCATCCTTCCTTGTTAGAGGGTCGTATTTAGAGACGGATGTTGGGACCGATAGATCAATCCTCCCGATGTGGTCGCCAATTGTTTATAGGTGAAAATAGTTTATGCGGATTTTGGTAATTGCAGGTGTGAAGGTGAGAAACTGTTTAAACCCTAAATAATGTACTGCAAGGGAGTACTTTAGATTCGAGAGATGAATCTGTACAAGTCCGGCCTAAACCAAGAAATGGTCGTTCTAGACTTGCTTCGGTCACATAGAGGAGGAGAATGGGTTGGTTTTGGGGAGGGAAGCAAGGAGAGTGGTGAGACCAGAATAGTTTATTCTGGAAGATCAGTTGGATTTCTACGACTTATTATCAGAAATGTAAGAAAGCTCACGAGGAGAGCTAGCAAGTAAGTATTTCTGAGTGTTGTCTTGTCCGAATGAACTTGTTGTTCAAATGGAAATAGGTAAGACCTATTTATACAAGTCGAGGTATAAACGTACCCTGGTCTCATTAAGGAGTGGGGAAGTAAATGTGAGGAGTTGGTAACCGTATGCATGGACTTGATGTCCCATAAAGTGGTTAACGTATGAAATTGGTTTTCATGAAATTGTTAACATTATGGAATTGATGTTCCATAAAGTTTGTTAACTCACGGCTTTATGTCCCATGAACGTTTTCCACATAACTCATGTATTTACTAGGCGCCTCACCCTTATGACACTTCCTTATGAGGGGCGTAGTTGTTTATGTGTAAAAATCGTTTCTACCGATTTTGGTAAATTCGGTAGGTGAGTGAGAAACTGGTTTGAACCCTAAACAAATGTGTTGCACGTGAGCACTTTCTAGATTCGAGAGATCAATCCGTACAAGTCCGGCCTAAACCAAGAAATGGCGGTTCCAGACTTGCTTCGGTCACAAAGTGGAGGAGAAGGGTTGATTTTGGGAGGATATCGAAGAAAGGTGATGAGACCAGAGAGTTCTGGTTGGGTAGTGTCTCAACTTGTATCAGAAAAAGTAGAAGCTTAGGAAGCTTGCAAGAGATGGAAGCCTTTTGGGTGAGCTTGCAAAAGTTGCTTTCTGATAGTGTTGTATTTTTCTCCTGACCAAGACTTGTTGTCTGGTAGAAAATAGGTGATACCTATTTATACAAGTTGAGATTGAAACGTACCCTGGCCTCATTAAGGAAGGAAATAAAAGGTAGTTAAATGGGAGGAGGTGGTAACTGGCATGTTTAAGAGTGAAAACGTTTTTCACTTTTATTTCCCCATTTAATTGACCGTTTTTATTCCTTTTCACGCTTTCTTAATACGAGTGTAGTGTACGCTGCATGCTGTGACCACCAAACCAAAACCCTGATAAAGTATCCCCCAGTTTTGTGTTGATGTCTCGGGAGTCGGTTGTACTTTGGGTTCAAGTGGAAATGCCAAGCTGCTAGGGGAGAGTGTGGCATGTGCCAATGGCATGTGTGGAATGCCTTGACCGCAAGTTACACCTTGAATGTAAGTGGCAATGCCAAAGCTGCTAGGGGAGCGTGTGGCATGCGCCAATGGCATGTGTGGAATGCCTTGGTGGTAGGTTGCACGTTGAGTGCAAGTGGCCATGCCAAAGATGCTAGTGGCGCGTGTGGCATGTGCAAATGGCATGTACGGAATTCCTTGGTGGTAGGTTGCACGTTGAGTGCAAGTGGCCATGCCAAAGCTGCTAGTGGCACGTGTGGCATGTGCGGAATGCCTTAGTCGTGGGTTGCACTTGGAGTGCAAGCTGAAATGCCAAAGCTTCTAGGGGAGCGTGGAGCATGTGCGGAATCCCTGGTCGCGGGTTGCACTTGGAGTGCAAGCGACAATGCCAAAGCTGCTAGGGGAGCGTGTGGCATGTGCCAATGGCATGTACGACTTGGTAATGAAAGCTGCTAGTGGTGCGTGTTGGCATGTGCCAGTGGCACGCACGGCCACTTGGGCCTAGGTTGTACGTTTTGCAAGCCTAGGGCGCGGGCGCTACTTTGGCATGTACTAAATGGCATAGCAGCTTGGAAAGTGGCTAGCGGTGCGTGTTGGCATGTGCCAATGGCTCACACGGCCATATTGGCCTAGGTTTCACGGTTTGCAAGCCGAGGGTGCGGGCGCTACTTTGGCATGTGCCAATGGCATAGCGACTTGGAAAGGAAAGCTGCTAGTGGTGTGTGTTGGCATGTTCCAATGGCACGCACGACCACTTGGGCATAGGTTGCACGGCTTGCAAGCCTAGGGCGCGGGCGCTACTTTGGCATGTACTAAATGGTATAGCGGCTTGGAAAGTTGCTAGTGGTGCGTGTAGGCATGTGACAATGGCACACACGGCCATATTAGCCTAGGTTGCACGGTTTGCAAGCCTAGGGCGCGGTCGCTACTTTGGCATGTGCCAATGGCATAGCGGCTTGGTAAGGAAAGTGGCTAGCATAGCTAGGGCCAAGGCAGAATGTGTTTGGCATGGCGCGTCTAGCTCGGGCTAGGTGTGGCTGGCATTATTTGCCATTGGCACAGAGGTGCGGATAGCATGTTTGGCATGCTTTGGCGTGTTTGGTGTGACTAGCATAGCTAGGGCCAAGGCAGGGTGCGTTTGGCATGGCGCGGCTAACTTGGGCTAGGTGTGGCTGGCATGATTTGCCGTTGGCACGGAGGTGTGGCATGGTTGGCATGCTTTGGCGCGTTTGGTGTGGCTGGCATGATTTGTCGTTGGCACAGGGGTGCGACTAGCATGGTTGGCATGCTTTGGCGCGGTTTGGTGTGACTAGCATAGCTAAGGCCAAGGCAGAATGCATTTGGCATGGCGCGGCTAACTTGGGCTAGGTGTGGCTGGCATGATTTGCCATTGGCACGGAGGTGCGGCTAGCATGGTTGGCATGCTTTGGAGCGTTTGATGTAACTAGCATAGCTAGGGCCAAGGAAGAGTGTGTTTGGCATGGCGCGGCTATCTCGGGCTAGGTGTGGCTGGCATGATTTGCCATTGGCACGGAGGGGAATTAAGGTTTTGCTCGTTGTAACCCTAATTTGAAAAAATACCCCCTATTAATTACTGACTACAAGCATTAAATGTTCTAATAAATGTGTCACCGGTGACATTAGGTTATTCGGGGTTTTACGATTTTACCCTTTGTCTATAAACCACCATCAACATTACGTCCCCTGCTTAGCTCGGAACAGGAGCTTTGTTGCGAGGTAAGCATAAGATGGTGACAAACTATCAGCTGTAAATCGTAAAGAGAATTGAGGAGGCTCGTCTGACCTTTTTTATAGATAGGATTTGGAATCCTTGCCTCTGGCAGTTTTGCACAAATCGGGAGGTTGGAAAAATTGGCGTCATTGAGAAACGGGAAGCTGGGCGGTATTGAGAAATTGACGCGAGTTGGAAAGCTTGCGGTTTAGGGTTTGACACGTTGAAACCCTAATTAGCGCCCTTTGGTAAAATCGTTGTAGAATTCACATACGAACTCGGATTTTGACGATCCGCCCCTCCATCTGACCGGAAAAGAATTTCCCATACCCACTCGAGGGAATATTTGGGTTCTGAGGTCGTGTAGGTGGAGAAAACGGCTCAGCATCGAAAATCAGGAAGAAGTCATGAGGGATGTTGCGGGCCTAGGGTTTCATAGTCGCGCTCTGGTCACCCTCTTTTGTTTTTCTGTCGTTTGTTTGGAGCCGTGCTTTCGTCTGCAGTGTCTCTCCAGTGGGTTCCAAAATTCACCAATTTTTGTTGTATTCTTGGGAAGCTGGAAAGATGCGCGGCATTGGGAAATGGGAAGCTTGGCGTCCTTGGGAGTTGGCGCAAGTTGCATGCTAGCTTGGTGGGGACGACTTAAGCTGGGAAGCTGGTGCAAGTTGGGAGACTGACCAGGATTGGGAAGCTTGCACGTTGGGAAACTGTCCAGGATTGGGAAGATAGTCAGGACTGAGAAGCTTGCACGTATTGTGAAGATGGCGCCGGTTGGGAAGATGACGCTGGTTGGGAGGCTGGCGCGGGTTGGGAAGCTCTTTCAAGGGAGACACTTGTGGTTTAGGGTTTGATACGTCGAAACCCGAATTGGTGCCCTTCACTAAAGTTGCTGTAGAATCCTCGTTTGGAGTCGGATTTTCGATGTCCGCATATGTATCTTCAAGCCCAGGAAATTTCCAAGCTTTTTTGAAGAAGCTTTTTGAATTTTGAGCATGTTCAGGGGATGAAAAACGCGAAACAGTAAACTTCCAGGAGGTTTTCAGAACTTTTCCAGGTTGCGTGTTGTCTGATGTTCCGGTCACCTCTCCTTGCTCGTTCATCCGATTGCCATGAAATATTTACATGTTGTAGGTAACTTACATGTGAAGAGAATAGTGCATAAACCAACAGTAGATTCCTCACCAACTGCTCCTAGTTCGTAATTGAACACATGGCAGTGTAAATTTCCCTCCGCTGAGTTTGTTTGGAAAACGTGTTTCATGACTTCGGTACTTCTTGAATATGTCGTAGAAGCATAATAAGGAATTTGAATGACATTAGTACTCTCCTAATTTTATGATCGTACTGATTTTCCACGCTTGATCCATCCTAATCCCATGTAATCTTCGTATTAGGTGCTTAACAACGAAGTTGGGAATCATGGGTCCACTAGTACGAGCAACCCTGGAGTTGTTGACGATGAACCACTTGCGCCTCCAGGTTATGAAGTATTGATTGCCAATGCAGTGGAAGTGGAAGAAATCCCAATTGAGCCTCAGATGGTGGAACCCGAATCGAGAATAGTAGAAACGGCTTCGTCAGAGGTTTCCCCCATGCGCAGCCTACTCTCACTACATCTCCTTAAATTCCCCATCCACAAGATTCGACATGATCCTATCGTACTCTTCTGGATGTGACAGTGGGATGCTCAGAAATTACTTAATGAAATATACTGATAGTGCAGGCTTGGGATCCTCTGTGGCCTCGTGAAGTGTTGAAGGCATCCTCTAGACAGAGAGGTGATGATATTATTGCGCCGCAACCTTGAAGAATAAATGACCTTGTTGCGAGTACGTCTTTTGGTTGACTGTGTCTTCTGATCTTTGATAGTGAAGGGATCCCGTGTATATCCTCAGTTCTCAAGTATGGTTTACATGTTTCATCTTTGTAGTAGTTGCTGCTATGTTGAAGCTCTGGCTGGTATCAACGAATGAGCGGAAACAATTCTCGGTAGGAGATGTAATCAGAAGAGACTACGTTGTCATGGTAACAAAGTAGGTTGGCTGGAATTGTATGGACTTCCGTGGAAGTAAAAGGATTGGCTGGCTGTGATCGTGATCCTTGACATGGGGAGTGTGGTGGTACGACTCTTTGCAGGAAGAAGCGATGTTGAGAAAGCTTCGGCTCTTGAAGAGGATGTTGAAACTTAGGAAGACAAACACTAAAGTTTTAGCTTCGGATCCTATAGCAGCTTGTGGAGAGAAGGATGAAGCGGAGCGGCCGTTGGAACGAATGTTAAAGCGGAGCAGCTGCTAAAGCGAACATTGAAACGGAGCCGCTAGAGAGGCTGCGTAAATCAGGGTGTTGTAAGTCTGGACACCCTCCAAGCGAACAGTGGTTAGGAATCCCCGGTCCTTCCGTGCTTTAGTTTAGGAGTGTCCCCTCTGGTTGGAAGCATCTGCTTCCCCTATGTAGTGCGGTTGAAGGTTGCAGATATGTCTTGACGTTGCGCCTTGGGGAAACATAGAATCTCATATAATGTTTCATCATGGACCGCACAGTTTTGCGGGCGAAGTCCCCAGAAATCACGCGTCTCTTGACAGGAAGAGAGTCTTTGTGAAACCATGGAGTTTGATGATTTTCTTTGCTTCGATTTTGGAGAAGTCGATCTTTATGTGTGATGAAATTGGATTGTTGATTCCCTACGGGGCGTTCAAGTGCAGCGGTATAAGGATGAAAGCTTCCAGCACTGGTAAGATGCAAGCTGCTGCAAAGATCCAAGTTGGGAGTGCAAGCGTGACGTAGGCTGTCAGTGCTGGAAAAGATGCAAGTTGTCAGCGCTGGAAAGATGTAAGATGTTGGTGCTTAGCCATCAAGCAGAGAAGCTGGCTCTGGAGAGACATTATCTGTTGGTGCTGACCAGGGTGTGGTATTGTGCCCAGTCATGTGCGTCTGGAAAGAGCGTCTGGTGTTGTTTTGTATGCGGACTGTTGGCGCTGTAAATTTGGTTATCAAGCTGTAATGATAGCGCGGGAGGCTTCTTTCTGTGGGACAGTGGAATCGATATCTGGAAGGCGTGCAGGGTGGATCATGGAATACTGGTGTTAGCGATAGCGTGGTAGCAGCAAAGTGGGCAAGCATATTCTGGCTATGCACTCTAGTGTTCCTCCTTCAGTTTGTTCTCCTCTTCTTTTTTGTTGGTGCAAACCCTAGACATAGGTATGCCTTTCATAAATCTGTAGGAATATAGTTCCTCTCTTCAAATATTACTGTAATAGCGCCAGCTACCTCATGAATAGTAACTTGTAACCGTCATGATGCAAAGTCGGTACACATGGTGATGCAACAAAGAGTTGGAGCTGAAACAGGCGGTCCTCCAAATGATGAATGACGTCTTCTTTGAGAAAAGCAAACCACTGTTGAATGACTTCCTTTGCACTTCTGTCTTCTGAAATTCTTTTGTGTTTTTTTTTTTTAAAAAGCAAATGAAACACCTGGCTTATGGTTTTGATTCTCTGGATTTCTGGGTTGATAGAAAAGTCTTTTTTTTTAAATTATTTTCGAGGTTTCTGCGTTGATAGGCAAGTGTTACCTATGAGGGTTTTGGGTTATTATTCGGGATGGACCGTTTTTTGGATATGGAAGATATGAAAAGATGAACATGTGGTTCTTTTTTTTAGGGATGATGCCGCTTTTGGTTATGATTGTAAGTGATACAGACATCCCATGGAAGATATGGAATCGTTAACATTGTGTGTTGGTAGATGACATGGGACATGACATAACATGGCTATTGGTTTTATCATTCCCGTGATAACTTGAAATGGTAAACCATATATATTCTTTCTAGGAAAGACTTACTCGGTTTCCCGGATCTCCTGATGATAAGGGATCCTCGTGTGTAAGATCGGATTTCGCGGAAAGCACCACTGTGATTGTGGAAAGTCCTCGGTCGTTTTAAGTTACTTGATGACTGGACCATTTGCTTTCGATTTCTGTGAAGTGCCCAGCCGTTTCATGTAGCTTCACGATTGGTAACCAAGCTGTCATTCGGTTATTGTGAAGTCCCCAGCTGTTTCATGTAGTTTCACGACTGGTAACCAGGATGTCTGGTATTCGAGTTGTAGATCCCCAAATAGATTGCTTGCTTCTGCCATCTTGATGCCTGGATCGAAGTATGAGATCGATTTCTGAAAGCTGATATGTAACCGAAAGATCAATCCTCCCGCCGTGGTCGCCAATTGTTTATGGGTAAAAATCGTTTCTGTTGATTTTGGTAAATTCGGTAGGTGAGTGAGAAACTAGGTTAAACCCTAAACAAATGTGCTGCACGTGAGCACTTTCTAGATTTGAGAGATCAATCTGTACAAGTCCGGCCTAAACCAAGAAATGGTCGTTCCAGACTTGCTTCGGTCACAAAGTGGAGGAGAAGGGTTGATTTGGGGAGGATAACGAAGAAAGGTGATGAGACCAAAGAGTTCTGGTTGGGTAGTGTCTCGACTTGTATCATAAAAAGTAGAAGCTTAGGAAGCTTGCAAGAGATGGAAGCCTTTTGGGTGAGCTTGCAAAAGTTTCTTTCTGATAGTGTTGTATTTTTCTCCTAACCAAGACTTGTTGTCTGGTAGAAAATAGGTGAGACCTATTTATACAAGTTGAGATTGAAACGTACCCTGGCCTCATTACGGAAGCAAATAAAAGGTAGTTAAATGGGAGGAGGTGGTAACCGGAGTGTTTAAGAGTGAAAACGTTTTTCACTTTTATTTCCCCATTTAATTGACCGCTTTTATTCATTTTCACGCTTTCTTACTACGAGCGTAGTGTACGTTGCATGCTGTGACCGCCAAACCAAAACCCTAAGAAAGCATCCCACAGTTTTGTGTTGATGTCTCGAGAGTCTGTTGCACTTTGGGTTCAAGTGGCAATACCAAGCTGCTAAGGGAGCGTGTGGCATGCGCCAATGGCATGTGTGGAATGCCTTGACCGCAAGTTACACCTTGAATGTAAGTGGCAATGCCAAAGCTGCTAGGGGAGCGTGTGGCATGTGCCAATGGAATGTGTGGAATGCCTTGGTGGTAGGTTGCACGTTGAGTGCAAGTGGTCATGCCAAAGATTCTAGTTGCATATGCCAAAGGCATGTGCGGAATGCCTTTGTGGTAGGTTGCACGTTGAGTGCAAGTGGCCATGCCAAAGCTGCTAGTGGCGCGTGTGGCATGTGCCAATGGCATGTGAGGAATTCCTTGGTCGCGGGTTGCACTTGGAGTGCAAGCGGAAATGCCAAAGCTGCTAGGGGAGCGTGTGGCATGTGCGGAATGCATGGTCGTGGGTTGCACTTGGAATGCAAGCGGCAATGCCAAAGCTTCTATGGGAGCGTGTGGCAGGTGCGACTTGGTAAGGAAAGCTGCTAGTGGTGCATGTTGGCATGTGCCAATGGCACGCACGACCACTTGGGCCTAGGTTGCACGTTTTGCAAGCCTAGGGCGCGGGCGCTACTTTAGCATGTACTAAATGGTATAGCGGCTTGGAAAGTGGCTAGCGGTGCGTGTTGGCATGTGCCAATGGCACGCACGACCATATTGTCCTAGGTTGCACGGTTTGCAAGTCTAGGGCACGGGGGCTACTTTGGCATGTGCCATTGGCATAGCGGCTTGGAAAGGAAAGATGCTAGTGGTGTGTGCTGGCATGTGCCAATGGCACGCACGACCATATTGTCCTAGGTTGCACGGTTTTCAAGCCTAGGGAACGGGGGCTACTTTGGCATAGCGGCTTGGAAAGGAAAGCTGCTAGTGGTGTGTGATGGCATGTGCCAATGGCACGCACGACCACTTGGGCCTAGGTTGCACGGTTTGCAAGCCTAGGGCACGGCCTCGCTACTTTGGCATGTAATAAATGGCATAGCAGCTTGGAAAGTGGCTAGCGGTGCGTGTTGGCATGTGTGAATGGCACGCACGGCCATATTGGCATAGGTTGCACGGTTTGCAACCCTAGGGCGCGGGCGCTACTTTGGCATGTGCCAATGGCATAGCGGATTGGTAAGGAAAGTGGCTAGCATAGCTAGGTCCAAGGCAGAGTGCGTTTGGCATGGCGCGGCTAGCTCGGTCTAGGTGTGGCTGACATGATTTTCCATTGGCACGGAGGTGCGGCTAGCATGGTTGGCATGCTTTGGCGCATTTGGTGTGACTAGCATAGCTAGGGCCAAGGCAAAGTGCGTTTGGCATGGCGCGGCTAACTTTGGCTAGGTGTGGCTGGCATGATTTGCCATTGGCACGGAAGTGCGGCATGGTTGGCATGCTTTGGCGCGTTTGGTGTGGCTGGAATGATTTTCCGTTGGCACAGGGGTGCAGCATGGTTGGCATGCTTTGGCGCGGTTTAGTGTGACTAGCGTTGCTAGGGCCAAGGCAGAGTGCGTTTGGCATGGAGCGGCTAACTTGGGCTAGGTGTTGCTGGCATGATTTTCCATTGGCACGGAGGTGCGGCTAGCATGGTTGGCATGATTTGGCGTGTTTGATGTAACTAGCATAGCTAGGGCCAAGGAAGAGTGTGTTTGGCATGGCGCGGCTATCTCGGGCTAGGTGTGGCTGGCATGATTTTCCATTGACACAGAGGGGAATTAGTGTTTTGCTCGTTGTAACCCTAATTTGAAAAAAATACCCCCTATTAATTACTGACTACAAGCATTAAATGTTCTAATAAATGTGTCACCGGTGGCATTAGGTTATTCAGGGTGTTATGATTTTACCCTTTGTCTAAAAACCATCATCAACAGTAGTGTACGCCGCACGCTGTATACCACCAAACCAATACCCAAAGGGAATCCCCTTGTTTGTGTTGATGTCTCGAATGTTTTAGAAAACATGTAAAACGTTGTTGTAGCTTGGAAAGTCGAGCTTAGGGAACTTGCTAGCCAGGTGACCTTCGATGGTCAAGATGTTTCATCTTGAGAGAAGGGGCAACCGTTGATCGTTGCACACCTTCGTTTTGGTAGCCGCATAGTGAGGTCCAACAAGGTGGCACGGCTAGGGTGTGTTTAGACTTGGCATGAGGAGCCAAGGGTTTTCCATGGGTGTATGGCATGGCTGGGCCAAGGCGAGGGCGCTTGGCTTGGTATGTCGTGACTAGCATGGCTAGGGCCATGGCAAAGTGTGTTTGGCATGGAGCGGCTAGCTTGGCTAGGTTAGGTTTGGCTTGGCATGTGGGGCCAAGGGGTAGCCATGGGCGCATGCCGTGATTAGGTCCTAAGGCAAGGGCACTTGGCTAGTCTTCGCGTGACTAGCACGGCTAGGGCCAAGGTATGGTGCGGCTAGATTGGCTAGGTTTGGTTTGGCTTGGAATGTGGGGCCAAGGGGTAGCCACGAGCGCATGGCGTGACTAGCCTGGACTAGGCACGCGACCAAGCTAGGGTTTCGGGTCTAAGGTCGTGAGATGACTTTAGATGACCAGGATTTTCTCCTGGGATTGAAGGGAAACCGTTGATTGTTACATGCCTTCACTTTGGTAGTCGCATGAGGAAGGCCAGTATGGTGGCGCGGCATGAGGGGCCATGGAGAGACGTGTTTGGCATAGCGCGGATAGCTTGGCTAGGTACGTGACCAAGCTAGGGTTTTGGGCCTAAAGTCATTAGGGGACTTTAGACGTCTAGGATTTTCTCCTGGGATTGAAGGGAAACCGTTGATGGTCGCCTGGATTCAATTTGGTAGCCGCATGAGGAAGTCCATCATGGTGGAGCGGCATGAGGGGCCATGGCGAGACGTGTTTGGCATGGCGCGACTAGCTTGGCTAGGTACGTGACCAAGCTAGGGTTTTGGGCCTAAAGTCGTGAGGGGACTTTAAACGTCCAGGATTTTCTCCTGGGATTGAAGGGCAACCGTTGATGGTCGCCTGGCTTCAATTTGGTAGCCGCGAGGAGAAGGCCAGCAGGATGGCGCGGCTAGCATAGATAGGGCCATGGAATGGTGTGATTGGCATGGCGCGGCTAGCTTGAGATAGGTGTGGCTGGCATGATTTGCCGTTGGCACAGGGTTTCGGTTAGTATTACGGTGCTGCAAGTGTCGCATAATGATGGCGCGTCACAGAGTTGCAGGCCAAATCAGTGTTCAGCCGTAATGGCGCATTGCGAAGCCATAATAGCGGTATTACTGTACAGACTGTTAAGTGCTGAGAATGGCATGATCCCACAGGGATAATGTATTTCAAGTACATCACTACATTGTAAAGATATTTGGCTAAGGAATGAAGCTTATTGACCGACACAATGAGGCTTCATTAAGGGAAGGAAAGACAAGGCCAAAGTGACAAATGCAACATGCGATGTTGGCATTAAGGCATATCCGTGGAATTGAGTTGGCCCAAACTCAAGGATGATGCAAGAAGAGTGGAATAGACTAGGAGTTAGTCTATGGCATTGGTTCAAGGCTGGCCAAATCTTGAACAATGCAAACAAGTTGGCAATGCAAGAGTTGCATTGCTGTTGTCAAGCTAATTGGCGTAGTGAAGCATATATGACACACAAGTAACTAGAGTGGGCTTAAGGAGTTGGCCTCGACAAGTAAAGCTTAAAGAGTGTCCGTGCATGAGTTTAGAAGGATAAACATTCAGGGCCAAGATGGATAAACGTTGGAGCGTGACAGAATCCATTATGCCAGAACAAGTGGCGCAATACGGCTCAAGTGATGGTTACAAGTTGGTTACGAGCTTCACAAGCATGCAAATGATGCATGATGAAGAGGAGCGGTTATAAAGGAGTTTATAATCGTGGGAGAAGAGTTTTAACTGCCAAGAGAACAGGTGTTGGACGATTGGCGCAAGTTAAAGGAGAACTGGCCAGTTGGCATAGTAGTTGGCGGTTATGAAACTGCTCCCCGAGACAGATGGCTGTCTCTAGTGTGTGTAACGATTATGCATGGTTTGGCCAAGCAAAGCTACTATATAAATAGTCCTAAGGCATGGGAAATTCGGCAACCTAGCCTGTGTGAGAGTGCGCCTAGCATATGTGAGAGTTAGACTCATATTAGGAGAGTTTTTGTAAGACTTAGACTTGGTTCAAGGAGTGAACAAGTCTGTTTAAGTCCCCAAGTGGGCAAGTTTTGTATTTCTTCCCTTTGATGCAATAAAAGAGTTGATTGTGTCATATTCTAAGTGTTCTTGGTTGGCTGATTGTTGTTGGTAAAGTATGGCAAAGCTTGAAAGCATTATGGGGTGCATTTGATGAGTTTAAGTTGAAGAGAAAGAAGATTAAAGACTTCCGTTGTAAAATTGTTGAGTTGGCTGTTTGCATTGGTGCAAACTTATAAGGCTGAAGTACAAGTGGGTGAAGCTTTACTCACAGAACCATTGTGATGTCGGGTTACACTTTCGCAGAAAATTTCTGGGGTGTTTGAAGGTGTGACAGTTAGCATGGTTGGCATGCTTTGGCGCGGTTGGGTGTGGATGGCATGATTTCCCATTGGCACATGAGATGTGGCTAGCATATCTAGGGCCATGGCATGGTGCGATTGGCATGGCGCGGCTAGCTTGGGCTAGGTGTGGCTGGCATGATTTTCCATTGGCAAAAGGGTGCGGCTAGCATGGTTGGCATGCTTTGGCGCGGTTGGGTGTGGCTGGAACGATTTGCATTGGCACACGAGATGTGGCTGGCATAGCTAGGGCCATGGCATGGTGCGATTGGCATGGCGCGGCTAGCTTGGGATAGGTGTGGCTGGCATGATTTTCCATTGGCACAAGGGTGCGGCTAGCATGGTTGGCATGCTTTGGCGCGGTTGGGTGTGGCTGGCATGATTTTCCATTGGCACACGAGATGTGGCTAGCATAGCTAGGGCCATGGCATGGTGCGATTGGCATGGCGCGGCTAGCTTAGGCTAGGTGTGTCTGGCATGATTTGCTAATGGCACAAGGGTGCGGCTAGCATGGTTGGCATGCATTGGCGCGGTTGGGTGTGGCTGGCATGATTTTCCATTGGCACACGAGATGTGGCTAGCATAGCTAGGCCTAGGGGCATGTCATGGTGCGATTGGCATGGCGCGGCTAGCTTGGGCTAGGTGTGGCTGGCATGATTTGCCATTGGCACACGTGATGTGGCTAGCATAGCTAGGGCCATGGCATTGTGCGATTTGCATGGCGCGGCTATCTTGGGCTAGGTGGCTGGAATGATTTTCCATTGGCACACGGGAGAATTAGGGTTTGGTTTGTCGTAACCCTAATTTGAAAAATATACCCCGGTAATTATTAGGGACATATTAAAAGCTTTTTATTAAATGCGCCTAGTAAATGCTTGTTTTAATGTCTGCTAGGGTTTAGAGTTTTACGATTTTAACCTTAAACTAAAAACCACCATCAACAACCCCTTACCAGAATCCACAATTATCCATACATATTTGAAGATTAAGAATAAAACTTTATTGATTAATTCTCAGAAATGTTACAAGAAATGGAAGAAATCAAGAATACAACTGCTCACAAGAATTTTCTCTCTCCTCAAAACTCTCTCCTGACTCCAAAATTGATCTCTCTCTCTCTGAATCTATTGATTCTCTTTATATAGGGTAATTACATAGTGGATGACAGCTAAACTGTCCTTTATTTTCGGATATGACTCGCGATACTCTCGCAGTAGCTGTTAATGTTAATTCTCGCAGGTGTTTGTGATCCTCGCGGCATCATCACACTTTTCTCATGTTTCAGTTGTCGTCATCCGCTACGTCATTCTTTCAATCATTTTGTGACACTCACAGTGTGTTATTGAAGAGCTCGCAGAACTGTAGCTATAAATCTCGCAGGAGTATTGTTGTGGCGATATTCTGATCATATATCTTGCCTCTTCTCATGTCTTTACTGCGAAGGAGAAAAGATCATGATAATTTATTTTTCTTTACTATTCGTATTTTCATCTTCTTCCTCCGACAAGGCTCCGTGAATTAAGTATAACCGCCTATAAGTGTCGAATATTCCTCTTTTTACCGGTTAATCTTTTATTACCCGGTTACAATCCTTCTGTCTATAAAAGAGAGAACCTATCAAAGAAATATTTTTTTTCTTCTTTTACTTCTTCGTCTTCTTCACCTCTTCGTTCACTGCAAATTTTTCCTACCTGCAAGTTTCTTCTTCTGCAGATTCACCTGCTGCTGCTTTAATGGAATCACCAAGGTATGTGTTCTTATGACGTTATTAAACTCGATTCTGCTTGTTTGAATCATATTTATTCACCCTATTTGATCTTTTTTGCTTGATTCTATATAACTCCCATACTATGTTTTCTTTTCAGTGGAATTACATCCAACACCCAGTTTGTCGACCAAAACCCTAATCTTCTCGAAGATTCACAACAAAAACTCACTGAAAAGAAAAGGAGGCTTGCGAGTCATAAGGTAGTAAGAAACATTTGTTTTCTTAATAACAATATTGTTGCCTCTGTTTCTTATCTAGATTATTACTCGGATGGTGATGAAAATGTTGTTAAACCTCGCAAGAAATATCGCAAAGCCAAGGCTCTTGAGATTGACATTACCATTCCCAAATTATCATCTTCAAATTCTGTTTCTACCACTTCGCATATGGAGCCTCCATCCTCTATTTGCGAGAATATCATTATCAATACCCCCAATGCCATTAATCCTCCATTGAATGAGATTCCCAAAACTGTTATGAACAAAGCTTCTTCCTCTCCTATTTTACTTCCAACTGTTACTTTTCCAGACACTCCACCTTCTGGTGATGCAACTATCGTGAATGACTCAAATATCCAACTCGCCATCATTACCACTTCATCCTCTGCACCTCTTCCCTCATCTAAAGAAGTATCAGTAGGGGTTGATGCTGCTTTTAAAGTTTTGTCTGACATTTTAGATGATGCCAGGAAATCTTCTACAGGCCTTTTCAAATATGATCTCTGCGAGACTTTAATCAAATATTTTGGTTCTGATCGAACTGCTTCGCGAGCATCTTTAGAAAATGAAGTTGAAGCTCTAAAGAGAAGTTTACAAGACAAAACTTCAGAATGTGATATTCTTGGTCACATGCTTCGCAACTCTTTACTAGATTGCGAAAATCTTCCCGATAAAAACAGGGAGTTAAAAGGTATAGTTCTTCTGTCTCTGCCTCTAATTTTTATGTTCTAGTAAATTTTCATCTTTTTTGTACTCAACTCCATTTTAAATATTTGGTTTGCATATTTAGCTTTAAATCAGAAACGATTAATGAAGATATTTCAATTTGAATCTGTTGCTGAAGAAGCCCGTGTTGAGAGAGATTCTTGGATGGATCAATATAATAGATTAGATAATCTTTACACATACTCGATCGATCAAATAGATAATCTTACCAATGAGAACGGTCAATTAGCGCAAAGGCAAAATCTATTAAGTAGCGAAGTTACTCGCCTCTCATATTTGTTAACCCAAGCTAACTTGGCAATGGAATATTTATCAGATAAAAATAAAACTTTTTCTCAAGAGAAACGTAGCTTTTCAAACAAGATGGCGATCTCCTCGCAACAAATAAATGTTCTTCAGAAAGTGTGTAACGACCAAGAACAATCTATTCGTTCATTAAAAGACGAACTCAAGGAAGTAACTGAATCTTCTGCCGCTGAGAAAGATAAACTTATCAAAGGCAGAATAACTCTAAGTTTAAAGGCCACTAAACTCCAAGATCAATATTCTCAATTAGAAGAATCGTACTCCTTATTAGCAAAAGAAAATACTTATCTCCTCTCCAAAGAAGAAATTATAAAATCTCGCCTGAAGGGTATAGTTGGAGATAACTTTGATGATGTCATGAACCAATGGGAGAATTGTTTCTTAACACTAATTCAAAACTTAACTTCTCAAAAAGAATGTAGTCATTTTGACTGTCTTAATTGTTAATTTCTCTATTTAATTTCTCTGCTATACTTCTTGCGAGATTTTCATCTGAATATTTTGTTGTCAACTTATGTTTCTTCGCAGAATCTGAAAAAAGCCTTCATTCTACCATTTCTGATCTGACTGAAAAACTGGCTAAAATTCGCAAAGAAAATGGAGTGCTCACCTCCCATCTTGTTCAATCTCGCGATCGAGCAGAGAGGAGATATGACTACCTTGAATACTTCAAAAATATGGAGATTAGAAATCGTGATAGAGGTTTTCTTCGCAAGGTTCATCTTAGTGTTGAAGTTCTTGTGAATGACATTCTGATATCAAAGTCTCTCCCTCATGTATCCATTAAGCCTCTAGAAGTATATGATGATGAAATTCCTCTTCCCATTGATAATGATCTAAACTATGCAAGTGGTGAAGAAGATGTCTCTCAAGAAGACCCAACAGAAGAAGAAAAAAGTCCTTCTAGAGAAGTAGCTACTGGCGGTGAAGCAATTACTGGTGAAAAGTTAGATGAAGAAGAAACTCGAGCTGATCGTGACGCGAAGAATATTGGAAAGGAGAATGAAGCTGGCGAGACTAATGGCGAGACCAATATTGAAGCTTGAGTTTTGTTTTTGTTTTTGTTTTTGTTTTCTTCTTCTTCTTCTTTCTTGCGAGCAATGTATCTTTATGCAACTTTGGAATTCAATTTTATTTCTATTATTTTGAATATTCTCAAGGAAGATAATGATGTTTTATTTATCAATTCCCATACTTGCCCCTCATTATCTTTCTTGTAATGAACAAGTGTTTCCCGTATTTTCTTCTTGCGAACTGTGTTGCGAATAGTACTTGCGAAATTATGGATAGTACTGCGATATTATGAATAATACTGCGAAATAATAAATAATACTGTTGTGTGATTCTGAATGATATTTCTTGTTTCTCATCATCTCTCCTGCGATGAACAAATCTTTCCTGCATTCTTAAAAGAAAACAGTTAATGTTTGGGATTATTTTGTTGGCCTTATTTTGCCTTCCTAGTTAAATGTATTATTTTGCCAATTTTTTGTGTCTGCGACAAATTGCAGGACGTCTTTACATTTGCATGTAAAAACCCGTTGATCTTGCCTTATCCGCATTTTGTCAATTTCTCTGCGACAATATGACAAGTCTAAGATCCCTTGCGATAACAAAGCCTTAGGACATTGCCGTCTTGCGATGAAATCGCAGGACGTCTTTACACTTTCATGTAAAAACCCATTTATCTCATCTTAACTTTTTCTCATGGATTATTGCCTCTGCATAATATTTGTCACGCGACAATATAACATGCCTAAATGTTCTTGCGATCATAAATCTCCATGACATTGCCGTCTTTAGACACTTATCAGCTCCTTAATGGAGGGTGCTGCCCTTATCTTCCCCCTAGTTGCCCCTTCAAGGAGGGCACATCGGCCATACAAGACTAGCTCCTCCCATTCGGTCTTAACAACAACCATTTGTTTTCACATCCTCTTATCCTTTATGCCTATATGGCTTATAGTTACGAGACTTCACCCTAAGTGGGGTTTTCTTCGGGCCGAATGTATTATAGTCAAAACTTGCCAAGAATGGCTAGGGTAGTTTCGTACGCCCCGGGCACTCTTGGCTCAACTGTGTACCTCGGCGCCTTGATCATACTCTGCATTCCTTAGGAGAGACCCTCGGTCATCCAACCAGGGTATAACCTTATATAGTTGGAAATCCAAGGTACCTATCCTGGATGGGTTTTCAATAACCCCAATCTCCGTGACTCAGGTTCCAGCAGCGGTATAACTTTATCCTTGAGCCACGCAAAGAGATACCCCCTTATATGACGTACTTTAGGTCTTACATTTGCCTCTTGAGGAATTGTATCCGCGAACTAGGGTATACACCATAAAGGTTCGTCCCGTTCTTATATATCTCTTGAGATCATCGCCAGTTCTTAAATATTTCTTATGTTCTCGCGAATATTCTCGTAACTCTTATATATTTCTTATGTTCTTAAAATTTCTTTCATTCATTCTTTTATGTTTCATCATATCTAGCTTTTCTCAGAATTTATTACTGGTAATATCTTTTTAGATACAGTCTGTTCCATGGTCTACCAAGTCTCTGACCAATATCTTTACCATCTTGATCCATCAGTTTATATGCCCCTTTTCCAACTATCTCTTTAATGATATAAGGTCCATCCCATTTTCTCGTCAATTTACCATCATTTTCTTGCTGATAACCTGGTGTTTCTCGCAGCACTAAATCTCCTGGTTGAAATTCACGTTTTTTAACTCGTTTGTTATACTCGCGAGCCAATCTTCGCTGATAATTTTCCATATGTTGTAAATCTTTCTCTCTTTTCTTCTAATTCATCAAGTTGATTTAGAATCATTCCAGCACTAAGATTCTTCTCCCAAGTCTCTCTTTTTGTTGTAGGAATAGCAACTTCTGTTGGTAGTACTGCTTCTACACCATATGTTAAACAAAAAGGTGACATCCCAGTTGCCTCTCTCTTGGTTGTGTTGTAAGCCCAAACTGCATTATGTACCTGTTCACACCATGCTCTATTATATACTTCTAGTTTCTTCTTTAATATATCTGCGGTTGTCTTATTTGTTGCCTCAGCTTGCCCGTTTGCTTGTATGGATATAAAGGAGTAGATTTCCCGCATTTAATTTTAAACGCATTGAGTAATATCTCTATGTTCTGCCCTTCAAATTGCTTCCCATTATCAGAAACCAGCTATGCTGGAATTCCAAATCTGCAAATTATATTTTCAAAGATGAATGTAAATATGTCTTTATCACGAATATGCTGTACTGCTTTTACTTCTGCCCACTTTGTGAAGTAATATGTCGCGACAATTAAGTATCTATTTTTCCCTGAACCTGGTAAAAATGGTCCCACAATATCGAAGCCTTATTTTCCAAAAGGCCATACACTTTTTGAAGATGACAATGGTGCCCCTGGTGCATGTATCTTCTTTCCATGTCGCTGACAATCCTCGCAATGTCTTGATAGCTGTTTTGCGTCTTCATGCATATACGTCCAACAATAGCCTTGCATTTTTGCTTTGTAAGCCAAAGATCTTCCCCCGCTGTGATTACCAGCATCTCCACTATGCAACATTTTAAACACTTTTTCTCCTTCCTCCCGTGTCAAACATCTAAGTGATGGTCCAATAAAATATTTTCGGTACAATATCCCATCCCTTAATTCATAATTTGTTGCACGGATTTTTAATTTGTATGCCTCTAATTTATTTCTTGGTGTTTCACCTCCCGCCAAGTATGCATAAAGTTATGCTCGCCAATCTGCAATATTTTCTCTTGGTTCTTTTTCTGCGATATTTTGTGTATCTTCTGCTATCATGACATTTGCTTCTTCTACTTATTCTTTGTTGACTGAATGTGACATAAGTGTTTGAATTCTTATGCATATCGCAGCTGGGTTTGTCATCATGCTGGATATAAAGGCAAAATCATCTGCGAGTCTGTTATCTTTTCTCGATATATGGCGCCATTTAATCTTTGGAATTCTCGCAGACAATTCCTCAACAAGTTTCTTGTATTTCTTCAAAGATGGTTCATTTGTGGTGTATTCTCCTTTTATTTGGCGAATAACTAACTGCGAGTCACTAGTAATTCTAGCATTCTCCAACTTCGTCTCTATGGCGAATTTTAGGGAATGCACCACAGCTTCATACTCCGTCTCATTATTAGTGGATGTGAATTCTAAACGAAATGAAAAAGCTATTTTTTCTCCTTCTGGCGAGATAAAGACAACTCCAATTCCATTACCTTCCCCATTTGATGATCCATCCACCAATATTTCCCACATGTTGGTTTCTTTTAATAGATCTTTTGGGTCTCCATGTCCTTCTTCTATGTCCATCATTTCTTCCACAGCTTCATCATCTTCTAGAGGAAATTCCGCTAAAAATCTGCTACAACTTGTGATTTTGGCGAGGATAAGATTTCATATTTGATTTCAAAGTGTCTTATTTGTGCATTCCATCTTTCAAACCCTGCCTGATCTCTTTGAGTTCTTCATTACTGATTCAATGGTCACCTTAGTTAATACCTTTACCTTATGTGCTTGAAAATAAATGTGAAGCTTAAATGTTGCATAAACCAGTGCTAAAATTAGCTTCTCAATCTTTGAGTAATTTTTCTCTGCAGTATTAAATGTTTTGCTTATGTAATAAATTGGTTTTTCTATTCCTGCATCAACTCGCAGTAACATTGCACTTAATGCATGCGAGGTTGTCGCAAGCTAAATCAATAATTCTTCTCCCGGCTCCGCTTTCTGTAAAATAGATATGTTCATTAGATATTCTTTAATTCCTTGAAAAGCCTTCTCACATTCATCTGTCCACTTGAACTTTGTACCCTTCTTGAGTATATTGAAGAAATGTTTGTATTTATCTGAAGATCGCGAGATAAATCTTCCTAGAGAGGCTAAGATCCCATTCAACTTTTGCACGTCCTTTACTGTTGATGGTGTTCGAATGTCACGAATTGCTTGTACTTTCTCTGGATCAACTTGTATTCCTTCTTTTGATACAATATATCCTAAAAAAATTCCCTGACGCTACTCCAAAAATGCATTTCTCGGGATTCACCTTGATGTTAAAGAGTCACATTTGATCGAAAATCTCTTAAAATATTGCACATGTTTTTTATCTTCTTTACTTTTGATTAACATATCATCCAAATACACCTCTAATGTTTTGTGGATCCACCTTGCGAACACCTTCTCCACCATTCTTTGATATGTTGCACCATCATTGCGTAATCCAAAGGGCATTTTTGTGTAACAGTATAACCCTCTTGGTGCAAAAAAATGCGGTGTGCTCTTGATCTTCTTCTGTGAGAGGAATTTGGTTATAACCTTTATACCCGTCTAATGAAGATATTCTATCATTTCCCGCTACTAATTCAACCATTTGAGGAATATCTGGTAATGGAAAACTATCTTTAGGACAAGCTTTGTTTAAGTCAGTAAAGTCTATACAAATTCTTATTCCCTTGTTTTTCTTTGGGACCACCACCATATTTGCAATCCACTCCGGGTATTTTGCTTGCCTTATAATTCCTGCATCAAGCATTTTCTGCAACACTTCTTCTATCTTGGAGTGATAAGTTGTCGCAATTTTTCTTATCCTTTGTTTGAATGGTCTCACCTCTTTGTTAATTTCTAACTTATGACACGCAACTGATGGATCTATTCCAGGAATCTCATCCATGCTCCATGCGAAGATGTCCTTAAATTCTCGCATGAGATTTACGGTTCGCTCTTCTTCATCTGCATCCATTTTAGTTCCAATTTTCAGTATCTTAGGTTCTTCTTCACTTCCAACATTTATTTCCTTTGTTGGATCTGCTGCGGTATAGCTGGCTTCAGGTTCTCCCATTGGTGTTGAGGTTTTCACAACTCTCGCAGGTTCATCTACTTATTGCGAAATCTCACTGGGTATTACTTTTCCTTCTTTCGCTCTTATCATGTAAACTTTAAATTCTTCTTCTTTCTTTGCCTCTTTTGCCAATTTTCTGCGAGCTTTTCGCAGCTTTGGACACCCTTCATAATTTCTTACTTCAATTTGATAACACAACTTCGCAAGATCTGTGTCTCCTCTAATTTCTCCAATTCCACTGGTCATAGGAAATTTGATGCATTGATGCAATGTTGATTCTACAGCCTTGATTGCATGTATCCATGGTCTTCCCAATATCATGTTATCCGGAGATTCCACGTCTACCACACATAGTGTTACTTGTGTTTCAATCTCTCCTAGCGGAATTCGTACCACTATTTTGCCTTTACGTTTTGTTAAAGATTTTCCAAAGCCATGAATATGATATGTTGAACAAGACATTTCTTCATCCTTATATCCCATTTTGTTAAATGCATTATAAAATATTATATCCACAGAACTTCCTGCGTCCACCAAAGTTCTATTCACGTCCCATTCTTCCGCAGATTCTGTTGATTTTCCCCTTTTCATTGGTACAGTGGATACCGTGATTACCAAAGGAGATGTGTGATTTAAATTTTCTTCTGGTATTTCTGCTGCTGTAAACGTGATTTTATTCTTTTCCCAATCCTTCGAAGGTGATACTTTCTCCACCGTCATAATTTTATTTCCTTCAGAATCTCGTTTATGTATCCTTCCCCTTATGTTTTCATGGAATTTGTGGATCATTTCTGTCGTTATCATACTACACTCTAGTTTCCTACAATTCTCTTTGGCTCTAATCATTTTTCCTTCAACTATTTCACCAATTTGTTCAATCGCCTTCTCAATCTTGAATAATTCTTATCTTCAATCTTACCTCTTCTATGATTTTCATACATTCAATCCCTGTTTCGGGCACCAAAATGTAGTTGCAGGAAAACCTACACTACACCCCTTACCAGAATCCACAATTATCCACACATATTTGAAGATTAAGAATAACACTTTATTGATTAATTCTCAGAAATGTTACAAGAAATGGAAGAAATCAAGAATACAACCGTTCACAAGAATTTTCTCTCTCCTCAAAACTCTCTCCTGACTCCAAAATTGATCTCTCTCTCTCTGAATCTATTGATTCTCTTTATATAGGGTAGTTACATAGTGGATGACAGCTAAACTGTCCTTTATTTTCGGATCTCGACTCGCGATACTCTCATCAAAGAGTCGTTAATGTTAATTCTCGCAGGTGTTTGTGATCCTCGCGGCATCATCACACTTTTCTCATGTTTCAGTTGTCGTCATCCGCTACGTCATTCTTTCAATCGTTTTGTGACACTCGCAGTATGTTATTGAAGAGCTCGCAGAACTGTCGCTATAAATCTCGTAGGAGTATTGTTGTGGCGATATTCTGATCATATATCTTGCCTCTTCTCATGTCTTTTCTGCGAAGGAGAAAAGATCATGATAATTTATTTTTCTTTACTATTCGTATTTTCATCTTCTTCCTCCGACAAGGCTCCATGAATTAAGTATAACCGCCTATACGTGTCGAATATTCCTCTTTTTACCGGTTAATCTTTTATTACCCGGTTACCATCCTTCTGTCTATAATAATGAGTAGCAATATTATCGGGCATACATTTTGTCTAGGTTCGGCTCACAACTTGTGAGCCGAACCTAACAAACCTAGTCAAAAAAAAAAGTTGTGCGCCGAACCTTGAGTATGCCCGGTAATTTTTTGGTATGCCCAAAAACATGTCTCATTTGTAAAGCGTTTGTAATAATGAGTAGCAATATTTAGATGCCAGAAGGCCCTAGGCTCCAGAAATCATTTCTAGGCAACAACTTACAGTATGTTACATGCTTACAAGATGAAGTGACACGTGTCATATAATGACTGTCTCAGTTGACCAAAAGTCTAAATCTTACTTGAGATCAATGAACTGAGTGCCCGTTCGTCCTCTCTGAAACTCCACTCGCGTAAGAAAATAAAACAGATTACATATATTAAATTCCGGTAACTAATACCGGTGTAGTCCTTTACCGATACAATACTTATAGCTAGATGAGATGAGAAATATTATGTTCATGTGGTCCTGCAGATTCGTGGTTCGTCATGCATTTCATCATGGACGTCGACCCCGTGGCCGTGACCTGCTTCCTTGATCAGATTGTGATATTGGCCTTGGTCTATCCTTTAAGCGACCTGTTCCATAAATAAGAACAGAAAATGCATCAAGTGCTAGGATCGAAGATTTAAGATGATTTGGAGTCTACGTATTAATTTGTTATAGCTACATGCTATTTCGTTTCCGAAACTGATTTTGGATGGTTTTTAAGACTTCTTCTTATTTTCACCGTTATACTGTGTGCACTCAATTGCTGATCTAGAGCTGTAGTTATCAGCTAAATTAAATCTTCAAAGTTTGTTTAGTTACATACCTCGGGCCACAACAGACTTGAGTTGAGATAAGAGGAGGATTAAGCATAACAAACGAAGCAACTGCGAGAAATACATCCTTATTTCTTTTCTTGTAGATTTGTGGAAGATTAATTGTAAGCTCAGACAGCCGCACACAGTTGACAACCTTATAAGCCTTGAATGGGAGGGGTAGAGAAGATGATAGTGAAACTCAAAAGCAAATGATAAACAGGAGACTTAGTCATCTTTGATTGATTCAATTGATGAGCTAGGATAACCCAAAAGCTGACGAAGAATTTTTAATTGACTAGTCCAAATTCAAAGACATTGTACAGTAAACATTTTCTGAGTGTAGTAATGCTTGGAATTGTTTAGTTTATTGATTTAGTGACATTCCTACTTATGTACGTATGCTAGTTTGATATAGATAGGTACACAGAACGGAAGGGCATCTAATACGTAAGAAAATCCTGCTACTGGAGCGGTTTTTGTATCAATTTTATTTAAGATGGAGTTTTAATGAATCTCAACATTTGAACGGAATTTTTGTACCACAGGTTTGATCACCTTGGGTTTTTATGACTGGTTTTGTAACATAAATATAATACTACATGTAACACACATGTTATGCTTCAAAATTTCAAAAAAAAAACACACACACACATGCTAATTTTTAAGAATAATATATCATACATATATAGATCATATACTTATTTATTTATTTTCTGCCGTCAAGATTTTTATTATTCATCATGGACGTGGACGATGTCGTGGCCTTCGTATAGGTGGTATCTGTCATGTCCAAGGTAGTTAATATCGCGTATCAGTATCGTATCGGTCGGGTCATATACACCTATACAAATGATAATATCTTTTTTTACAAGCGATACGTCATTTAATATAGAATTTCAAATAATTATAAAACCATGGTAAAAAAAAATAAGAATTATACACATATCTCAAATTTTCAAAATACAAGTTGGTTTATTAGAGCTTCTCCAATGGTCATTGTGTGTGTTTCCTATGTGGCAACACAAATAAGACATCCTTAATCTATTTTCCTTAAAATTAGGGAGAGAAAAAAATTCATCTCCAACAGTATTGCATGTAACATCTTCTTTTAATTAGTATAAATTTTATTTTTCATAATTAAGATTTTATTAGAGCTAAAAATAGTTAGTTAATATATCAAAGTCAATTCAATTAATTAAGAACAATTAATTGGGGGATATGGGAATTAATTGGGGGATATGAATTACTTCCCCCAACCCATGGTATGTGTTAAGGGGTTATTTTTGGTTATGAAAATACTAAAATACCCTTCCCACAAAATTAAAATCAAATACTTAAAATCAAAAAACAAAATCATATCCCCCATTTCCATCTCCACTTCTTATTAATCTTATTTAGGGGTAGAGCTTTGAAACCTAAATATTCCCCATTCCCTTTAAAATTCTAAACTCTCCCCACTCTACATCAAATTCTCTTCTCTTCACTTTGGAAACGAATTTTTATTTTATTCTAAGTGATGAAGATCATGTTGAAAGTGATGATGACCATGCCGGAATTGATTCTCGAGCATGCCGGTATCATGTTCCGGCATATGGTCTTCATCAATTCCGCATGGTTTTCATCACTTCCTTTTGAATTTTTCTCTGTTTTAATCACTTTCACTAGGCATGGTCGGTTGATATGAAGACCATGCCGGTATTGCTTTCCGGATAGCATGTTGCTTTATTTTCTATGCTTGGGAAAACAATACGGCATGGTCTTCATATCAACTGACCATGCCGGAAGTGGAGTGACTAAAACCAGAAAAATTCAAAACGGAAGTGATGAAGACCATGCCGAATTGACGAAGACCATATGCTTGAACATGATACCGGATGCTCGAGAATTTCCTATCAATGCCGGTATTCAAGTGAAAAAAAAATGAACATTCTGGATACTTTTTCATCCCTCGTTCTAAGATAGAAATTTAAGCAAAATATTATGCCGGAACATGATACCGTGATGCTCGATAATTTCTTGTCAATGCCGTAGTCAAGTGAAGAAAAAATCAACATTCTAGGTACTTTTCATCTTGTTCCCAAGCATAGAAATGTAAGCAAAATACTATGCCGGAACAGTGTACCGGCATGCTCGAAAACTAGATTACCATGCCGCACACTGTTCAAACCCAAAAAAATCAACATTATGAAGATCAAAACTAGAAAAAAAAACGCGTAACGAGAGAGCTACCCCCCCCCCTTGATAGTGGCAAACAATTTTTGAAAATTTCCGACAAATGCCGGCATGGTTTTTTGGTTGAATACCATGCCGGCACCGAGCTTTTTCAAATTTGCAACAATGGTGAATTCAAAGGAAACAAATCAAATTTTCAACCTCTTAGCAAAGAATTCTCTCATCACAATCATCTTCCATTTTCAAAAAAAAAATTCCACTTATTTTTTTTCCTCTCCTTCTACTCCTCACTCACACAAATTAAAATCAAAACACACACTAAACTATCCCCCAAATACTTAAGCATATACTAATTATTATTAACTACTAAACATGATTAGTGAGGGCTAGATTAGGAATTAAAAAAAAAATACATAGGGGGTCACCCAGAATTGCTATTGGGACACCTATTTTTGTCATGTAGCTATATCCCCCAATTAGTTTTGATATCCCCCAATTAAAGATTCTTAATTAAGAGCTTCTCCAATAGAATGTAAGTGAAGATAAATGTCTAAGTCCACATAGGATACACATTTATTTTTTCTAAAATTCTTCTCCAACCCTAATTTGTTAAATCAATGTCAATATGACGTGGCTTAATTTTTGTTAGACATTGTCTAGGTGAATGTCAAGTTTTAGACATTCACGTTGACAATGTCAAGCTATCCTAGTAAGCTTTTGCTTACCTAAATTAATTTTAATATATTAAATAACCATTTTTAGCTCTAATAAAATTTAAAAATTACTAAAAATAAAATTTACATTTAATTCATAAAATATCACAAACAACATCATTGGAGATGAACTATTTTTCCTCCATAAATTTAAGGAAAAATTGGAATGAGATGTCTTGTTTGTGTTGTCACCTAAGAAACACACACAAGCACCATTGGAGAAGCTCTAAAAGCTGACTAGAATGGTAGACAATGTCACCTTGACAATGTCTACCCAAAGTCATCTATACATTGGTTTAAGACATCAGGGTTGGAGAATGATTTTAGATTAAATTGATGTGTATCCTAGGTGGATTTTGACATTTATCACCACACACATGCCATTGGAGAAGCTTTTATCCAACGTTGTGATTGTTGTCCCATTATGCCAGTAAATCTTTTTTGTTATCCTTCATATTTATCTTTTATATTTCTCTGCTTTGCAATCGAAATATGGTTTCTATTTTATATCCTACCATATAGTCATTGATTTTATATTATAAATATATTAGGGATTTTTACCTTCTCAAATTGACATTTGTACTTGTCTGTAAAGATTCGATGCATGTTGATGAAAAAATTATTCACGAAACCGATATTATCGGTGTACAAGTAAAACCAATATATCGATATGTACCGGCCTGTACAACCGATAATATCATTTCAGCTTTATATCACCGATATTTTCAATATCGTATAGGTATTTTCCGATATCCGATATAAGCCTGTAATATCGGCATGTACAACCGATATTGACTACCTTGGTCATGTCCTGTGGTGCCCCTGCAACCAGCTCAAGGATGCACTTATCTTCAGTTTGATTAACTAAATGTTTTACTAGCAGTTAACCATGTTTTAAGTTTCTTTTAATCCGTTAATTATGTACGGCAGTAACCATACCACGTGTAAGGTCAGTGATGTATTAGGGTTCGGTGTTAGGTGTTCTTCTCCTTTATTACGTATGTACCTGCAACTGGAGTTTATCATGAAAGAAGAAAGAAAGAGGCAACACTAGTGAGTATTGAGTTACTTCAATACTAAAAATATCATCTTCTCATCCTTTTAAATATCACAGAACCTAACAATTGGTATCACCCATAGATCCTTCTCTCTTCTACATCATGACAGGTCCAACTATCAAGGATGTAGATTCAACCACCCGTGAACTCTCCCAATTTAACAGATCTACACACACGTGAAGCTCAAAAACGTATTGTTGCTACTCAGCGTCAAGATACCTAGCTTGCTTCCTTGGTTAAAATTTCTGAATCCAATCAGGCAAAGTTTGACTCTCTTATTACAATTCTCTCAAGACCTAAGACAGAACCACAAATTTCTTACACTCCACCCTTCTTTGAGAGTCACACTCACAAAAATCACACTGGCAACATCAATACCTTTTCTAAAGCTCCAAAAATTGGTTTTCCAAGATTCAGTGGAGAGAATCCTCGCAGCTGGGTTCGTAAGTGTGAGAGATATTTTCAGATCCATTCAATTATTGAAGAAGATAAGACAAAATTTGCTTCTTTACACTTAGATGGTAAGGCATATTCTTGGTTTCTCGATTTTCTTACTGGTAAAACATTTATCTCTTGGCCTATTTTTGTTGAAGCTATCTGTAATCGTTCCAAGTGAGATTATAGGGTTTCCGAAAGTGAGTTACGGGAGGTTGAGCACGAACAGTCTTCGCTTAAACCACGCACAGTGGTCGTTCAAAGGATGCCTCAGTCATAGGAGAGGTTATGGCTAGTCTTAGGGAGAGAAGAAGATAAAGCAAGATATCAGAGAATTCTAGGTTTGAAGAAGAATTGCTATGAGATTTTTTGAAAAGATATGTCTGTGTTAGCTTGGATAAATAGATGACCTATTTATAGATGAAGTCTCTAATCTCAAGTCATTGAAGATAGGGATTGCTTGTCGTGACATACAGATCACTTCTCCCATCTCTTCAGGAATAGATAGAGATAAACTAGTTTGAGTTTATCTCATTATTCCACCGCCTTTACTCTCTTATAAGGTGAGAAATAAGCCGCGTATTTCTTATACGTATCGTAGACCGCCAAAACCCTAATTTTTATCCCCCCATTTGTGTGAAGGAGTCATCCTTTGTGATGATCTGTTGAGAGAGAGAAATATTCTCTTTAGCCGAGTTGGCCAAGATAGAGAGATATTCTCTGATTTGTAAGAATGACTAGGATGAGTCACGTGAAAAGGCATGTGATGCCTCAGAATTCTTGTGGAGAGTCAGAAAAGGAGACTCAATTCCTACATGAGACTCGTGCCTACCATGGGGAATATTCATCCTTTTATATGATTTATCGGGAGATTTGAATCTCTTTGAGAGTTTGTGGAGAGATGTGAATCTCTCTGGGATTTCGAGAAGAGATGTGAATCCCTACAAGATTTTGAAGAGAGATTTGAATCTCTCCGAGATTTTGAAGAGAGATGTGAATCTATTCGAGATTCTGAAGAGATGGTTGAACCTCCCCGAAATTGTGCAGAGAGATTTTAAAGATAGATTTGAATCTCTCAGAGATTTTGAAGACGGATCAAAATCTTTACGAAGATTTTCTTAACGGATCTGAATCTCTCTGTAGTCAGCTGGGACTCGTCTTGAAGAGAGAGAAAATGCCTTGTACTCCCGATAAATGTCTCTGCGAGACTTTGCCTCACTTGTATTTGACCAGCATATCTTTCAGAGATGTGTTAGGAATCAAATGTGTGTCCATGTGATAGGGCCAACAAGACTAGTGTATCTCGAAAGGATGTTCTAGGAGTCTGTTGAAAGGGCCTGGAGGAAAAATAACCAGCGTATCTCGTGGGGATGTCCTAGAAATTATTTGGAAACCTCAATAAGTCGAGTCAGAGCCTATAGCATACATGACCATTGTATATCTTGATGATATACTAGGAATCAATCATTGATCTCAAATAGGGTGAGTCGTGCTTATAAGAGACATTCATATCTCTGCTCTGGGTCATAAGTCCGTCGGGGATATTTTTACGTACGTATTTACATATCTGTAATGACCAGTAATATCTCGTCGAGGATGTATACTAGGAATCATGGCATCAAAATCATCTGCGTCTCATGAAGACATTCTGGAATTGTGGTGTTCTAGTTCATAAGTCTGTCGGGGACGTTTTACGCTCTATAGAACCTACGTGACCAGTAGTATCTCGCGGGGATGTGTGCTAGGAGTCACGGAATCAAAACCAGCAGTGTCTCGCGAGGACGTATACTAGAAATCGTGGCTATGAGTTCCTTGAGGATCAAGTGCTTAATGAGAGTTGAGTTTTGTCTATGGTCTTGAAATGATAATTTTGCCCCTTATCCAAATTTCACCATCTACATTAAGTCCCCTACTTAAAGTAGAACCTTGATTGTTCTATGATGAGTGTATATATGGTGACAAATCATTCAGATACGAAATTAAAATCCACTCGATCTTCTAGACTTTCGAAGTCCCCAAATTGATGTTTAGTCTTCGATTGTTATGACTCTGATCTTGGAATTGATTCTGTACTTAGGAACTTCCTGGGATTTTGTGTTAGACGTTAATGACATAATAATGAAGTCTTGATGAGACAAAATTTCCGTCTTGAGCTAATGGAATTTGTTAATTAGGGTTTACATGGTCAAAAGCCTTTTCTCTCTTTGTGCATCCTTGAGATTTCGAGTTTGTACAGGCGAGTATGTGGGGAAGAGAGAGTTTTTAAACGGCTTCCTAAGTGGCCTTAATATTGGTGTAGAGCCGTGAGAAAATATAGGCACTTACTTTTGAAGTTACGGAGTCCCTATCCCATGTAAATATTGAATTCAGGCTTTTACTGTACCTAAAAAATGCACATCTTTGAAACCAAGGGTATTTTCATCAAAAACTAATATGATCTTGATTTTATTTGGCATGGGAGAGACCATGAGATTTCCTAGGCATGATCATGGCTTACGAGAGAGAGAGGAACATGTGTGGTCCTGCTTTTGGAAATTACGAACTCGAACTTCCCTGTTTAAGCTAAATTCCCTTTAATTTCCTCTGAAATTTCGTCTTTCGTCTTTCTGTTTTCTATTTCAATTCCATTCTTCTTTGATCGATTAAAAAACATAATATTCATGTGCATAAATCCATTGAGATGAGTGTGTGAGCACTTGGTCGGTCGCTAGTTACTTTAGGGTAGACTTCTTTGAAAAAAAATAATCAAAACTCTAGCATAAGGAAATTTAGGTAAAAAATCCCTTTGAGATCGCTTTGGTTGAAAATTGATGAGCAAAAATGGGTTAATAGAGGTTCAGGGGACCTTCCAAGTAAATGGGGAGAGGCTCGGCTCCCTGTTATAAGAAGAAAAATCCAATTTTTATCCATCTTTCCAGAATTAGGGTTATCTCGTCAAAACCCTAATTCTCTTTTAATTTTTCTCTTCCAAAAAATTCCAAGAGAATATATGATGTTCCAATACTCTATAGAAGCATCCTTGCTCGTGTGAGTGGCTTGGCTCTTTTACTTTTTGGAGAAATCCCTTTCTTTGTTGGACTCTTGAAATTAGGGATATTTTGTCAAAACCATGATTCTCTTTTCAAATTTCTCTTCTGAAAAATTCTGAGTGAATAGATGACGTCCCATTAGTCTTGGAAAGTGTTTACATGAGTGGGGAAGGTCTTGGCCACGGTTTGGAGGAATTTTTGAAGAAGGAAAAGCCTTGATTTCCTAAATTGCTTTAATCTAATTTCTTTTCGTTTTTCTTGATGGCTTCCCATTTGAGCTAGGCTTGAAAATTAAGCTCTTATCCACCTATTTTTGGCGAGACCTAGGTATGGAGGTTGTTCCATCCTTCTTTCACACGTTTTGTTTGTATTAGGACTCTTCGTTTGGGTGTTCGTCATAAAACTTCAGTTTTGAGAGGCTTGCATAGAATGGATGTAAACTCTTCATTCGGACTCCGATTTGAGTCCCCGACCCCAAAATTTAAAATTCAGAGGATAATATTTATAATGAAAAAATAATCACTTGATTCCGAGTTTGTTTGGTCAATCATATCCGTGTATACATTTGACTTCAGAAGTCCCGTATAAAAATTTCAGGAGTTTTCAGATTGCAGTTACTTCGGTTTTGGGACCACATCTCCTAACTCGTTTGTCCGTTTGAGGCGCCCTTTTGGTATGTTTCTGGTAAGACATAGAGGAACATATTTTCTTTGGGAAGTACCCCGAAATTCTTTATGTTTTGGCATCAGTTTTCAAGTCTTCACACTATAATGTACATTAATCTGAATTACCAAAGGAATCCTTGTTTCAGTTGGACTCTTAAAGCATTATCTTGATTCAAGCAGAACCCCTTGGAGTATTATGACTTCGCTACCCTTCCTTAGATTGGTTTAGGTCATGAATTTTGTATCCTTAGGCCAGAGACACGTCTGTGGTATGATTATACGTTTTTACTCTTTGGTTTCTAGAAAACGTATTTTGCTTAATCCCTTATATGAAAGTATGGACCCGAATAAATCCGTGAGTATCCTTGGAGATATGGAATTGGTTTCTTGATATTGAAATAAGGATAGTTATATAGGCATGAGAGCAAGTTTAGGATTTTGCTCATGAGGCTTGAAACTTCACAACACAGAAAAACCCTAATTACAGACCCTATGTATATGTCATGTGTCTTCACTCTCTTAGTGTACTTGTTCTTCTAATTTCTCTCTAGCTTGTAGAATTGTATGAAAAACGAGACTATTATGGAGACAAGTACTCCTCATGGAAATAAATGGTTTGACTTTGGCAGAATGAAGATGAGTCAGCCTTCAACAATTTCCGAGGGCCTTCAGAAAGAAGTTCGGGGTGCGGAGAGACAACCGACCGACCTGAGAGTGATTTCATGGGTCTCATGTCTTCTTTGACTTCGGATTGGACACTTGTTGGAGAATTTAATGCCATGAGAATGATAACTATGAACGGCCTTGCTTCTAAGGATCTTGTAAATATGGGAAAATTGATGACAACCCGTGAAAATCTTTGCTTTCAATATGAGGTAGTCGTGAGAGTGACTGGATTCTGTTGTAACTGTCTTGAACAAGCTAAACTCCGGTCTTCATTTTTTAGAGAGGCTCTTATGTAAGAGATACCGGTAGCTGAGGAGACGTGGAGGAAAAAATATGGAGGCCTTAAAGAAGAAGTGAGAGTTTTCTTCCCGAGAGGTAGAGGCCACTGTTGCCCGATAATTTCCTTCAATGTTAGTAATTTCCCCTTTAGACCTTTTATGTATGCATTTGGTAAAGGAAGGGGACCATCATGAGTTTTAATTTGTGCAAAACCTAGCTTGATCCGTTACGTATGCGAGTAGGTGAAAACCCGAAGTTAAATTCGTAATAAAAAAAAATTCCTTGTGCGATCTTGACTCCGGAGGCTGTAAAAACTTTGTTTGACGTCCAGTTTTAGTGGTTGACCCCAACTATCGAACAAAAACAAAAGACCCAACCTTCATCTATTGGAGAAAAATTAGGATTTGGATCTTGTTTTTCCGGTGATATGTCCATATGAAGTTAAACTCGGAATCCAGAGTTATTTAGCAATAATTCCTTCAAGTGTTTTGATAAGATCTCTTGGATCGTGTTTCGAAACATCATGCCCTTTTAACATATGGTAGGAGAGACGTAGACGAATATTTTTAATCAAGGGCGTGTTGTCGAATTCTCAACCCATTTTTCCCAGTTTGTCGAGTTGGCTGGATGAAGTATGAGGCGGTTTGAGCGAAAATAAGCCACAGATTCTTTTTTGACCCAATGCGAACTCTAGTTTATCTCAGGCATGAATTTTGATCAAAAAAACGATTCTAACGCGTTGGGGTAATCTTGGTACATGCGTCCTCTCTGAAATCCTTATACGGGGTTTTTTAAAACCTAGCTTGCTTGATCGTGATGGAAACCCTAGATGGGTGAGTCCTTCTCTGGATGCGACAAAACCTGATTTTGACTTGCAAAAGTATTTCGGCTTCTATGTCATGGATTGATTTCATTCCCGTTGGATAGCACCCCACAATTATTTTTTTGATACTAACGTTTGAAGCGCTTGTGCCTGAGGGTTGGTCGTGGGAGCTGAGGCTCGGATAGGATATCTGGTTATCGTTTATACACCTCTAGTGATAAGTATCTAAATTAAAGCGTTCTGAATTATACCAATTTGTTTTGCACCCAGAATATCTGGGGTTAATGGTGTAAGAGTCTTTCATCTAGGAGTTAGATGTTTTTCCCGCCTAATGTTAGTCACAAAGATGCATGATGCACGGTTCTTCGTCAGTCCCAGTTTGATGTATGAATAGGGATTCACATTGACTCGGGATACTTGGAAAATGAAATAAGACACTTGTAGTATAAGATTGAGTCGGGAAAGCGATACTATATGGGTTGGAGACGTCCATGGAGAATCATATCGAGGTACAGGTCGCATGTGTCTTCTTGCACAAGATGAAGCTATTGTTCGGCCTTTATTAGGTGTCTTGACAAGGATTCATCCGAACTTATGTAGCTGAATCATCTATCGAGATCTTTCTTTCTTCTGGGAGATGGAAAACCAAAATTAAGAACTTCTAGGACTAGAGGAACTATGGATATGGCTGAACAATCGATTGTGGTGACTTAGTTGATGAGATAAGTCTTTGTAAATCTTCTAGGCATTTCTTGATAAGGGCGTATTTCACATATATTTGGTGTCAATTCCATTCTAATACTTGTTGGTTTTCTTGCAAATTATTGTATGTTACGCTTGTTTTCTCTTAATTGTGTTTTATTAGGTGAATAATCCAAAAAAAGTGAATTTTCGCTTAGTTGTGCAATAAAAGAAGCTAGCTAAAAGTGAAGAAGGCCCAAAGACCAAGTGGAACTTATTCAAATACGATATTTCTACTTTTCATTTTGTAAAGGACAGGAACACAAAGGCAATGGCGAAAGAACATAGTCATTCGGAGTTCGTATGAAGAAGTTATGAGCAAAACAAGAACTCATAAGACGTTAAGGGGAGACCACTTTTTCATCTTCCCCTTATCAGCACCAAGACATTAATTAGTGGACTGATTTGGCTATTCTCTTCATGTACGTGATGATCATGTGAAAGGGGAGAATTTAGGGAGTGAGAAATGATTAAATTGATAATTAAGAAGAAATAATTTAGGTGGGACCATGCCAAGACAAAATGTACAAAAGGACACTCAAATGCCCGACAATGTTGAAGAGAAATAATTTAGCAAGTACGTAGTGGACTTTATTGACGCATTTTGGAGAAAAGGGTTGATTTGGTGCAAGGTGGCTCATCGGCGTTGGATATATTGATGGTGCAGATGAAGACACAAGGGTTCCTCAGAGGATCATATGGATTTGGAATTATGTACACATTTCTTATGCGCACTCTATTACTCTGAATCATCATCAATTAATTTTAACCAAAACAGTTTTTGGTAGGCGCCTTGTCAAAGTTGCAACAAAAGGAAGAAAAGAAGAAAAATAAAGCGGCTGATTTCGGCGCCGTACCAATCAAATGCATGCGTGAGTGGAAAATTATGGGAATATGTCGGGATCCTCTTGTATAAATAGGGATCGAATGTGGGAGAGAGATAACACTTCTTCCTTTACTACTTCTTCTTCTTCTTCTTTTATCATTTTTCGTTTGTTGCGAGAAGAGAGAAACAGAGTGGGAGCTCCTGGCTTTTACTCTGGGCTTTTATCTTTAGCTTTTATTTTAATTCCTTCTTCTTTATTTATTTGTTAATACTTTTAATTATGAGTGGCTAAACTTTTAATTGATTAGGGATGATTTCAAAGTCCTGAACCATGAAGCATTATTTTCTTTAACCACGTTTATTTCAAGTTTTATTTTATTGTTGATTATCTTTATTATTTTTAATGTCCAAAAATATTGAGGGGTTATTTAAAGTGATCAATTAAATTAACCAATCAATATTTCTTCTACTAGTTTAGGGTTGTGTGATATGTGTAATTGTCATATCAACTCTTCACACGAGTAGTAAATCGCAAGAGCTGACAGAGGGATTTTGTTAAGCAATTGTGTGTAAAGATAACACTAGTAAGCATGCAGATCCTATGCGTCTGATGCTGGGATCAACCTGATTCACAAAGTGTAAAGCATTCGACTAATTTACACCTTGAGAGCTTATTCTTGGTGGGTTGGTTGGATAGAATCTGGTAGTCGAGCGCTTCCGTATCCAGTGACAGTAGGAATCCGGGGGATAGCAGAGCTTATTGCTATTCTACGGTTGGTAACAATATAAGTTCAACAAGAAATAAATTATATTTAATTAAACTTCGGTTCAGTGATGGTGAATGATTCCCTAGTCATCTTTCTCCATATTATTTTAAATCAATCTTTACTATTTTCGTTTTATTAGTTATTTTTAAAATCTAAAAAAAAAAAACTTTTAATTACTTTTTAAAACAGCTAGAAACTCCCTGCTCTTCGTGGGAACGAACTCCTTGCCATTATATTACCAGTTAATTATGTGGAAAGGTGTAATTAATTTGTTGCGTAAACGACACGCACCATTTCTACACATGGTAGAAATCGTGTTTCGACCTAAGGAAGTTGTAAGTGATCGTCATATCCTGTCATTTGCTCATCACGCATGGCTTTGTCTTATGGGATAACCTGCATATCTTTTTGAAAGAAGAAGTTTTTACTGACAGAACTGCAAGCGGCATGTGGCTTGGATCTTGGGTCTCAAATCTTTACCTTGTTTACTTCAGTGTAGTAATTGGTTGTGGCTATATGTCGAGGAATAAAATTATATCTGAATTGTTGGCCTCATGAGTATCACTTCTGATTTCTTTTCCCTTGATAAATTCTGCTACAAAGATATTATCCTTCTTCATCTTGGGTGAACTGAGGTTCCGTTAAAAAATATAATGTGATAGTTTTTGGTAAATCTGAACTGGAGCCTCATCGAGACTTGGCCGTAACTCCTAGATCTAGTTCCTCTTCTTTCTGACAGAATGGGTATTGAGGTAGCATATCGACTAGCATCTTTGCGCCTTCGGATAAGGCTGAGTTTCATTTGAGCCTTATCTTGGGACCTAGTTTTGCTTCATACTTTGTCGCGTTCTTGTCATGATTCTCTGAAGCAGGAAGGGCGACAAGATGTATATTTGTTGGCGGTTTATGACCCTATGTGGCTCTACAACGCTTTTAACTAGGTCACTAATCTTTGGAGACTTTCCAAGTTTTCGCTAAGTTTATCCTGTAGACGACGAAAAGAAAAATCCGACAGAAAAATAATTAGGTCAATCGGATACATAATGAGAAAGTTATAAGTAAAATAGTATAGAGAAGTAAACTTCCCGAGTCCCCTGTGATCAGGTTGAGGGCCCTTGACCTAAACGAATTTTGGAGAAAATATTCATCAGAATCCCAAGTTTAGAGCATCATCTGGTCCTTTAGGTCCTTGAGAGTGATAAGGTCGGATGGATGGTTGCTCCTTTGCACTGTCGCGTTAATAATGAGCTTTATCTTCTCCGGTGAGGTCAATTGCAGGCATGATCCCGTCGGTCATATCCTCAATAGTTTTAGTACTCCTTCTTTAGGAAATGTGTACTTGTCCTATATTTGTTGGATCTATCCCTACTGGTAACTCTAAAGGCGTTTTCAGATAAGTCTGGATGTCAATCTGAAACTTTGCAAGATTCTGTTGAGTCTCAGGGAGTTCTCCTTGGTACTTACCCTAAGTTTTCAAGGATTATCAGTAGATTTTTGTGAAAATAGGTTACTAGGGCGTTTTGTTATGCAGGAAAAGGTCCACGTGATATGGGACCCACTAACCTATTCACTAAGGTCAAACTCAAAATTTAAAAAAATGCTGGTAGGGATAACTCTCTCGGCTAAGTCTATAATGGATTTACAGAGTCTGAATCAATGAAACATTTTTGTGTTTGGATTGGTGGAATCGTCTTCCTTCCTAAGAGACAGTGATTGATATATGTAACTGAGTGAACAACCTCCCATTGTGGTCGCCAAAATGTAGTTACCTAAAATCAGTGAGAGGCTAAAGTGGGATTCTAGGGTTTCTTAAAGTGAGTTACGGGAGGTTGAGCACGAACAGTCTTTTCCTAAACTACGCACGGTGGTCGTTCAAAGGATGCTTCGGTCACGTGAGAGGTTAGGGCTGGTCTTAGAGAGAGAAGCAGATGAAGAAAGAGATCAGAGAATTCTATGTTTAAAGAAGAATTGCTCTAAGATTTTTTGAAAAGATTTATCTGTGTTATCTTGGAGAAATAGATGAGAACCTGACAGGAAGTCAAACCAATTGGATATGGTTTAATGAGATTGTTGGATCGATTGTAAACCATTATATTAATGCACTGAGCACCTGACAGGAAGTCGTAAAATAATCATTGTTGAATGATCATAGAAGGCTCATCTCGATCCTTGCGTCATGAGTCATTCAAATGACAAGGAGAGAATATAATATTAAAATAATGGTCGACTGACGAACAAAATGTTGGTTGATGAACCAATAAAATACTGATAACTTGATCAATATAAAATTCTCGAATGTTGATAGCTAAATCAACATGAGAAATATTGCTTTACAGAGCAATTGATATTTGAATCAATAAAACATTAATTAAGGAATTAATAAAATATTGGTAACTGACTGAATATTAAACTACTAATAAAAATGTTGATTGTTGGATTAACATAAAAATTATTGGTGTTTGAACCTGTTCAAATTTATGCTAGACATAACATTAAATTCAAAATCCTAATTTTGATCAGTGTATAATCAACTGAGATTCAACCAATGGATGGGAGAGGGACTGAAAAAGCAGGGGTCTAACAACCACACCCAATATTTCGCTTAGCAATCTGTATGGACTAACTCCAATATACTTTTAAGAGAATCAACTAGACAGACAGACTCAATCTTAAGAAAAGTATATCAAATAGTTATATCTCGATTTATTAAGATAATCAGCTAATCAAACAGATAGAAATCCGTAAGCCTGATTAATATAAGAAACAATGTGGACGGGATCAAAAACCAATATCCAAGTGTCAATCAATTTAATCAACAACCAAAGGTTGGATTCACAATTGATTGAACTTACGCACAACCTGTGATATTTTAATTATATAAAAAAAATGCGGAAAAGAAATAACACAGACACCAGAAATTTTGTTAAAGAGGAAACCGCAAATGCAGAAAAACCCCGGGACCTAGTCCAGATTTGAAAACCACACTATATTAAGCCGCTACAGACACTAGCCTACTCCAAGTTAACTTCGGACTGGTATGTAGTTGAGACCTAACCAATCTCACACTAATTAAGGTATAATTGCGCTCCTTACGTCTCTGAATCCCAGCAGGACTCTACGCACTTGATTCCCTTAGATGATCTCACCCACAACTAAGAGTTTCTACGACCCAAAGTCGAATACTTGATAAACCAATCTATCTCACACAGAAAAGTGTATTGTATAGATAAATCTGTATCCCACAGATAAACCTATGAGTTTTGTTCCGCCTTTTGATAAATAAAAGTGAACATGAACCAATTGATATACCAGACTTATATTCCAAAAAACAACTAGAATATCTATCACCTCACAATAATGTTAATCATATGGTAGCAAAACAAGATATTGTGGAATCAAAAATGATGAGATGAAGATGTTTGTGACTACTTTTTATCTTGCCTATCGGAGAATAAATCTCGATAAAATTTTAGAGAAGATAGTACTCAATCACAATAGAAAATAGCAAGAACAAAACACTCAACTACAGAGAAAATAGTTGGGTCTGGCTTCACAATCCTAATGAAGTCTTCAAGTCGTTAACCTACAGGGTTTCCTGAAAAACCTAAGGTTAAAGGAGAATCGACTCTAGTCGCAACTAGTGTCATAATGGAGGTGTAGAGATTATGTTTCCTAGTTGCTAGAGTTCTCCTTTATACAGTCTTCAAATCAGGGTTTGCAATCAATGTTACTTTGGTAACAAAGCTTTCAATATTCACCGTTAGATGAAAACCTGATTAGACTCAAGCTAATATCTTTCAACCGTTAGATCGAACTTAGCTTGTTACACACAAATGAAAAGTGACTTTATTTAGATATGAGTAACTGTACCTAAACATGTGCACCTTTGTCGGATCAACAATAGTTAACCAAAGTTATCCATATGAACACTTTCATATCAACCATATTCATCTTAACCATAACTAGTTCAAATGAAACTAGTTCTAAAGTTGTTCAATAGTTTATATTCTCATAGAAGTATACAAGACACAATTGAAGCAAAATTGATTTTGATTCACTCGAATCAAGTCATGAACATTCTAGCCACGGTTTCCAAAAGATTTCATTCCTTATTATATAAATGTAATATTTCATGAACACGCGAACGGGTACACATACCTAAATGGCCGGACTAAATTTGGGTTCGCCAGCACGCGAACTAGTACGCATACCACAAACTCAGTTAAAGTCCCGGAACTTGAACCTCACACCAGTACGCGTACCGGTATGCGCACTTGGTTCCCGGACCTTGACTAAACCAAACAGTACGCATACGGGCATGCACACCATGGTTCCCGGACTGGGATTACACATATGCAAGTACGCATACTGTACTTAAATCCAATTGTTCTAAACTCTCATTCAACCATTGAAATATTCTCGGAAGATGACAATAGCCGTCTCACACAAATTATTAGCTTCAAAGTAATTTTCAAGTGGTCGAATGATCAATACGAAACATTTCAAGTCTACATCAAATGATTGTCTCACACAAGTCACATAAGATGTTACTAGGCGATTTTCACATGATCATCTTTTGACTTTCGTCAAGAATATAAGATGAACTTGGTTAAAGCGAAAGATTACCAACACATATTTCGAGAAATATGTAAGCGACTTAAACTCGGCTCAAAATATCAAATGTGTATAATTGAAGTCTATATAGCTATACGACTTTTATCTCAAATAGGAGATAGAGTAGATAGACTTTTCAGTGATAAATAAGTTCAAGTCTCCACATACCTTTTGTTGATGAAGTTCCACAAGCTGCCCTTAGTAGTTCTTCGTCTTCAATCGATGAACGCCATGAAGTCTAATGTTCAACTATACTTTTTATCCTAATTCGAGACTTAGCTATAAGTAGACTAGAAATCAAGACTTATAGTTTTGACAACTAAACTTGACAACAAGCTTGAGATAGCAATGCTTGAGAGTTTGACCGAGCAGTGCTCTAACAATCTCCCTCTTTGTCAATTTTAGTGACAAAATTATCAATACATATAGAATACAAAATAAATAAACTTTGTAGATCTCAGTCCTAATGCTTGATTTCCTTGGTTCTTCAACATTACTCTAAATCTTCGTCATTTCCAAGTAATCCAATAATTATGAATGTGTTTAACTCAGCATCATAGTTGTTGAAGATCCGTAGCTATAACAATGAGAAAATAGTAGCTCTCAATCATTGTTATGCAGTGTCATAGTATTATTACAAAGCATCAAAGTCCAATTGTATCACAACTTTGACAACAATACTATGGTGATATGTATCACTCCCCCTTAGTCAATACTTCATCTCATATGAAAACCACTCCCCCTTACATAATGATCCGTAAACCATATGTATTTGTAGTGTGAACTACACATTAATTCTCCCCCTTTTTGTCAATAAAAATTGGCAAAGATATGAAAACTAGTGGGATCCTAATGAAATTTCTATAGAGATACTTCATGACCAAAAGAGAACATATCAACTTTGTTTTGATGATTTCACATAGTCGAAACTAGTGTATTCGTTAAGGAGTTTATAAAGATACAAGAAAACTCCTACAATATTCCACAGCCGCACTCCCCACAAAGATTTGGCAATTAAGCACAAGTTCAATTAAGAACTCTCCCCCTTGAAATGTCATTCTCGAAAGAACGACAAGAGCGACCTTACTTTCACAAGAAAAGAAGGATTTCTTTGGACATTAACAATGTAACGCCCCGGTTTTCAAAACCCGGAGTGCTACTTGGAAAACATAGCCGAGGCTCGGCTACTAATCCCAAGCACATTAAATAATTTATTCAGGCTTATTTTTACCATTTCTGTCGCAAAGGAAAACTTTAAAAAAAAAAATCATTTCGGAAGATCTAACCGTTGATTTAACCTAAATTTTTATGGCTTTACGTGCTGGACCGCTAAGCGGCTGCCTACGTACCCAAAAGGATCAAGCACGACCGTAGTTCATCAGACGATGCCAAATACACAATCAACAATTTTTGGATGATCAAATTATTAAGGTTAACTTACCCAAGACACTTGTTCGAACCACATCCACAATCAATATTTAAATTCAATCAATCCGCTCGCCCCAGGGAGACCACATATGGAAACACCACATCCATAAACAATAATTAAATTCAATCAATCCGCTCGCCCAAGGGAGCCCACATATGGAAATACCACATCCATAAATAATAATTAAATTCAATCAATCCGCTCGCCCAAGGGAGCCCACATATGGAAACACCACATCCATAAATAATAATTAAATTCAATCAATCTGCTCGCCCAAGTGAGCCCACATATGGAAACACCACATCCATAAATAATAATTAAATTCAATCAATCCGCTCGCCCAAGGGAGCCCCACGTGGGTTTAGAAAACAAAACCGTCCCCAAGGATATCTCGTATCCCAATATAATACAACAATAAATTCAATCAATCCGCTCGCCCAAGGGAGCCCCACGTGGTTTTAGGAAACAAATATCGTTTCCAAGGATATCTCGTATCCCGTCATAAATAATCTTTAAGAATCACATTATATGGACCGCAGCCCAACATTCATAATCATGCTCACAACATCGATTATCATCCATATATTAATGGAAACTTGCAAACATAAATTTAATTAAAAGAAACTTAAATAAAAGAAGAGTTTTAGATTGTGTTGCGCCTACCTCGAATCGCAATCCAAAAACTATCAACAATACAAGGAAGAGCTTTATCACCGAAGAAATCGTCTTTGATATAAAGAATCTCTAGCTATTTCCACTAATTTTGATTTTAGTTTCCATTATATCATTCACAACTACAAAAGAATAATGGAAAGAAGAAGAAGAGGTTGGTTAGGTTACTCTTTTCTTTTCATTATAAGATATATATACACTCACAACCCTGAATCAGTAACGGTAGTCCGACACGTCTCAACTTTACCGCTTACCTTCGGTCTTAAAAACTCGAGGAAACATTCACGATATATAACCCAAACGAAACATTCAATGTTTTTTAATACCAACTCTCACAAGAATGATAGCTATTGTGCAGACAACCCCAATTTCCAGGCCAAGAGCGATAGCTATTGTGAACCCGACCTTTCAACATAATGGTTTAATACGAAATAGCTTTCAACAAACCACAATTACTTGAACATAGATTCAGCTCTTAAATAAGCTCAAACATATTCCATTCATTCCTGCTGAAACATATTGCATGACCATTCAAACTGACCAAACATATTCATACAAAATTCAAGCTTCAACTCAATACCGAAACAATTCAGGGAAATAGGCTATGCAGGTCCAGTCTACTGTACTTGCCAAAATCATGTCTTATACTGATCAGAACATGGTGAAACTTTTACTACAGACTAAATACTATATCAGAGACACTTCATAAAAATATCAAGTAAAAGTGACAGCTAAATATAAAGATAAGAGAGATTTTATAAGCATAATTCAGACTGAAAACGTACAGTCACAAAAGGGAAACTTCATCTAATTAGGGTACTTCTGGACATTCAATTGCTCTAAAAGTTTTACAGAAGCATGATAATACAAATGGGTTTATCATATCCAAAATTTAAGTAACTCTACGGAACAAAACTCCTAATCCAGGGTATACAACCTACTCACGTTCTGACAAAATTCTGTACCTAAAGTCTCTGTTATACAGCTGATTTGGGTACCCGTACTCACCTGATTTGTATGAAACTTTGGTCGAGTCTTTGGAAACTAGTTATAAACAACATATCCAAAATTCAATAATTTTTAACGGTTCAAATTCATTCTAAGACGCAACCAGCTCCTGCTGCTCAGATTTCAGATCCATATCTACAAAATTAAACTCAATGCTTAATAATAAAAATTGATAGAGAAAGAGAAAACTTGCCTTTGGCTTGAGCTCCAAAACCCTAGCCTTTTTCCTTCTTCTTCTCCCCCTCTCCAAAAATGTAATTAACATTTTTATTATTTTCTTTTCTTTTCATTTTCTCTTAATTTATTTATTATAAATTAATATATTTACACCCTTACATTTCAATCCACCCACCTAGGCTAAGGCTAAGGCTAAGGAACAACAATTTAAGCACAAGGTTAACCAATCCGGGTAAAACCCGAACCGAAACAGTAGTTAAAAATACAAGGTATTAAAAACAAATCACATGAAACATGAATTTGTATCCAAAATACTCAATTAAATTAACCACAAGAGAACCCATGATTAATTTAATCGTAAATGCTCATATAAGAGAACTTACGGACCCACACAGTACTTCCACAAAGATGTGGATCAGGGAAAGACCAATACTGCGGAATATTCAAAGATTCATTCTATTTTGCATCGATTTTGCATAGATACATGTAATAGACTTAATCTTTGTAAACAAAAGTTCATCTTTTCCTCCATCAATATTTGCATAATGACATAATAGGCTTAACTTTTGTTGTCAAAAGTTCATTCTATCTTTTATCAATACTTGCATAAAGGCACATGATAGACTTAACTTTTGAGCATATATGGGACAATCATAGTTCACGGACGCAAACACACGTATCACATAACAAGTTGCAATATATGAAACCATAAAGATTAATACTGCAAAATTATCTTCCAAATAAACTTTAGAATTTAAATAAATAAATCTAAAAACATTACAAGATGAAAATTGTTGGAAATAGCTATGTGTACTCACAATAATGGCTATTCCAAACCCTAGTTATCCTTCTTAAAATACAAGAATAAATTCTCATAAGAAGTTTCCTAGAAAAATTTAGATAATATTAGATAACTTTAGACATCATCTTCATCATCGGAAACCATAAAAGTAGCTTGAATCTTATCCATGTCTTCCTTTATTTCGGGAAACTTGGTGGCAATTACACATAATTGTTCTTGCACATATTTTACCTTGTAATTGATCTTACACACATCCTTGTGAATTTGATGAAGAAGACTCGAGGTGGAAGAATCACAAGAACCGTCAAGGGAAACACATCTTTGTCTCTTGCAAGCATTCTCCTTCATGGAGTAAGATTGGGAGTTCCAAATAGAGTTTCCAATAAGAGCAATGGAGTAAGATTGAGAGTTCCAAATAGAGTAAGACTGGGAGTTCCACATATTTGGAACTCTTATTGGAAACTCTATTTGGAACCGACAAGATTGGGAGTTCCAAATAGAGTTTCCAATAAGAGCAATGGAGTAAGAGCGACAAATTTGCTCGATCAAACATGGAAAGCCCAACTTATTGTTGGGAGATGTCATCGAAACCATTTGAAGAAGGATAAATCCACAAATGTCGAGACTTTGAGTACCCAATTCAAGGAAATAGACCAACTCTGCAAACTCATAACTCCGCCGAGAATTCTCAATTGTGGAGGGACAAAGATTAGATATACCAAGTTTTCCAAAGACCATCAAGGTAATAATAAGATAAGAACATCTCCAACGGAACCTCAATGTGGTTCCTATGTGGGTGTTAATTGACGACATCCTTGAAATGATTTTTTCTTATTTGTAGGAAAGTTAAGATAATCATCTCCAACGGAAGAACTTAAAAGAGAAACTTGTAGTTTATTTGTAATCATCTTATTGGATGAAAATTAATCTTTTGATGTAGTTTGAAAATTAATGGATGATATGGATTCTTCATATCCTTTAAGACAACCTCTAAAACCAGAGGATGGCTTAGAGTATGTCCACGTAACTGACATACACATCATCCTCATATTCAGTCTCCACATTCCCATTGGAGAAGAATTTTTGCAAAAAAATGGATAAAACCTACGTGGCCAAATAAATAGTAAGTAGAGGATCTCCCGTTGGAGATGCTCTAATTAGTAGAAAATTTTATTAATCCAATCAATACTTTTACCACAAAGACCATTAGAAATGGTTTCACAAGATGGTCTTTCTTCTCTTGGTCTAGGAAGACGAAAATTACCAAAGGGGATTTTGGTAATCCTTGAAATCAACTCTCTATTAACAAGAATCCTTTCTCTATTTATCATGGTCTTGAATTTCATGTCAACAAGATCAACATCATGGATGTTAGCATAGAAAATTCTTGTTAGAGTGTCAAAACCTTTACCAAGAGCATTAAAGATGTTTCCAAGATTAAATTTTCCAAAACAAACCAAATCTTCTTTATGACCACTAACCATATCTAATTTCTTTTCTCGAATGAACCCACTAGAAGAAATCCTTTTAAAGATATTTGCTAGAGCATTGCTCGGTTGAACCCACCAAGCATTGGTATGTCAAGTTTGGTTGTCATATTTTAGTGATCCAAAACTCATTTAAGAGTCGCTTGATTTAAATGTACTAGAGTCAACTTCGTATAGTTTAGCTTGAAAGTATTAGGGTGAGACATTACAAGTATTGCGAAGACTTGAAGAAGTGAAGAAGTACGGAGCTACAACGACAACATCATCCTTTCACTTGAGGTTAGTGATATTTGACTTAAACTGTTTCATTCCCTAACGTATCTTTCAAGTCGTGCATAATAAAAACATAAAACGGCGAAGCATGAACACTCTAGATAGACATAGTATTAATGAATATAATATGAAGTTTCTTGCTTAACCATTAAACTTTGTATATAAGACATCGACATAATCGTATGAATGATATTGTGATTATGTATGGGTATGAGGTGAGGATTCATCATAGGGAACAATGTTTACATGTGTTCTAAGGAAGTAAGTTTATGATATGTATTGTGAACCGAAAAGGAAATCGCCAGGCGTTATTGGGGCTGTTCTTCATTGCATATCTTATGAACGACCAATATATATGATTAGTATAATCGCTCATGACTTGTTTGTGTTCTTGGTAAAACTATTCACATGAGGCCTGACTTATGTATTGGTATGACTTTTATTAGTGAAACTGATCTTAAATAATTACCCGGGGTATGATCGGGTTGTGAGTGTCTGAACTTATTACTAGGAGAAGGGGAACCGATCCTAGTAAGAGGTGCAGTGCATCACAAGGGGAACCGATCCTTGTATGAGGTGCATCAAGGTTTGTGGAAGAAAGGGGAACCGATCCTATGAACACGTGCAACACGTTTTTGGGAAGGGGGAACCGATCCTATGGACATGTGCAGTGCATACAAGTTAGATACAAAATATATGTGGGGAACCGATCCTAGTACCTAGTCATCCATATCTTTGGTAAGCTAGTGTAACTATGCACAGTACTCACATGGAGGTAGAACTGAAACTTGTTTTGGTAGAACCGTAAACCCATTAGTTGTGATTGAGTGGTACTTGATCAATCACATAGTTCTTGAAAGTCAGATGAACCAATTCTAAACTTGTTTGGAAGTGTGGTAAATGGGTTTCAAGTGAGCAAGCATGGAAAATACTTGCAAGAGAAAGATGTCGTCACACTTTGAACACGGTGCATTAATGCTTATTCTATATTGTTCAAAGATATTCCTTAACGGCTAAGAAGGAAGTAAATCCCAAGATCGAATTTAAATAAGTTAAGAATCTTTTTAATTAAGTGTTTTTAATTATATATGGAAAATAAGAATTAGTAATATGCATTTGCTAATTAAAGATTTTCCAAGGAGATTTCGATCATTATTTTTGGACAGTGCATTCACAAGAATTATGAAAACCGAATTTGGTGGAGTAATGAAAAATATCTTGAGAATATTTTGGGTTTTGGAAATTCCTTGGTGTCCAAACTTCCTTGTCTATAAATGCTTTGAGTTTGCATTTATAGCAAACTAATCATGCGTAACATTAGACTTACTCTTTTGTCTTTGTTACTGGTGAAGCCACCTATCGGAGAGGAGAGTAATCTAATTAGGTGAAATCTCTTACAGCCGCTCAATTTAAAGTCTTCTTTGGGATTGCGAAACTCTAGTGCGACCCGATGGTAGGAAATTAGATATTTCGGTTTATCTTTAGTTTTCGTATTGATTTGATTAACTAACGGTGGTTGAACTTTGATTGCACCTAGTTTGTTTATGCTTGAGAATCTTCTGTTCTGATATAAGATTCACTCAAACTAGTTCAAGGTTTCGACAGTGATATTTTGACTGTTGATAGATCTAAAGACGATCTTGTTATAATCCATTGTTAATAGACTCCGTTATGTGTGTGATTGATCACGAGAGATTCAAGTAGTTGTGTGCAGGTATTTATTGAAGATCTAAGAAGATTTGAAGACAAAAAAGATATTGAAGATTTCTGACTTGGTTTTTACAATCTTTGGTGTGCACAATACTTGTTTATGAAAAAGAGGATCCAATTAATAATTGGTTTATCCTTGTGGTAGATTGGATTGATTAATTGAGGAAGATCGGCATCAATACGATTCCTTGTGATTAAAAGTATTGATTGGCTTAATCTTAACGATTGCCTTTGGGTGATTAATTGAACATAAGATAGATCTTGGAACCTGGCAAAGGAGTTTATGTTAAGATAAAAAAGGGTACCTTTACGCAACTCATATCACTTGGTTGAAGAGAGTTGATACCAAATAGATTTGTTGTTCCTTTACTATTTGGAATACGAACCAAAGGAATTGTTCCTAGTACGTGACTTTTTTACTGGTTGGAGGCGTGGGAATACAGACGGAACTAGGTAAACTATAGGTTTAGTTGCTTGGTCTCAACTATACGAAGTTGGTTTATTTTGTATAGCGTCTTAATCCTGAGAGTATTCAATTATGGACTAGGTCCCGGGGTTTTTCTGCATTTGCGGTTTCCCCATTAACAAAATCTTGTTGTGTCATTTACTTTATATTTCTGCATTATAATTGTTTTATTATAATTAAAGTAAATTGCACAAACGTTAATTCCTATTTACTTGATACGTGAATCCTATTGGGTTTGGTTAAGTCTGAACCTTTGTATCAAGTAAACACACTTTGTTGTTGTATTGTCTTGATCTCGTATCCATGGACAATCACACAAAGTGTGAACCGATTTGTTGTATTGTCTCGACTCAGTCCATAGACAATCACTTTCATGGAAAGGAATTATAAGAAGGAAAAGTAATATCTTGAGGTATAATTGGGGTACCCTCACCTTTTCAATCTTACTACTAGAATCATTGATAAATTTAATTCTAATAGAATCTTGATTTTGAGGCATAGTCAAGCTAAAAGATGAGGAATCCAAGTTTTTTGAAACATTCTTTGAAACCTTGAAATTTCCCATGAGATCTAGAAATTGAAGTACAAGAAGAAGGAAAAACTTATTTGGTATGCTCCTTAAAGATGAGGAAAACCCTTAGTCTCTTTTGAATCTCCAAAGAAATTTTAATGGAGATAATACATGAACCCTAGAATAGTTCACATACGCGGACTAGAGAGGGAAGAAGAAGGGTACGCGTACCATACTTCTTATATACCCAATAATGGGCTTGGACCCGTTTATGAACCGTGACCCGCAAAAGGAATGCAGTATTTTTTAAAGCATTCAGCAGCCAAAGTTTGCACACTGAAAGGATCAGAACCGTGCAGTAAAGGGATAGAAGGAAAAAACTTAATCACCACAATTAACCTTGGATAAAGAGAAAAAAAAAATTAACCCAAACACAAAAAAAAAAAAAAAAACCGTTACTTTCCCCATATCAAGATATATACAAATGGGGTAGAGGCGAGATGTGCAGAGAGATTCTCATGCAACATTTCCGGTTGATACTTGTGAAATGTACCAGAAGTATAATCATAGTAATGATGATACTCAGGGTTAATAGAATTTTGATTCCCTTTTCTTATGACCAAGAAAAGTAGAACCTACACCAAACTTACCAGACATCTTTTTATCAATTTCACATGAGTTAGTAGTAAGCGTAGTTCGTGCATCATGAATGCATGATTTGACACGTATAAAACTTTTATCAAAAAGATTCTTAATCTTAATCGAATTAAGCTTTTCTAAGAATTTAAAAACGCTTTAAAAAGATCTAAATAGATCTTTGTCAATTGATCCATCACGATAGTATTCCTCAAAAATATTAAGAGTTAATCTAGTGAGATTCCATATCTTTGAGCGTTGACCGCGTTTTCTCAAACGTCCTTTCTTAGAAGAACTTAATTTTTTTTCCTTTAGACTGTTTCTCATCATCTAAGTTTTCCAAAGTCTTAGATGGAACAAGATTATTATGAAAGACCAGAGGTCTACTGGATAATAATCTCTGAACAATCTATAAGGAATTCTGGCATGCGTTACATATGCCAAGAGTAAGTTTCCCAAAGGAACATACTTTAGGGATCAGTCAAACACAAACTTATTAGTTTTAAAGTGTTGCCTCCTCTGATACCAATTGAAAAAGCGGGGGTCTAACAACCACACCCAATATTTTGCTTAGCAATCTGTATGGATTAACTCCAATATACTTTTAAGACAATCAACTAGACAGTCAGACATAATCTTAAGAAAATTATATCAAAGAGTTATATCTCGATTTCTTAATGTAATCAGCAAATCAAACATATAGAAATACTTGAGAATGATTAATATAATAAATAACTTAGACGGTATCAAAAACCAATATCCAAGTGTCAATCAATTTAATCAACAACCAAAGGTTGGACTCACAATTGATTGAACTTACGCACAACCTGTGATATTTCAATTATATAAACAAATATAATGCGGAAAAGAAATAACACAGAAACCAGAAGTTTTGTTAACGAGGAAACCGCAAATGCATAAAACCCCGGGACCTAGTCCAGATTTGAATACCATGTTGTATTAAGCCGCTACAGACACTAGCCTAATCCAAGTTAAATTCGAACTAGAATATAGGTGATCCCTAACCAATCTCACACTAATTAAGGTACAGTTGCGCTCCCTACGTCTCTGAATCCCAGCAGGACTCTACACACTTTATTCCCTTAGCTGTTCTCACCCACAACTTAGAGTTGCTATGAACCAAAGTCGAAGATTTGATAAACCAATCTGTCTCACACAGAAAAATCTATTGTATAGATAAATATGTCTCCCACAAATAAACCTATGAGTTTTATTTCGTCTTTTGATAAATGAAGGTGAACAGGAACCAATTGATATACCGGACTTATATTACCGAAGAACAACCTAGAAATATGAATCACCTCACAATAGTCTTAATCGTATGGTAGCGAAAAATATTATGGAATCACAAATGATGAGACGAAGATGTTTGTAACTACTTTTTATCTTGCCTATCGGAGAATAAATCTCGAGCAAACCTTAGAGAATATAGTACTCAATCACGATAGAAAACAACAAGATCGGAACACGCAACTACTGAGAAAATAGTTGGGTCTGGATTCACAATCCCAATGAAGTCTTCAAGTCGTTAACCTACAGGGTTTCATGAAAAATCTAAGGTTAAAAGAGAATCAACTCTAGTCGCAACTAGTATCACACATGAGGTATAGGGATTAGGTTTCCCATTTGCTAGAGTTCTCCTTTATATAGTCTTCAAATCAAGGTTTGCAATCAATTTTACCTTGGTAACAAAGCATTTAATATTCACCGTTAGATAAAAACCTGATTAGACTCAAGCTAATATCTTTCAATCGTTAGATCAAACTTAGCTTGTTACACACAAATAAAAGGTGACTTCGTCTAGATATGAGTAACCCTACCTAAACGTGTGCATCTTTGTTGGCTCAATAATAGTTAACCGAAGTTATTCATATGAACACTTTCATATCAACCATATTCATCTTAACCATAACTAATTCAAATGACTCAAATGAAACTAGTTCTAGAGTTGTTCAATTGTTTATATTCTCATAAAAGTATACAAGACACAATTGAAACAAAATCGATTTTGATTCAATCGAATCAAGTCATGAACATTATAGCCACGGTTTCCAAAAGATTGCATTCCTTATTATATAAATGTATTAGTTCATGAATAAACTGATTTGAAATAGGGATGTCGATGGGACTCTCTCTCTTATTTTTAGCTCTGCATAGGTGATACGTGATGTATCAACTCAGTTTATGAAAACTTTTCAACTCTCTCTATTTTAAATTGTTTTACTTCGGATTTTATTTGTTCCACTAATTATTATTTTTTATGTTCCCATCTCAATATAGTTTTTGCTACAATTTAGTCTCATTTCTTTTCATCTTCTAATTTTGTTCATATATGTTTATCGGTTTTTCCAAAATGTGCAGCTAATTTTTAATGTTTTCTCCATTATGTGTATGTAGATTGGATTATCTCATATGGCGCTTGCCTATACGTTTGTGTTGGTGATTATTGTGTTTGCAGAGAAGTTAGTTAATCATTTGAATACTTTGATTGTCTGTAATGGTGTTGCTGGTTCTCCAAAGAAGAGGATTCAGAATCGGTCCAACTCGCCGTGCACTCATTCAACTAAAGTCTGCTCTTTTGAAAATTTAAATTCAAAAAATTTCAATCCCCGTGATTATTGGTGCAATCAACATATCGATTACCTCATTTTTATCATAGGTTGGTTAATTTACAGCTAGAATTTTTACCAAAATTCTGAAGTGAGTCAAATATTTTGTTACCCTAATTCAAGCCGAGAAATCAATCAAAAATTATCTCATTCTCAAACTATCCTTATTAAAATCAATCCTTCCATTGTTTTATCCTCTTATAATACATTTTCGTCCAGAAATTGGTTAAACCCTAGAAAACATAGCTTCAGTTTCAAAAACATGGAAGCAGTCAGTTCTACTCAAGTCGGAGATCTGGTTAATAATTTCAAGCAAGATGCATTGAATTTATGAGATTCTAATGAAGTTCTTGTGATTCATTATGATAAAGCTATAGAAGATATGGAAGAAGACAAATGGGAAGATAGTGCTATTGGAAAAATTATCACTGAAAGGAAAATGAGTTATGACATGGTGGAGAAGTTCATCAAATTCACTTGGTCGTTTATTTCACCTGAATAAATCAGAATTGTAGAAGTTGATCCTATTTTATAATTTTTACTTTTAGTAAATGGGAGTTGTTGAACAAGGTTATTGATAAAAGACCATGAAATATAAACAAGAAGCTTCTTGTAGTCCATGATTACATTCCTGGTATGATTTATACAGAGAAGCACTGGTGTTTTAAACCTTTTTGGATCCATCTCAAATATCTTCTTCCTGAGCATATGAATGTAGCAGCAGTCACAAAAATTGGCAGTATCATGGGTGAGGTTGTTAAAATAGAACCAAAGGATGCCATACCTGAAGGAGGAATTCTTGTGAAAGTCTATGTCAATATTGAGTTAACTATTCCACTAAGAAGAGGGGTCAAGGGTATAAATAATGCTGGAGTTAGCAGGTGGATTAAATTTTACTATGAGAGGCAGCCTCCAGGTATTTGTACAAAATGATATATGATCAAGCAATGCAGAGGTGCCTGTAAAGATGCTGAAAATTTCTTGGTTAAAGCACATGACAAACCATATTTCTTTGGTAACAGTAATACTATTAGGAAGACTGTCTCAAATGTTTCACCAAGCAATGCTCGTGCTTCAAGAGGAAATCAAAAGAAGTTTGTGAAGAATGTGGTTTTTATTCCTCCCAAAGATGGTGAAGTTGTCAATATGAGTTTTTTAGTGAGGAATAGAGATAATGTTGCTATTAATGAAGACTTCAGACTTGGAAAAAGACAAAGAAGCACAAATAGCACTTTGACAACTGAAGGAAGTGTTGAAGACATCTCTTGTAGCAGCAACACAACACCCATTACAGTCAATCAGACTTCTCTAAAAATCACCACTGGAGATAATCCAAGCAATGCTGCACAGAAGGAGACTCATGTTATTACTATTTCTCTTCTTAAATCTTTTCAAAGATATTTTAATTTTCTTATTGTTACTTATCTTTTCAGTTTTCTTAGTTCTCAAACTGCAAAAGTTTATTCTCCATCTTTTCAATTGTACCCTTATACAATTTTTTTTGTTAGATTGATAGTCACAATCATCTTTTTTAGCAAAAAAGAAGAGTCAAACACTTTTTTTAGCAAAAAAGAAGAGTCAAACATGAGAATTCTTTCTTGGAATGTGCAAGGTTTCAAAAATCCAGACACTAGAAATCATCTTAGTACTCTCATCATAAGCCAAAACCCATATATTATTTTTCCTGTTAAAATCAATCAATCCAAGTATATTTTATTGAAGCCTTACCAATATCCTAATTATGCTTTCATTGAACCAGTAGGGCTCTCTGGAGGTTTAGTCCTTCTCTGGAAAAATGGATTTCAATGTGATATTCTTGATGCTAGACTTAATACCTTTAATGCTCTTATACAGGCAGATCCTAGTGAACTAGAATTCCTTCTTACTTGTATGTATGGATACTCTCAATATGATAAGAAGAAAGAACAATGGAATTTCATACAACAAATTAGTACTAAAAATAGTAGTCCTTGGATTGTGTTAGGAGAACTAAACTTTAATTTATTAGATAGTCCCAATAGTACTTCCTCTTCTATGGATGGTTGGGTTAATACTGTAGTGGCTAACAGTGGCTTAGAATACATTAGTTTTGTAGGGAAATACTACATATGGACTAGTAATAACTTAGGTACTGGTTCTATGAGATCTAGGATTGATATGGATTTAGGCAATGGGGAATGGAATATTCATTTCCCTAACTCTAAATTGTTTACCTCACTCAAGTAGGTAGTGATCATATCCTTATTATGTTAGCTACTGATTTTGCGGGTACTAAATGTTGGAAACCATTTAAATTTTTCCTTACTTGTGTTAATGATAATGCTTGCACTAATGTTATTGCTAATGCCTGGAAAAAAAGTGTTGTTGGTTCACTTGGGTTTTAACTTGTCAAAAAACTTCAGTTCACAAGGCAAGATTTATTTAAGTGGAACAGGGAACATTTTGGAGATATTAACATCAAGGCTGATAATCTTCAGAAAGAACTAGATGTACTTAAAGAACAACATCAAAATATTGTTTCTGAAGAACATATTATGTCAATTAATTTGGAGCTGAGCAAGTGGAACAAAACCAAAAGTGAATTTTATCACCAGAAATCAAGAGAGCATTTCATTAAAGACGTGGATAACAACAACAAATATTTCCATATAAGAACCAATAGGAAGAGAACAAGAAATAATATAGACTCAATTAAGGATCATAATAATGTTTGGTTACACTCAAGAGAACAAATTTCAAATCATCTCACTTCTCATTTCAGAGAAATCAGTACTTTTACTTCTCCCATTCTGGAGGACAGTTATTACCATGTTCTACTTATAATTATTACTTCTGAAAAAACTTACTTCTTACAAGGATTCCATCTCAAGAAGAAATCTTTTCTACACCCAAATCCATGCAGACTTGGAGTGCGCCAGGTCCAGAAGGCTTCTATAAAAGTCAATGGGAAATTGTTGGTACAGATGTATGTCAAATGGTTTCCATATTTTTTGAAACTAAACACATCCTAAAGAAGATCAATAATACTTACATTTCTCTTATTCCAAAGAAGAAGAAATGCATTTCAGCTGCTGATTATAGGCCAATTGGCTTATGCAACACTTCCTACAAGATTATTTCAAAAATCTTAATATGAAGAATGAAACCTCTTATGGACAAGATTGTCTCCCCATTTCAAGATGCATATGTTTCAGGTAGGCCTATTAGTGACAACACAATAATTGCTCAGGAAATTATTCATTCAATGAAGAGGAAAAAGGATCAAACATGCTGAAATGGCACTCAAGATTGATATGTCTAAAGCCTTTGACAGGCTAGAATGAAGTTTTTTATTAAGGTACTTCAATACTTTGGCTTTAGTGATGATTTTTGTGACCTTATCTACTTATGCATAAGCACTAGTTCTTTTTCTGTGCTTCTTAATGGCTCTCCATGTGAATGTTTTCACCCCACTAGAGGAATTAGACAAGGTGATCCTCTCTCACCTTATCTCTTCATCTTAGCAATGGAATATTTATCAAGAAACTTGTCTCATGCTCAACAGTCTAACAACATCAAGGGCATCAAAGTTGCCAACTCATCTCCTGCAATAAATCATTTATTATTTGCAGATGATTGCTTAATTTTTACACAAGCTAATATTACTTTTGTTAACAATTTGCTTGAGCTTCTACAGAATTTCAGTTCCCAATCAGGCCAATTGATCAATTTTGAGAAATCAGCAGTTCATTTCAGTAAAAACACAAGTCCAGATATTGTTTCTTCACTCATTCAGATTCTGGGAGTCAAAGTCATATCATCTCAGGAGAAATATCTTGGTCCACCATTACTTCATAGACACTCTAAACAAGAGTCATTCAAAGCTATTAAGGAAAATTTTGAGAATAGATATTCTGTGTGGTCTTCTACTTCTTTATCTCAAGCAGGTAGAGCCACTATGATAAAACATGTTCTAAATTTTGTGCCTATTTATAAAATGGGAACATTTAAGTTACCAAATATTCTAATAAAGAAGCTCACAACAATTGAGAGAAGATTCTTCTGGGTCACAAATCAAACAAAGGTTTAAATCCCATTGCATGACAGAATATTTGTAAACCCAAAGATATTGGGGGTCTTGCATTCAGGGATTTAGTAAAGCCTAACTTATCTTTACTAACCAAGCTTGCATGGAAAATCTGCACAGAATCAAGTCATCTTATGGTTCAAATTATGAGAAGTAAGTATTTCAAACCTGGAAATATTTGCATCAGCATATTGAAGCTAAAAACTGCTCCTACACTTGGAATGACATCACAAAAGGGTTAAAAATTGTGCAACAAAACTATTTATTGGAGATCAATAATGGAGCTAAGACCAAAATATGGCTAGACAGATGGATTCCTGGTATGTCAGATCCACCCTCTCCATCTAATGATTTTTTTAGATTCTATGAGACTGTTTCTGAGCTAGTAATCCCTAACACTAGCTTATGGAATGTTGATCTGATCAACAAGCTCTTCGATGCTAATACTTCTGCCAGAATCCAGAATATGTTCAATGACTCTACTAAAAAAGATGTTATATTGTGGATGCCTGCCAAAGATGGAAAGTTCTCAGTTAAAAGTACTTACAATATGCTCACTAAGTGAAACAAAATTGTTCAGCTGAATATCATTAATATTGATCCCTTAAATTGGAAAAGGTTGTGGAATTGTAATGCAACTCACAAAATTAAGCAGTTTGTTTGGAAATGTATCAAAGGGCTACACTCTACTAATAGCAAGCTAGCTTCTTACAACTGTGAACATCATAGTTGGTGCAGTATATGTGGCCAACATGAAGAATCAATGGAACATCTTTTATTCACTTGCAGGCATGCAAGAAGAGTCTGGAGAGGGGTAAAAATAGATATTGATTCAATTAGTTCAAACTGCAATAATGTATCAGAATGGGCTATAAGTTGGTTCAGTCAAACTGGTATCAATCTGGATAAAAAATGGTTGCTAAATGTCGTGATTGGTTCTTGGGTTATTTGGAAAGATAGATGTGATGCATCTTTTCAGGGAGTTTCTCTTAATCACCTTACATCTCTGCACAAAATAAACTATCATTTAGCTTCACACTTACTTGATAACTGCAACAATGTTTTAACCTTGAGTGTTAATAAAGTCTCTAGATGGAATCCACCACTATAAGGCATTTTTAAACTTAATGTATATGCTTCTTTTGACTGTAATACTAACCAATTGGGAACTGGTGTTGTTTTTCGGGACTTTACAGGTACCTGTCATGGAGTCAAAGGAACATACTCAAATAGAGCATTAGGTGCAAAATAAGGGGAGTGCAGAGCTGTGTGTGAAGCAATGAGATTGGCAAAACATAAGCAGCTTACAAAAATTCAAGTTGGGGATGATGCTAAGAATTTCATTCTTTCCATTAAGGGTGATACTCTCCTTATCCAATGGGAGAATAGAAACCTTTATCAAAAAAATAAACCATCTAGCTTTAAGTTTTTCTTATTGTATTTTTGATTTCATTAGTAGGGATGATAATATGGTTGCATATTACATTGCTAAACTTGTAAGAGAATCTACCAATTCTGTTGAGGTAGATCAATATTTTTCAGTTGATATTTGTAGCCTTTTGGCAAGTGACACCAATTTTTAGCACATCTAATTCAATAAATTTCTTGCTTTATCAAAAAAAAAAAAAACGATTTTAGAACAGAAAAACTACCAGAACCACTACTAGCAACACCTTTTTGAATATCAACACCTAGTCTATGAAAAATAAAACTACCAGAACCGCTACTAGCATCATTACTAACTAGACAATTTTTCAGACGCTTAAAAAAACACAAAGTATCTTCACCGAGTTCTCCTAAAGTAGAGAAGGCTAAAACACCCAGACCATAGCCATATGAAACACATTTGTCCAAGTATTTAGTGTGTTTACGCGAAACAGCATATGAAATAGCTTTTCCTGGAACGAAGGAACGAATTCCTTCACCGGTAAACGACGAGACACCCGTAACATCCATACAGACATCGTTTCCATCTTCCCAGTTGGAACAAGAATGTCAGCAGGCATAAATCCTTACCATTATCAGACAGAAAACCCAGAGAAAACTCCTTAAACACATGCACACCAGCCTTGTAACAAATATTAGCGATTATATCACGTACAAGATCATGTCGAAACTTAATTCCAACATCTTTAGCACAATGAAGCGCATGCTCCCTAAACATATCCATAGATCTATTACAACTTGAGCATAAACCATTCTCAACAAACAAAGGGATTCCAAGGCGATAACAAAGAACATCTCTGAACTGTCTTGACGCGAGGCATTGGTTAAGCCCACTAATTGGCACGGCTAATAAATAGTCTTGTGCATGTTTAACTTGGTTACACTGTCACAAAATGGAATCTCTTGCAGACATAGAAAATTGGTTGGGGATTTGCTTCTTTATTGCATCAAAATACGTAACTTCCAGGGAGTGCATAGAAGGGGGGGGGCAGTACGCGAAATGGTACGCATACCTAAATGGCCGGACTAAGTTTGGGTTCGCCAGTATGTGAAATGGTACGCATACCACAAGCTCAGTTAAATTTCCGGAACTTGAACCTCATGTCAGTACGTGTATCGGTATGCATACTTGGTTCCCGGACTTTGACTAAACCAAACAGTACGCATACGGGTATGCATACCATGGTTCCCGGACTTGGATTACACATATGCAAGTACATATACTTTGCTTAAGTCCAATTGTTCTAAACTCTCATTCAACCATTGAAACATTCTCGGAAGAAAACAATAGCTGTCACACACAAACTATTAGCTTCAAAGAAATTTTCAAGTGATCGAATGATCAATACAAAATATTCCTGTAGTTGCAGGAATTCCCACACTACACCCTACTCAAGAATTTATCAATATTTATGACATAATTTGAAGATTAAGGACCTTTTTTATTAATATGACCTTAAAAGAATTACAGTAATCAAGAATACAATTCACTTAATAAGATTTTCTCTCTCCTAAAAACTTTCTTAGCACTCAAAAATTCCTCTCTCTCTCTCTGGAACTATTCATTTCCTTTATATAGGCATTTACATAGTGGATTACAGCTCATTTATAGCTAAGATTCCCTTTAATTTCGGATCTGGGTTCTTGCGATAAATCGCAGTTAGCACCGCCTTAATCTTTCGCAGGTTTTATCGATTCATCGCAGAAATGTCACACTTTTCTCATGTTTCTGTCGTTTTCATCCAATATGTCATTCCTTACATCACTATGAGATGTTTCGTAGAATATCATTGATGAATCGTAAACATGTCTCGCAGAACTGTTGTTTATTTCGCAGGAATATTGTTGTGACAATATTCTGATCCTACATATTGCCTATTCTCATATCTTTTCTGCGAAGAAGATAAAGATCATGAGAATTTAAGTTTCTTGATTTGCTACAACTTCTTGTCTTTTCACACTCCCTTCATTCTGACACGTCTCTGCATCCATCGCTAGATATTCTACGTGTTTTTTTTTCTCATTTATCCCTTGACACTTATTTTTTCAACCGTTGAATTCTGACCATTCACGTCTTTTCTTCATTGAATGCATTGATGTTATCGAGAATCTTCTTCTCTTATAAATATCTTCTTCGTCAATCTCTCCTCTTCTTTTTACTCTTTCTTATTACTTCTTCTCTGCAACTCTACTGTTCTTCATCTTCTTCCGCAAATTCCGGATCTATCACTGTTTCAATTTTAATTCTTTATTCTTCTTCATCTTAATCATCATTCCCATACTAAAAAATGGCTCCTGCTAAAAAATTAGGTCAACCCACTTTCTAAAAACACCAACAAAAGCTCCAAACTTTAGGTTTCACACTTTCTGAGATCCCTGGTCAATCTTCAGACTCTGATCTCTCCATTGATCTAATCTCAGGATTTCCTTCTTCCCATGAGAAAATCCTTATTTCGCTAAGTCAACTAGAAGCTGGCCTTCCTATCCCTCTTTATAACCCAGAACTCCCTCTTTTTTATGAAATTATTTCTCATGCTAAATTTTCACGTGCAATCTACCAATTAAGTGGAGACTGTATTCGTCTCATTCTCGAATATGCCTCTCGTGGAGCTGGTAAAGGATCTCGCTATCCTGATGATGCGAAACATCCTGATTTAAAAGATATCCCAATTATTCCGGCGAAATATACCGTGGAGAATTTCTTCGCGAATTATCAAGTGATTCCCATGAAGAAAGAGAACACGTGTTGGGCTGTTCGTTTAAATAAGAATAAAAAGGTTGCGAAGGATAAAATTCTTATGCAAGATATAGACTATCATTCGAGTAAAAACCAAGGTCCACGTTACTCAAAAGATGATAAGTGGTTCGGATTTCCTCTCCTCCTTGAAGGTCCATATATTTCTGGCACTCTTGATCTTCCTGCGAATCCTGCGTATCTTGCAGCGTATGATCCTTGGATTTTTAACTGGCCTGGAAGGAACTCTGAGGTATATCTCGCAAAATTTATCATTATTCGCAAATTTGGATAAATGTATTATTTTTAATGATTATTTAAATATCTTTAATAGATTGAAAAAATGAAGCTTAGCTATGCTAATACTGGGAATCCCAATCTCCTACAAACTTTGAAGACCTTCACAAATGAAGTAAGAAACAATCTTCTATAACCTTTAACAATATATTGTTGCCCCTGTTTCTTATCTTCATGTGTGATTGTTTTCAAGGAAATACCATTTGTCGCGGCGGTTGAAGCCAAAAATAAAGGCAAAAGAGTAATAACTCCAAATGAAGGTTCCGGTGCTTCTCCTCACCGCAATAAAAATCAAACCGCTGACGGTCCTCCAAAGAAGATAAGAAAAACTCAGCCACTTCCTTCTTTAAATTCTCCACTCAGAGAAACTTCTATTATCGCTGAAAAAGATAATGAAATTGAAAAGAATAGTGGAGTTAATAATGATGCATCCGTGGGCACTTCAATACATATTTCTTCCGCAAGAATTAGGTCTGCGATGGGTCTTTCTCAACCTGAGACTCCAATGGATCAATTGTCAAACATTTTAAGAAACCCTATACAAGGTATTGGAGAGGATGATATTACTCGTACTTGCAACTATCTCTCGAAGATCTGCGACGCTTCAATCTTGACTAATAATAAAGATCTTAAAGGAGTCTCAAGATTTATCAACCCAGGTTTTCTTCATGCGCTAGCTTCGTTGGTATGCCCCTTTCCTTTATTTTTCTTGTAGTAAACTTTACATTTGTCATGAGTATCAAAGATTTTTTACTTATCTTACTCATTTTCTCTTTTCTGTCACAGACTGCTAGAGCTTCTTTTTCTGTTGCTTCAGAATAAAAAAGTAGATTATCATCATCGCAGAAAAGGCTTACTGATTCTCAATCTGAGTCTGCGAAACTTTGTGAGAAGAATAAGCAATATCAAGCTGAAATCTCCATTCTTCGCGAAAAATGTAAACAATTGGAAATAGCTGGAAATACTGAGCTCCTTAATAAAAACAAATCGCTTGAAGTAGAAGTTAAAGTTCTTCAACAGAAATTAGTTGACAAGGAGAAATTCTGCAAACAAGTTATTGGTATGAATCTTTTTTTTGTTGTTGTTGATATTTTAGCTTATTTGAGCAACCATTTTGCAGATGCCTATAATCTTACTGATGAAGCCCTCATTCTTAATTCTTTTGATGAACCCATAGATGAAACCACTCTTCTTCAGCGTCTTAATGACGCTTTAAATAACTATTCAGACGAAAAAATTAATGCTTTGTCCATTGATGAGCTTAAATATCACATTTCCCTTATGAGAATGGATTATAGATCTGTCTTAAGTACATCCAATAGTTTAAAGACTTGCAGAGATGAGTTTAGAGAAAAAATCAAAGTCTTAAAATCCAAGAAAAATGAACTCGAGAAGGATAAAGAACGCATTACTCTTCAAGGCGCTGAAGCTCTATCAAAATTCCGCAATACCCTTATTGATACTGAACTTGAGAGAGATAGACTTAAGAATGAAAACATTAAACTTCTTAAAAGAGAAGAACAAATCCGTTCTCGTCTTCTCATTCAAAGTGGTGATGAATTTTCATGGGCTGCGACAATTCTCGATAATGCTAGGAATAATTTAGCGATAGATGTCAGTCTTCATACCGAGCAAGCAACCTTGATATAAGAAATGATCCATGAAAGAGAAGGTTATTATTTATTGTTCCTTTAATATCTTTGTATTTCTTGTAGATTTCCAACAAATTTCTAATTTGTTGTTGTATCATCGCAGAATCTGAAAAAAGATATTCCAAAAGGATAGCAGAACTTGAAGAAGAAAAGAGTGGTCTTGCGAAAAATCTTGTTTCCCATAATGAAAAAATCTCTAGACTGCAAGAGAAAATAAATATATCCAACTCAAACTTGCGTAGTACTCTTCTCACCGTTCGCAATAATGTTATTGAGAAAGTTTGCAAAGATAACGATCTTCCTCTTAGTCTATATCCTTGTCTTATGGATAATATCCCATCCAGTTCTCAAGTACCAGTTATTTCTGACAGTGAGGCTCATGCAGATGAAAGTGAAAGCGAAGATGAGGAAGAAACTAATGATGAAGATGGTGAAGACAAAGATGAAATTAATGATGGAGATAAATCTCAATAGTTTTGTTTTTTCTTTTTGATCTTCTCCTATATTTCTCTCTTTCTTTCTTGCGATAATTATCTACGACAAATTATAATATTCTGCGAATTATATGCAGCTTCTGATGTCTTTCAATATATAAATTCTTTTTTGCTTCTATCTGTTTGTCATTAAAAATTCAAGAAACAATTCATTTTGCAAAATGGTTAATATAATCATTAATCTCCAATTATCTGTATGAATTTATCATATAATGATGAATAACAATATTTACCATTCTATGCATCATTCCCATACTTGCCTCTTGTTATTAATCTGCAATATGATAAATGAATTATCGCAAATAATACTGCAAAAAATCTGTTATATGCTTCGCAGATATAACCTCTCTTGTGGTCTTATTTCGCCTTCCTAGTTAAAGGTCTTATTATGCCACTTTTATCCGACAAGATCGCAGGACATTCTTATTTTTACATGTAATAATCCATTGATCTTGTCTTATCATTTATTTTGATCTCTTCGACAATATGATAAGTCTAAGCCATCTTGTGAGATTAATCTCTCTTTGCTTTTTAAGACTTATGACATTGGCGTATTTGCGATGAAATCGCAGGACGTCTTTGCAATTTATATCCTCTTATCATTGATTTCATTTATCTCATCTTTTGTTCTTATCGCAAAAACCCATTGATCTCATCTTAACATTTCTCTTTAGGCTTTTTGGCCTGTCATGCGGCAATATGACAGGCCTAAATATTCTTGCGAATATAAAGTCCCATGACATTGTCTTTCTGTGTCACACGATAATATGACGGGCCTAAATATTCTTGCGAATATAAAGTCCTATGACATTGCCGTCTTTTTTGATACACAGCTCCCTAATAGAGGGTATCGCTCTTATCTCTCCCCCTGGTTTCCCCTTCAAGGAGACGTACTTCTGCCATACAAGACTAGCTCCTCCCATCCGGTTCTAGAAACAACCAGTTGTTTTCGTAGCCTCTTATCCTTTATGCCTATATGGCTTATAGTTACAAGACTACACCCTAGTGGGGTTTTCTTCGGGCCGAACACATCGTAAGCCAAGACTTTCCATGGATGGCCAGGGTAGGTTCATCCGTCTCGGGCACCCACAGCTCAACCGTGTACCTCGGCGCCTTGATTATACTTTGCATTCCTTAGGAGAAACTATCGGGCGCCCAACCAGGGTATAACCTTATATAGTTGGGAATCCAAGTTATCTCTCCCGGATAGATTTTCTATAATCCCAAATCTCCATGACTAGGTTCCAGCAGCAGTATAGCCTTTCCCATAGCCATGCAAAGAGATACCCCCCTTATGACGCACTTTAAGGATATTACCTCTTACGGAATAGAATCCGCGAACTAAGGTATACGCCATAAAAGTTTGTCACATTCTTATATGTTTTTAGGCGATTTGCGCCCGTCTTATGCATTTGCATTAAAAATTCTTATATGATTCGAAATCATCATCTTTTTATTTTAATAAAAAAAAAATAATCTTATTTTTGAGCAAAGTTTTTCTTTTAATATTTTTTCTGCACACTTCTTGTTGTTCTTGTTTTTCGATTGTTCGCAACATGATATTGTTGCACTTCTTTTCTTCTGTAACGAATGATTATTCGCAATATCTTGTTGCTTTTTATTTTCTTGCAAGAAATGAAGATTTCAACTTTTTCCCAGCACCTTGCACTTGTTTATTTTCCTGCGAAGAATGAAGATTTCAACTTTTTCCTATCTTTGCGCGATTAATCACCATTGATTCTTTTGGCACAAACTATTCTTGTAATGTATCCTTTCCCCGCAACTATATACTATCCACCATCAATTTCTCTGCTCTCTGAGTTTGCTTCCTGTTATGTTGCCAATTACGACTTCTGGCGTTTCTTTCTTCGCAAGTATTAATGTCAACTTCATAACACTTTTTTCCTTCAAACCAATCACCTTTAATTATCCCAATACCATGAGGATGTGGAAACTTTATGCATTGATGATATGTGGATGCTATGCCCAAGATCCCATGGAGCCATGGTCTTCCAATTAAGGCATTATAAGGAGATTCTATATCCACTACACAGAACTTAATTTTTGAAGATATCTTGTTCAATGGAATTTCCATAGTAATTTCTCCTTTTGGCTTATTTGCAGTGCCATTAAAACCATAGATCTTGTAAGTTGAGGGGATTAACTCATCATCTCTTCCACCTATTGTTCGATAATTATGATAGAATAAGATGTCTACCGAGCTGCCAGTGTCAATTAAAACCTTAACTATTGCCCAAGAATCACTTGCTGCGTCACCATCATCTTCTTCTTCTTATCTGTACTTTGGATTTATCTCTAACTTCACCACCAATGGGTTGTCATGCATCTTCCTTGGATTTGGTATCTCTTGTGTAGTAAAAGAAATAACTTGTTTTTGCCATTCTTCTAACGGAGAAATCTTCGCAATATTCATCACCTCTCTTCCCTCTATATCCCTTGCAAATACTCTACTTAGCACATTGTCATGGAAATCTTCTATTGTTTTCTGCGAATGTACAATTGAATTGCAAAATAGATTTTTTGTTGTACCTCCTACTTCAATGACAAATGTTTCTGCTTCTTTCGCAACATTGACTCTGCGAATTTCTGGTGCTTGCGGCAATTGCTGAGGTTGTGGATATCTCGCTAGAAAATGATTTAACTTCCTATGTTCAATCATTCGCAGAATAATTATTTTTACATTTCTACAATTACTCACAGAATGGCCATGAAAATGATGATAAGGCAGAATTCTTGACTTTGGTTGTTAGGATGTGGTTCTCTCCCCATGTTCCATGGTGAAGGTATATTCTCCATCAAAATAATCGCTTCCCAAATCTTGTCTATATTGGTATTTAGAGGTGGCAATTTGATGTCTTCCCATATAATCCTCTGACCTCTTTGCTCTCTTGAATAATTCTGCCTCTGTCCACCATAAGTCTCTTGCGGTTGATCAAACCTTGGGACCTTATTATTGTTATTGCGATTATAAAAATTTCTCTCCTTTTCCAATTCCTCCTGATCTCTACTCCCCATTGCTACTACTTTACGTTGATTATCAATCTCCATTTTTTCTCGCTGATTTTGGGAGGTACTTGCCACTGTATTAATCATCTTTGGTAATAAACTTCCATTTGTTGCGGCTGAACTTGTGCCTGCGAGAATTGGATATGACTCCATCTCATTTTGTTTTTCCTCCAAAGCGATATATTCTTCTTGCAATTCTCGCAGTTTTGTCATAGTGATTGTGTTTTTAACTCTGAATACCTGGATTATAATAGATTTGTCGCAAACATAGCATTTATGAAGGACAAAATGAGATATCTTTCATCTACTCTCCCTGCCATTTCACTGCACATTGTCCTCCATCTTATCGTTAAGTGCTTTAAACTCTCGCCAACTCTCTGCTTCAATCCAAACACATCTTCAATTCCAGGTCGTGTAGAGTTATTGATTATGTATGCTCCTAAGAAAGTAGTTTGCAAGTGCATGAACAAAGTTATTGTATTCTTGGGGAGACTTTCAAACCACTTCAGTGCTTCGCCAGTTAAACTTGACGCAAAATATTTGCACAAGACGACATCATGGTTCTCCCATTGTAGCATGCATCGAATATAGGCTTTGATATGTTGGACAACACATGTATTCCCATAAAAAATACTGGTCAACACCGGAAAATTGAATTTTGGAGGTATCCCTCCTAATTGTACCTCTTGAGTAAATGGAGTTTTCGCAGCTTCTTCGATTGCCTCATCAAGTTGTGTTCTTCCTCCTTCTCTTCTGTTATTTATCATTCCTCTCATTTCTGCTAATTCTCGCAAGATATGCTCATTCCTATCAGAATTTTTCTCCATTGGCCTTTTCAACGCATCTTCTCTTCGTCTGCGTTCATGCCTTTCTTGTCTTGCGATATTTCGTGATTCTTCTTCAACATATTGATTTTTCCCTCTTCTGCGATTTTCTTCTTCTTGAATTTGCAAATTAATTTGTCTTTCATTTTCTTCTCTGCGAATTTGCTCATCCCTTATCGTTTCTCTTCGTTGCCTTTCTATGTCTCTGTGAATTCTCTCATATTCCTCATTTAGATTATCATTATTACGATTTTGTACACGTCGTCTTTCTCGATTATCATGATTATTATGACGCAATGCTGCTTTAATTTCTTGTTCTTCTACTTCGGCTCGCAATCTCTCTCTTTCTCCTGCTAAATGTACTTGCTCAATATAATGCCTCTCAATATCATCTTGAATTATCCTGCGATTTCTTCGAATCTCTTCATCACGTAACATTCTCCATCTCTCTTCTTGATTTTCTCCCTCATCTTGATTATGTCTAATGTCCAAAGTTTCACCACGTGGAATATAACGATCATTTATCAAATTCTCGCCAATATTTTGTATAGGATGATTTTGTCTTGTTTCTTCTCTATATGATCTTGAACTTGATCTCATGCTGCTTCTTGATCTTCTGTTTTGCAACCTCAAATTTTCCATTCTTAGTTCATGATTTTGCCTTGTAAGATTTGCACGTTCTTCTGCCTCTAATCTTCTTTCTTCCTGTATCCTTTGTCTCAAATCATCTACTACCTCATGTCCTTCATGAATTACTCCTCCATCCACTTCTTGATTTTCTGCCTCTTCTATCGAATCCGACCTCCAAGTATGCACACTTGATCTATCATAATCCACATTTCTATCTTGTGCTTGTGTTTGTTGATTTGGTGGTTGAATTGAATTTTCTGCTCCATTTCTCATTCTACTTCTTCCTGATATGTTCCTTAAAGATCCTTCCAATTCACATGTTCCTTCACCTGCAATTCTTTTACTTCTTCTCACTGTTGTTGGTGGTTCTGATGTAATTCTTCTCCTTCTAGCCATTTCTTCAATTCTAACAATTTCTTCAAATCTTTAAGTTGCAATTTGAAATTTCTCAAATTGATTCTCCCTACTTCTGGGCGCCAAAATATAGTTGCAGGAATTCCCACACTACACCCTACTCAAGAATTTATCAATATTTATGACATAATTTGAAGATTAAGGACCTTTTTTATTAATATAACCTTAAAATAATTACAGTAATCATGAATACAATTCACTTAATAAGATTTTCTCTCTCCTAAAAACTTTCTTAGCACTCAAAAATTCCTCTCTCTGGAACTATTCATTTCCTTTATATAGGCATTTATATAGTGGATTACAGCTCATTTACAGCTAAGATTCCCTTTAATTTCGGATATGGTTTCTTGCGATAAATCGCAGTTAGCACCGCCTTAATCTTTCGCAGGTTTTATCGATTCATCGCAGAAATTTCACACTTTTCTCATGTTTCTGTCGTTTTCATCCGATATGTCATTCCTTACATCACTATGAGATGTTTCGTAGAATATCATTGATGTATCGTAAACATGTCTCGCAGAACTATTGTTTATTTCGCAGGAATATTGTTGTGACAATATTCTGATCCTACAATTCCGAGTCTACATCAAATGAATGTCTCTCACAAATCATGTAAGATGTTACCATGCGATTGTCACATGATCATATTTTGACTTTCGTCAAGAATATAAGATGAACTTGGTTAAAGCAAAAGCTTACCAACACATAATTCGAGAAATATGTAAGCGAGTTAAACTTAGCTCGAAATATCAAATGTGTATAATTGAAGTCTATATAGTTATACGACTTTTGTCTCAAATAGGAGATAAAGTAGATAGACTTTTGAGTGATAGATGAGTTCAAGTCTCCACATACCTTTTGTTGATGAAGTTCCACAATCTCCCCTTAGTGGTTCTTCGTCTTCAATCGATGAATGCCGTGAAGTCTAATGCTCAACTACACTTTCTATCCTAATCCGAGAATTAGCTATAAGTAGACTAGAAATCAAGACTTATAGATTTGACAACTAAACTTGACAACAAGCTTGAGATAGCAACGCTAACGAGTTCGATCGAGCAACACTCTAACAGGGACCATCTACATGAGGTGATGGACCGTCCATGTAGTATCCAGGTGCTCGACTGAGCATTTACCAAAGTCCTTTGCAGACCAGTTGGTGAAAGGATAATTAATTGTTATTAATCATTATTAAAATAGTGTTTGACTGAGCAATAGGTAGTAAAACCTAATTATGGAATGAGGATGAACCGGCCAAAGGGTATGGAACCGTCCCTTGTTGGTTGCGGGACCATTTGATAGGAAAAGGATAATCTTCCCAATTGCAGGAAAAAGTTTGAACCAAATATGGACTTTGGATGATTAATTATGTCAAAAATCATCAAAGGAGGTGGACTTTGCAAGCCAAAGGGCCGACCGAGACCGGTCATGGTGGCATGACCATGACGTCATGTTGTCCACAGACCAATCCTGAGAATTTTGGTATAATCTGTTGGTTCATCGAGCATTATTTGGTCCTTTTATGAATAATCTGAGTTTAACTGAAACTCTTAATATTAGTTGAAAGACCAACCATTAAAAATATTAAAATAATATGATTTTGATATTTCCCATGGTAGAAAGACATGGTGGTTACAGGATAATTTGCTTTGTTAACCATATGATCCATGGAGAAAGATTTAAAAATATATGAAAATATGGAGTTTTGATAGAAAGTGAAAGTCCTTGAAAGAGGAAACCCTTTATTAACGGCTAGCCGTTTGGGACCACCCCTCACGATTTCCTTATTATTTTATTTCTGTTCCCTTTCTTTCTTTGATCAAACTTCCATATCTCTGTTCTTCCATGCTTCTTTGAGCATTATTATTAAAGGCACCCGCGCCTTTTACTCGGGGCTTATTCGGGGGTGCTCCAGATGCCCGAAAGGTAAATATTCATTAATGTTCTATGGAATTTAGCTGAGAAAAGCCACATATACTAAGTAAGTGAATATTAGTGTATTTCCAGGAATTCAACTGATGAATACTACGACTAGAATTAATTAGTGGCTCTATAATAGCATGCAATATGTCTAGGAGAAGATATGATGTGATCAACATCATATTTATTTTCTGGGTCAGACACCAGAGATGAATTCCGAATTCAAAGAGACGCTGAGTCTTTCAGCTTAATCGTGAAATATATAGAACACTGAACGCTTTACCTCAGAAAACTTAATGTCGCCAATATATATTATTACTTTCGTGAAGTTATAGAACTGCAATTCACTTCTCTTGCGGAAGGTGAAGACACGAATTTCTTATGATTCCGATACTGATCAGAGATGCATAATTTCTAATGTGATTTTATGAATATGACCTTTGTCAAAAATCCACCATCAACAATAGTACTCCCTCTGCTCCAATTTAGATGATGGTCTAGAGTTATTTTTTTGTTCCACATTACTTGATAGTTTTCATATTTTTACAGAAAACTACCTATAATACCCTCATATTTTGTCTTAGAACTATAAGTTTATATTTAAATGCACCAATAACAATTAATGTTGAAGAGTTTTTTCAAGGGCATTGATGGAAAATTTTCATCTCTCTATTTCTTCATCTACGTGAAAATTCTCAAACCATCGTCTAAAGTGGAACGAAGGGAATATTTTTTTAAAGTTATTTTATGAAAAGTAGGAATTTAAGTATATGTTGTAGTATAATATATTTTAGTCTTCACGAAACATAAGAATTCAGGTCACTTTCTTAGTTTTATCAATTTTCATTTTAAATATTTATAAAAAAATCCACTGGGTTTAGCTACATCCAATCCGTCCATCCACACATCGGATTTTAAATTTTTTGTGTTGCATTAGATGTCGATGGAGCTCATCCCCGAACCAATCCGCACCATGCCCACTTCTCGAACCCCGATTTATTGCATACATAAATCTTTTAGGGCCAAGTAAAGACAAAACCGGGTCATTAAATAGTAAACCTAAAATCCCTTAACCATATATTTTTTATAATGGCAAAAATGCCCTATTGGTATTAATGTTTAACACACATGATTAGTTGTTAATAATCTTGATTAGTGATTAATCTCAATGATCGGTGATTAAGGATAATTAATTTATAAACTTTGTGTTGATAATTTTGGGAGAAAAAAAAAGAATAAGTTATTTTTTTTCCTGGAGAAAGAGAAGGAGAAGTGAAGAAAAAACTTGTTTTTTTATTCAAAGTTATCAAAATGAATGAACAAAGTCAATCTTCATCTTGTAAAGCTCAGAAAATACACATCAATTGCAACAATCATCCAGATATGGATGATTATTTGGATTATGAAAATGATTTTACTTAAACTCAATCTCATACTCAACCTCAAACGCAAAATAATGATTTTTATGAGCCAAATCCCGAAAATGAATGCATCAATGAGGAACCTTATGCTAATAATACACCTGTACACTTCTAGATGATGTTTAATGTCCATTTTGTAGATTGAATTATTCAAAAAAAAAAGTTATAAGAAGTTTGGTTGTCCAGTGTTGGGTTCCACTCCTAGTTAGCAATTCGGGGTATGGGTAGTAGTTCAGGCTGGCATACGTATGGGAATTATACGGATTTAGATAGGTCGAATTCAGTCAAAAATATGGTCAGCGGTTCGTTGTTCGGACAGTAGTGCGGAACGGCATACGCACGTGCTTATTCGTTTTATAAATGTGAGTTCAACACTTAAAATTCGGCTTACATATATGATAAATTGATAAGTATTATGACCTTATTACGAGACTAATTTTATTTGTATATGATTTATAATATGGAAAAAAATATTTTAGCGTGATTATTTAACAAGAAGTAAACAATTTAATCGTATAAATGTATTATAAAACGAGTTTATAGACTTTTAAACAAAAATTAACATATAAAAACTGGTTAAACAACTATCAATAGAAAATTTTAACTGAATAATTGTATTTAAATATAAAGTATATACAAAATCAAACAAAAACCAATCAATTACTCTGGTCAGAGAATTACCTATGGGAGAGAAAGGTTGGGCGCGAACTAGGTTCGAAGTTCTAGTTCGGAAATATCATTCAGATTCGGCCAGTTTGGATACATTCGCGAATTATTCGTGAGGTCCATATAATCCGGTAACTAGGTTTAGAGTTCAAATAGTTCGGAAGTATCATTTGGATTCGGTAAGTTCGGATACGTTCACGAGTCATTCGGGAATGATTCAGAGAATTACTAACTAGGTTTCGACTTATAATTATCAGCCGAACCTACTTGTGATGAACAGTTCGGCTATTATTTACTAGCCAAACCTAACTAGTATGATACAAAGATAAACAATTAGGCTCATTAGAGACACGAGACATGTTAGCCGAACTTCTATTTTGTATATTTTGGGACAACTTAATTACAAGTTAAAAGTTTGGCTAATGAGTGTGTTCACTTAATCAACGGAACATGTTTTTGAATTTTCGACAGGTGAACAATATACATGTTTAGAGTGTCAATTTAATACTTTCTTTAGCTATTATTTTTGTATATTGCTTTTTATTATATTCGTTTTCTATTTTGTGGCTTTTGTTAGGATGAGCCAACCAAAAGGAATGTAAATGGCTATAAAATTATTAAGAAAGTTGTTTGTACCCAAAATCACTTTTGGGCACGAAACACAAAGAATGGATAGTTTTGGTGTGTTTTTAGAGTTGGAGGCGAATTGGAGAACGAACCAAAGCGACACAGATTTTTACGTGGTTCGGCATGGTTGCCTACGTCCACGGGTGAATCCCCTTGGGGAGTACTTTTTCATTGATAATTGTATTACATTCTGTTTTCTCTCCTATTCACTACCCCCTTCCTGGTTTCTCCTCTCCCCTATTTATACAGTTTCATATCTAAATGTAAACATAAATTACATTAACTGCCCATTTATGCTCCCATAATGAATTCTAAACGAAACTGCCCATTTATGCTCCCATAATGAATTCTAAACGAAACTGCCCATTTACGCTCCCACCATGAATTCTGCATGAAACTGCTGATTTATGTCTTCATCATCAATTTTGTGTGTAACTGTTGGGATTAATGATGCATGTATGAAACTGCTACATTTAGTGTTGCATGGCTGAAACTGTCGGAATTAATGCTGCATGCTTTCATGGTGATTTATGTATGAAACAACACACTTATGCTTCATGATAAATTCTGCATGCTAGCAAGCTGGACTGGCGGCTGGCAGTTTGGATGGATGCTGGTTGGCAGCATAATTGGCTGGTAGGCTAGATGGAGGCTGGCTGGCAACATGGTTGAATGGCAAACTAGATGGAGGACGGCTGGCAGCATGATTAGCAGCGTTGCTGGCTGCAAGACTAAAAATTGGCTAGGGATGTGATTGTCTTTGATAGTTGACCGACGGTTGACTTTGACCATTGACCTTGACCGGATGTTGACTTTGACCATTGACCGATTTTGACTATTGACTGATTTTGACCATTGACCGGTCTGTGCAGACTGGTGGGATGCCTTAGTTGACTGGTTAGCGGGCTTGGATGAGGACCAAAAGATGATTCAAGTATCAATTTGGCCCATCAAGTAGTATTTTTACTTATGGTACAAACATCGCCCCCTCTTAACCTCCAACTTGTTGGGGGTTAAGAAAATTCCGTTTTCCTTAGTCAATGATAGAATTCGCCCCCAAGTGTGGATTATTGATACTGAGGTGACTGACGAACTTCCCTTGTGTTTGCGGAAATTATAATCAAGACGCCCCCTAGCGAGGCTATTGTGATTGGGAGATTGGCGGGAAATAGTTGAGTGGAGTGGTACTGTGAGTGAGCGATAACAGTATTGAGTGAAGTTGGTCTGCAGCAGCTGTAATCAGCTGGACTGCGGGAACAACGAGCATATCTTGTATGCATCAGTTGCGATCAGCTGGAATGCAGCAACAACGAACAAAGTTCCACCGCAGTGTCTGCGTTCACCCGACTCCGTGAACTCGCTGAGCATGGCTTGACTGCATCAGCTGCAATCGGCTGGAATGCAGCAGCGACGAACAAAGTTCCACTGCAGCAGTTGCGTTCAGCTGGACTGCGTCAGCTGCGATCAGTTGGAATGCAGCAGCGACGAACAAAGTTCCACTGCAGCAGCTGCGTTCATCTGGACTGCAGAAACTGCGAGCAAGGTCGATCGCATCACCGCGACCACCGGAATGCGGCAGAAAACGAACAAAGTTCCACTGCAGCAGCTGCGTTCAGCTGGACTGCAGGAGCTGCGAGCAATGCTGGACTGCGTCAGCTGGAATGCAGCAGCGATGAACAAAGTTCCACTGCAGCAAATTTCGCGTTCAGCTGGATCGGAACTGCGAGCAAGGCTGGACTGCATCAGCTACTGAGGGACTGGACTCAAATAGTTCGATAAACATAGGTGTAAAAGTTATAAATAAAACTAGACAACATCAGTTGCGTCCAACTGAGTGTCACCAGACTGCATCAGTTGCGTCCAATTGAGTACAGAATTCACAGGCAACTGGACTGCATCAGTTGCGTCCAACCGGGTGCAGCACTTGCTTTTGAACTGGAGTACAATAATTCAATCAATATAACTATGGAAGTTTAACATTACTGATTATAATAATTGCGTAAAAATATTATGGTGTATGCTCGCCCCCTCTTAATCCTGCAATTCGTTGGAGGATTAAGAAGTTCGGGTTACCTGAAGTTCTAATTTTCGGAACCTGAACTCCGCATTGTATTTAGGTGCTATGTAACTTGTCCCCAATCGTATAGAGTGTTTACGCAGCCTGCCCCAAAGGAGTTGTTTCAAACCATGAGGTGTCACATATCTCGCCCCCAAGTGATAGTCAGTCACGCTGAAGTGATATGTGAATCGCCCCCAGTAGATAGTGATTGTCATGCTGCTCAATGCTCGCACAAGGGTGCACTGCCTTGCTGCATTTTTCTCGTGCATGGAATTTTGAAGATGTCTGTTATCTGGAATTCGTGCGGGGGGGCAATCCCACTATTCCAGATGCGCGCATAATTGAAATGTGTGCATCCCCTCGTTGAGAAGAACGCTCGCCACATTAAAGGTGTCTTATTGAACAAAAATATGCATGAAAATAAAATAAAAAAAATGTAAATTGTATACTTACCATGTTTAAAATGTTACTGCGACTTCTTTTACGAAGTGATTAGGATGCCTACTGGCTATGACGATGTTTTCCAGCGACGATGATTAGTATAGTTGCCTTAGCGTATCGTCTCGACTTAGTAATTGATTTGTCTGTGGGACTGGAATGCACCAGTTAAGTCCAAACTAGAATGAAGACAGTTGCCACGGAACTGTCTTTTAACAGCTTTGATTAGTTGTACTGTAACAGTTATGCATAAAACTGGACTGAAGCAGTGGTGAGGAAAACTGTATTGAAATAGTGTTGGGTAAATTCGGACTACAGCAGTTTGATCAACTGGACTGTAGGAATTAAAAGGGACTGTGGCAGTTCGATAAACATGCTAGCAGTTGTTGCTGCGAAACTGGATTACAGCAGTTCGATCAACTGGCTGTAATATTTATGTAGAAAAGGACTGCAGCAGTTCGATCAACTGACTGTAATATTTATGTAGAAAAGGACTGCAGCAGTTCGATCAACTGGACTGCAGTATTTTCAGTGGTGATTGAATGTGACCGTTTCTGGTGCTATCATTTTAAATTTCTAAGAATTAATTTTCTCCGAAAAATTGACATTTCACCTTCATGACGTTGGGAATTGACATACGATCTCATTAGGCCGAAAATCACTCCATTTGGATGCCCGAAGGAGAAGTTATCGGTGAAGCAAAATTGGTCGGTTAGCCCCTTGCTTCAAACATGTTGTTGAACCGGAAAAATATTATTCTCTAATTGTAAAATTTCACCCTCATGTCGTAGGATATTAAAATGCGATCGCAATGAGCCAAAAATCACCCCATTCGGACGTTGTATGAAGGAGATATCAAAGAAATAAGATTACTGACCAAGCCCAAAAATGGGCGTAGTTAGCTAAGCCCACAACGTGGGGATGAAAAATCCACAAGGCTTAAACCATGAGGTTGAAACAACCTGCGAGCCATAGGCTTGACTCGGGTTACGGCTCAGTTGACTGATCCAACTCGGCTTGGCTTGGTGGGTGTAAACATCCTCAAGTGGAAATGATAGGGCGTAAAAATCCAAGGGCCACAAGCTTAACTTGCTCCGAGACGCACAAGATCAGGGACACCGTATTAACATACTCTGCGATACACTGAAGTATAACTGAACTTGCTGCTGACGTAATGATGATGTCAACAAGGTTGACGCAGGGATGCTAAAGTGGGTGAACAACACCTTTGTTGAAGCGGGTTAACCGAAACTCTAATGTGGGTTAACAAAAGCTGATATGGGTGAACAAGTTTTGACGTGGGTGAAGGAAAACCAGAAGTGGGTGAACGGATCGAGACAGCTTGGCCGCCGTTTTTTTTTTTTTTTGTAACACGTTTAGGAAGAGTGATCTATGCCTTCTGACTTTTGGTGACAGGTTTGATTGACTTGTTGTCTTCTCTTTGGAAACCTCTCGTAACAGCCGTATGGGCTTTTAGCAACGGTTGTATGGACTGTTGCATTTTCCTCATTTAATTTTTCACCATGATTTTGCTGCACTTTTGTGGCACTTTCTGGATTTTTCTGAGATGGTTTTCTGGAGGTTTTCCCTTGGGTATTCAAGCACCTTGATATGTAGACAACTTTAAAACCTCGCTATCATGACAATATTGATTTTGACATACATCAAACTCGATCAGGTGGGTAATGCGTTATTTGCGAAGCAAATTTTTCTGAACTTTGGTCTTGAACATGCTGCGGATCGAACATCCTGACAACAATCTTGGCGATTTTTGCAGTGAGTCATCTGTGGTGGCTCCCGATTGTGATGTTGGACTGCAGAAGTTGCGATCAACTGGACTGCAGTAACTGCAATTAACTGGACTACAGCAGCTGCGATCAGCTAGACTACAGTGATTGGAAACAAAACTGGGCCAAGCCATGTTGCAGATCGAACATCCAGCAATAGTTTTGATGATGTTTTTATGACACCGTGGATCGAACGTTCTTGTGGGGGTTTCACCAGTCTTAATAATGATTTTTCGCCATGTAACGCGCAGTAGTTCGAACATACTGCCAACAATTTTGGTGGTATTCTGCTCCAACTTTTACAGCGGATCGAACATTTTGGAACATTTTCATCGGACTTCGTGGTGATGCAATTTCCGTGGTTTTAGAAGGTAACTATTTTTGTAGATCTCGATCCACAAATCTGGATTGTAGCAGTTGCGATCAAATGGACTGAAATAATTGCGATTAACTGGTACGCTGCAGCTGCAATCAGCTGGACTGCAGCGGTTGAAATTAAAACTGGACCCAACCACATGTTGCGGATCGAACATCCAACAACAACTTGGATGATGTTTCACTACATATTTTGTCGTGGGCCGAGCATCCCAGCAACACTGTCATCAGATTTTATAGTGATGCAATTTTCAGCGGTATCCCTAAGTAATAGCTTCAACAATTCTGAAGCAACAAATCTTGATTGCAGCAGTTGCGATCAACTGGACTGCAGTATGTGCGATTGTACGGTCAGCAGCAGCTGCGATCAGCTGGATGGCGACCATTATGATCAAACTGGACTGCAGCAGTTACGATTAACTGGACTGCAGTAGTGATTCTCCAAGATGCTCGGACTACTTTCTCATGGACATGATTTCGAAGCGTTTTCTACAACTTTTCTCAATGGGAGAGTGCGATTCCTTTTCTCGTACTCCCCTTAGTCGGCGCCAATGTTTGTACCCAAAATCACTTTTGGGCACGAAACACAAATAATGGATAGTTTTGGTGTATTTTTAGGGTTGGAGGCGAATTGGATAACGAACCAAAGCGACACAGATTTTTACGTGGTTCGGCATGGTTGCCTACGTCCATGGGTGAATCCCCTTGGGGAGTACTTTTTCATTGATGATTGTATTACATTCTGTTTTCTCTCCTATTCGCTACCCCCCCTTCCTGGTTTCTCCTCTCCCCTATTTATACAGTTCCATATCTAAATGTAAACATAAATTGCATTAACTGCCCATTTATGCTCCCATAATGAATTCTAAACGAAACTGCCCATTTATGCTCCCATGATGAATTCTAAACGAAACTGCCCATTTACGCTCCCACCATGAATTCTGCATGAAACTGCTGATTTATGTCTTCATCATCAATTCTGTGTGTAACTGTTGGGATTAATGCTGCATGTATGAAACTGCTACATTTAGTGTTGCATGGCCAAACTCGTTTAATTAATGATGCATGCTTTCATGGTGATTTATGTATGAAACAACACACTTATGCTTCATGATAAATTCTGCATGCTAGCAAGCTAGACTGGCGGCTGGCAGTTTGGATGGATGCTGGTTGGCAGCATAATTGGCTGGCTCGGGTGGATGGAGGTCGGGTCGGCAAAGATGGTTGAATGGAAAACTGGATGGAGGACGGCTGGCAGCATGATTAGCAGCGTTGCTGGATGCAAGACTGAAAATTGGCTAGGGATGTGACTGTCTTTGATAGTTGACCGACGGTTGACTTTGACCATTGGTTGGTCGTTGACTTTGACCATTGACCTTGACCGGATGTTGACTTTGACCATTGACCTATTTTGACTATTGACTGATTTTGACCATTGATCGATCTGTGCAGACTGGTGGGCTGCCTTGGTTGACTGGTTAGCGGGCTTGGATGAGGACCAAAAGATGATTCAAGTATCAATTTGGCCCATTAAGTGGTATTTTTACTTATGGTACAAACAAAAGTGAAGTCTCCTAATGAAGAATACTAAGGTACAAATTCAACTTATTCAATATCTTCTCATCATCTTCAAAAGAATAAAATTATGAAAACAACTCAAAAATAATGAGGTCATTCCGACATCGGACGAATAAGTTATGGCTAAAACAATATCGAAAGACTTGAGTCTACAGAGATAAGTTCGGCTAATAACTCATCATCGCGAGTTAGCCGAACCTAGAGCCGACAAATCAACATTCTCCAAGAGTTAACATAGATATGTTCGGCTTGAAAGTGATCTAATCGAGTCAGCCGAACCTGACAACCACTTGAGGTAAATTTCACTTGTCAAGTTCAGTCGGGAAAGGTGGCAAGGTATTACCCAAACCTGACACTGTTCTGGGACATATTTGGATGCAAAATTGACTTATATCTCAAGTAAATACAGCCCCGGAAAGATTCTAAATCTTAACTTTGAGAACTATATATAAGAAGATATCCAAAGCCTTAAGAAGATCTTTAAATCTTTATCATCTCTCTACACCATATTATATCGTTCATATTATCTTCCGCATCACAAAGAAGACATTCAAATCTCTAAAACTACACACATTAATTTTGAGAAAGGAAAATCAAGGTAGAGGTTCGACTTATAAACCAAATAACGAACTAACCGAACCATTTTAAATTAGAAGTTCGACTTATAAACTAAATATCGAATCAGCCGAACCTGACTTATTTATAGAAGCTAGAGAAATAGTGTCAGGTTTGACTAATAATTCAATTTTCGAATCAGCCGAACTTCAAAACTTTAATGATTTTTATATAAATACTGGAAAGTTCGACTATCATTTATGAATGAACTAGGTATCACCGGGGCCTTACGGCCCCGGATCAACCTCCCATGTTAGTGTCAGTTTACATAATTTATTTCTCTCTCAGGGTATACTCATAATTTTATAACATTAGTAAACATCTAATAATATCAGTACTAATCGAATCGGTCTGCATTTATGCACTCATTTCCATCTAAAAAAAACATTCACTTGATTTAATTTCATCAATACTCCAATAATTGTTATCAGTACTGGGGCGTTTGTAATCGAGTTTCGAGGTTAGTGGTCTGTTTCTAATTAACCAAGACATGTGCCGAAAATTGCATTTTTTTTGTTACATGATAGACCATTATCCCTTGCACAGCTGCACTTGCATTGGTAACTACCAATGCCTCTAAGAGTATTGATCAATCTGGAGGTATATCAATGAATTCAAGAAGAAGTAAGTTCCCATAACAAAAAATAGTACCATCTTTTTTTGACTACTGAAACCACGACATAAATTTACACGGGTTCAAATCCGGGGATAACTGAGTCACAATGACCGGCGCGCCACAACCGGGTGATCCCAGTGAAAATAGGAAGACTATTCAGTAAGCAACTTAGTTTAGTTTAGAATGTAATGATGAGAAATCAACAAATGAGATGTTTTTTTTTCTCTACCAAACATATAGCTATAACTGAAGTGCTCAAATTGGGTCAACTCCATGAAAGATTAAATTGCTGGTAATTTATTTTGATTACAATATGCTAGTCTTTTACTTAAAAAAAGACATGTAATAGAGCGTAAGAGATACAACAATGTGATACTAAAGCATCAATTTGGTAAAAAATAAATGGTATAAGCCTGCTCAATTTGGTAAACAGTAATTTTTAGCAGATAAAATTCTAATACGTTGTTACTTCTTTTTTCTTCTAATCATCTGATTTAGTATATGTAACCAATTTGATTGCTTACCAATTTTCCGAGAAGTTGCACGTTGATAAATTCTCTTGAACAACTGTATCAAGTTTCTAATGTTTAATGAAACTTCTAGAATTCATTCGTGTATCTACTAATAGCAATAACAATGTAACACAATGTACATGTTTGGATTACATGATCATAAGAATCTATAAAATCGTCCATTAACTAACACAATAAAATGAGATGTTCATCCCCACTTTCAGTTGTCATATTTCAACTAAACCGACAACTACACACATTCACAAAATCACCAAAAACATAATCTATGTCACCACTTTCATCCACCCCCATCGATCAACGATATCATGAGAAACATGATCAAAAATATGATCTGGTTCTCTCTTCCTTGGAACAAAAAGATAAAAGTGAATCTAGTGAAAAAAAATTAACTATTTAGATTCAAATAAAAATTCAACTCACGAATAGTGAAAGATTTATTATAACTCGATATAACCAAATTGTTCGAATTTTTCCCAACTTCAGACTCCAGTATCTAATTTTAGTTAAAGCAAGACATTGAACCTAACGTGATTCGAACACTCAGTTAAAGCCAGAAAGTGAACCTGACATGATTCGAACACGCAACCTTCTGACATAGAGTAAGATGCGCTACCCTTGCACCTAAGATTCATATGCGTGCACATAAATCACTGGGTTAGTTTAAACGATGAGGGGTGACCAGATGGCCCAGCCACGGGATCCAACTAACTCAGATGATTATATACTTTTGGTTAAATGTAAAGCTCAAGAACTATACATGAAACTGACGACATATTTTTTGGGGTACGAACACAGACTCGAGCTAGGACGTACACCAAAATAAAAATAAAAATGCGAAGTATGAAGTATTTAGGTATAGTAACTTACTTCTAAGTTAGTTAAACTGAGTAATTTCTCTCAAAATGGATTGATTTCTGTAGTCCCTATGCCAAGCCTTGCCAGATAATTAATGCTTGTACATAAGATTTGATTATGCATATTATATATAGTCTGTAGATTAATGTTAGTCTCATTTATGTTTAACAACAAGAGAGACCACAATGACAACATCTTCCAAAATGCAGTCAAAGTGGATAAACATGCAGTATTCCAAATTGAGAGTAAACCTATGGAAGAATTAGGAATTGCCTCCCTCTTTCTGGCAGCATTATTAAAGTAAGGCCAAATGGAGCAAGCAGAGGAGTATTGTACGAATATTTGGCCGGTATCTTCCTCAAACAAACCACATAAGATACATAGATGGAGTTCCTGCATAGCACAAACCACTTCAATTATTCTTTTCAGGTTCCAATATGTCTAAAAAACTTGGTTCTAACCTTCAACATTTGAAAGAAATACAATATACCATATTCATGCATTACTTCAATGTTCTACCTGACATACATGAAAATACATGTACCGTATATCAACATATTCAGTGTTATTAAACAGTCTACACAATTAAAATTCAGTAAAATCGTCAACTGAACAACCTACATAAAATACCAACAATGTAAGGCTAAGATGTAACCTATTGCCTATTGTGGGTGCTTGGTTTGAGCAAGTTTTAATAGTTTTCAACATATTCAGTGTCACTAAGCAATCCAAATTACAAAATAAGATGTTAAGGACCTTTTAATACAAAGGTTAACATCAACATGTAAATTTTGAGGATCTGGTTCCGTAAAATTGACGTGTAAAATTTACGGATCTGGTTCCGTGATGGGTTATTTTTCCCTCTCATTTTCTCCATGCTTCCACTGTGACATCGACCCTATACTGCTGATGTTGATATAATGTTGACCTGGCATATTTTCTACAAGAACCATGGACAATAACATGGATGGAAAACTGATAGAACAAATTACACCTCCGTTTGATTTTTTGAAGAACAGCCCATCACAGAACATATTGGTCGAATTGACTTTTCAAGAAGGACGGTCATGATCAATTGTGCCCGGAGAGAATAACGCCTTGTTCTAACCACTTATGACATAACGAAGCCGAGTCCGACTAACTCCTAAGTCATTCCCTTGACTCTCCCCAACCTTGTAACGCATTACGCCGAAGTTACCCTATCTTCGAATTTGCTTCTTCTTTCTCTCTCGATCAGTTTTTCATCCAATATTTTTACATACATTTGGAAAAGTAGTCCCAAGATGATAAAACAATTAAAACATGAATTTGATATCGTTTAATGATGGAGAAACAATATGTTAAGATTTTTGAGAAGACAACAAAGAATGGTGTTTCCGAGTTAGAATTTAGATAAAGTTTTCGTCGAAAAATCAGCGAGGGAGTTTACTGCCATTGGAAATGTGGGATGTTACCATTGATATCAGAGATGGATAGACATTGAAGAGATGTTTTAGAGTTCCGATGAGTCTAAGAAATATGGGTTGTGTGTTAAATGTCAAACTGTTGCAGGGAAGGATATTCTAAATCCTCGCCCATCAATTGCTCGGCATAATTCCCTGGCCAGTTCTGCCCTAGCTTTGTGCAGATGCGAGCCATGGTTTTTTGATTGAAGAGAAAAGAAAACAAATCCTAGTTTGACATATATTTTGATTAAAGAGCAAAGAAAACAAAGCATACTTGGACATAGACAGTGAAACATATCCCTTATGGGAAACTGATTGAACAGATTATACCTTCGTTATTTATATGTGATCGGGAGCTAATATATATATATACATGGTAAAACTATTACGGGAGATGATATATATATATATGTGTGGTAAAACTCTGAACTGCTGATATATATATATGGTATAAAACTCATGATTTTAATAAGTGTAGCCCTGGTTTCTTTTGTGAATTTGGGCCAGAACAAAACAGTCATTCCTGGACATCGAAGTTAAATATCCATTCGGATGCTATGAACCGCAAGATGACCCTTTCGGATAGATCAATTCCATTGATTGACTCTTTCATCACAAAGACAAAGACCACTCTCTAGCTATCGGGGTGGGTTGGAAGATGAAAAAGACATCTTATCGATTTTCGTAAAGTTGTTCTAAGCTTATATAACTAAAATAGAATATAATCCAATGAAAAAAATATAATATGGAGATTTACTTAAAGAACCAATATCTAAAGTGTACATTAATTAAAGATTTAATACCTAACCAATAATAGAATTGAATATTAACAGAAAATACTAAGAACTTGAAATAGTAAAAATTGTCTCTCAAAGTTATTAAAAAAAAAAATTGCACTCTTAAGAAATTATTGGTCGTGGTTTAGGATTTGTAGGGTTAAATATAGTCCCCACTTTAAAATTAGTTGTGATTAGGTTAAAATCTAGATGATCAAACCTATAAAGAAGATTCTGATTTTACTAGCCTGATCAAATTTGGTCAGCCATTCAGTATCCCCGCATGAAATTTTAGTCATCTGGTAATGATTAGGGCGGTGTTTAGGTAATCATTTGATAGTATCCTGGGGCTACGGCCCCAACAGTGGATCAAAATTTCTAAAGTTAAATATAGTCCCCACTTTGAAGTTAGCCGTGATTAGGTTGAAATTTATAGGGTCGAACCTATAAGGAAGATCATGATGTATTGCTGCCCTAGTCAATTTTGGTCAGCCGGTCAGTATCCTCGCACAAAATTTTAGTCGTTTGGTAATGAGTGGGGGCAGTTTTTAGGTAATCGTGTTATAATAGACAGGGCCATAAGCCCCGACCATAGATTAGAATTTATAGAGTGAAATATAGTCCCCATTTTAAACTTAGCCATGATTAAGTTGAAATATAAAAGGTAAAACCTATAAGGAAGATCCTGATGTCTTGTTGGCCTGATCAAATTTGGTCAGCCAGTCAGTATCCTCGCACAAGTCGTCCGGTAATGATTGGGCGAAGTTTAAGTAATCGTGTCATAGCAGTCGGGGCCTACCGCCCAGACCCTGGTTTAGAATATCTAGGGTTAAGTATAGTCCACACTTTAAAATTAGGTGTGATTAAGTTGAAATCTAGAGGGTTGATCATATAAGGAAGATCCCGATATCTTGTTAGCCTGATCAAATTTAGCCATCTGGTCAGTATCCTCGCACAAGTCATTCGGTAATGATTGGGCGGTGTTTAAGTAATCGTGTCATAGCAGTCGGGGCCTACGGCCCCGTACCTGGATTAGAATTTCTAGGATTAAATATAGTCACCACTTTAAAATTAGGTGTGATTAGGTTGAAATATAGAGGGTCGACCCTATAAGGAAGATCCCGATGTCTTGCTGGCCTGATCAAATTTGGTCACCCGTTTAGTATCCTCACACAAAATTTTAGTCGTCCGGTAATGATTGGGGCGGTGTTTAGGTAACCGTGTCATGGTAGCCGGGGCCTAAGGCCCCGTTCATGGATTTAAATGTCTAGAGTCAAATATAGTCCCCACTTTAAAATTAGTCGTGATTAGGTTGAAATTTAAAGGGTCGAACATATAAGGAAGATCCCGATGTCTTGCTGGAATGATCAAAATTGGTCATCCGGTCAGTATCCTCACAAAAAAAATTATTCGTCTGAATGATTGGGGCGGTGATTAGGTAATCATGTCATAGTAGCCGGGGCCTACGGCCCTGGCCGTGGATTAGAATTTCTATAGTCAAATATAGTCCCCACTTTAAAATTAGTTGTGATTAGGTTGAAATATAGAGGTGGAACCTATAAGGAAGATCCCGATGTCTTGCTGGCCTAATCAAATTTGGTTACCCGTTTAGTAGGAAATAATTTTAGTCGTCCGGTAATGAGTGAGGCGATGTTTAGGTTATCATGTCATATTAACCGGGGTCGGCCTCGGCCGTGGATTAGAATTTCTAGAGTTAAATATAGTCCCCACTTTTAAATTCGTTGTGATTAGGTTGAAATTTAGAGGGTCGAATCTATAAGGAAGATCCTGATGTCTTGCTTGCCTGATCAAATTTGGTCATCCGGCCAGTATCCTCACACAAAATTTTAGTCGTCCGGTAATGATTGGAGAGGTGTTTAGATAATCATGTCATAGTAGCCGGGGCCTATGTCCCTGGCCGTGAATTTGAATTTCTAAGGTTAAATATAGTCCATACTTTAAAATTTGTCGTGATTATGTTGAAATCCAGAGGGTAGAACCTATAAGGAAGATCCCGATGTAAAATTAGCCGTGATTAGGTTGAAATCTGGAGGGTGGAACCTATAAGAAAGATCCCGATGTCTTGATGTCCTGATCAAATTTGGTCAGCCAATCAGTATCCTCACACAAAATTTTAACCGTTCGGTAATGATTGGGGCAGTGTTTAGGTATTGTTTCATAATAACCGGGGACTATGTCCCCGGTCATGGATTAAGATTTCTAGAGTTAATTCCCTTTTAAAATTAGTCGTGATTAGGTTGAAATCTAGAGGGTGGAACCTATAAGGAAGATCCTGATGTCTTGCTGGCATGATGAAATTTGGTCAGCCAGTCAGTATCCTCACATAAAATTTTAATCGTCCGGTAATGATTGGGGCGGTGTTTAGGTAATCGTGTCATAATAGCCGGGGTCTATGTCCCCGACCGCGGATTACGATTTCTAGAGTTAAATGTAGTTTCCCTTTTAAAAATTGTTGTGATTAGTTTGAAATTTAGAGGGTCGAACATATAAGGAAGATCCCGATGTCTTGCTGGCATGATGAAATTTGGTCAGACGGTCAGTATTCTCGCACAAAATTTTATTCATCTGGTAATGATTGGGGCGGTGTTTAGGTAACCGTGTCATAATAAATTTCTTGGTAACTGTAGTACAGCAGTAAAATATATATTTACTCAACCATATGTGCTTACTAATAAACCCCGGGAACCTATGACCATGAATGGCCATCAGTAGAAACAATCTTTTATTCCTTAATTAGCTGAAAGGGATTGTCTTTTAAAGAGTGAAATTAATCACATCAACATCAGCTCTGCGAAAATAGAATTACGGTAATGAATCAGGTGGATAATACATAGGATGGGGAATAGTAACACTCAATTTTCAGACACGCCAACTCTTTCTTTCCTATTGTAAAGCTAAAGTTCTAAGAAACGTTTCCGGTTCACACATGATATAAGGAACTATCAATTTAAGGAAGTTAGACCCAAAGAATCCATGCAAGATGAAAATTACTTCTTAGTTTCTCAAATCTAAAATACACAAAACCAAGCCGAATAAAAAAGAAATATAATCTTAATTTTTTAACTCCTGATAAAAAAAAAAAAAATTCTAAACCTCAAAGCGACCAATTTAGTAGTTGCAATCAATTCAAAAAAATGTACAACTCATAAAAAATAGTACCGCAGAAAAAACTCAGATCAGATGTCCCCGTTAATAGTTCAGCTAAACCCGCTGATTACGTGATAATATTGAACTGACTACCTCTTGAAGATATCCATCCCGAATTAGGATCAACTTTTACCTCAGATTCTATCAGTACTTAACTTCTTTTAACAATGAGGATTCAGACCAGTCGTAGTTATTACCCGACAATATTACCTAGAAAAAAGAAACATAGAGGAGTGGGGCGTTAGTTTATGCAAACATTAAACCAACAAAGATAATGTAAAAGGCTACAACTCATTACTAATTGATAACTCATGAAGACTTGAACCAAGGAATCACTGAACGCAAAAGGGGAAGAAGAGTACCAATGAGAACTCCGATTAGATACTTTCTCCAGTCTATTCGTCATGACTTTGTAACACTGGATCTTCACTTTTGAGTCATATAGGTTTTATTTATGAGTACATCTTGTATACCAAACTGATTGGCGCAAATTGAGTTCATATCAACCAATAATTTACTTGTCCCAATATTTGGAGCAAATTGAGTTCATATCTGAAATTATAAAAGACAGTATGTAGTTACTAAACGTAATTATTGCCTCCAATGCAAAACCCACGTTTTACCATATCAGCAACAACCGTCTTTGAATATCATCACTATTTAAACAAAAATCCTTAATTGGGAATCCATTTTATTTTTGGAATTATATTTCAATCAATTAGTTTAAGCCAAAAGTTGGCTATAGACAATCAATTAATTTCTGACCATCTCAGAAATTACTTTAATGTTTTACCGTTAAAAGGACAAAGAGGTGTGTAATATCCTTCCGACAATTTCAAAAGGACAAAGAGATGTCTAATATCATTCCGACAATTTCACAGTATCTGTCATGATATAAATCCACACCTTCAAGGCTATCTTGATATATATATATATATGGAACCCCTTGAACCTTTCAAGGACCTCATAGTCATAACCCAGCCTCCTTATCCCTTGGTCTAGTGAAACACTCATTATTGAAACCGTAAGTAATTCCAAGACTCACTTTTACTGCGACATAATTCTTAGTTAAAGATCGACTGCTTAGTTTAATGCACTTGACGGTATCTCTACTGCCCTACTTACATCAAGTCGTCTTAATCATTTGCTAATTTTTCTGTGGTGGTTATTGTAACTCTGTATCCCTAAGTTCGATTCAGATTAGCAAAACCAACAATTACATCTAAATATAGTCAAAGTACTATAATTCAAGCCATATCAAGTAAAATACCTTTTCTCTTGGATCCAAAAGAACAACTTTATAAGTACTGCTCAATACATCCTCTTTATAATTGAAAAACAGACCTTACAATGACATATTTAATAGAGTTTTCCAATTATGTATAAGAGATCAAACAATAAAGAACAGATTAATGCGAAAAAATACTGAGATCATAAGTTTTCCCAGAGCACGAACTTTATAAACCGTAATTCGCAGTCAACAACTGTACAAAAACCAAAAAAACTCCAGCAAGCACTTTCAACCAAAACCTAACATTGCCTTAAAAAAAACCAAACTGTATCCACCACATCTAACACCACTGTAAGCAACAAAAACTCTAGCTTCAACCAAAGCAAGAAAATATTTATTATGGCAACACCAAACCTATATCCACCACATCTAACACCAATATGTAAGCAACAAAAACTCTAGCTTCACCCCAAAAGCAAGTAATATTGATAATAGCAACACCAAACCCATAATCAACTTAACTAAATAACAACACCATCACCTCAAACTAATAAAACACACAAAAATAAAAAAGTTATTGGACTGAAAAGCTTACCAATGTACACGAAACGGTCTGGGTTGATTGGAGAGTTTGATTCTTTAAACTCTTCCATGTGTTATCTTTTATCTTTGTTTCAATAGCTTCGCTTCATTGAAATTCCTTGGAGGAAATTCCATCAATAATCTTCCATTATTAGATTCTGGAATTCGAAGAGACAATCGAGAAGAGGGTTTCCATAAGGTTTCGGCCTTTTAGAACTTTAAGACATATCAAATAAGGAAGGACCAAAATATATACCGTGATGATTAGAACACTTCCATCATCTTTCTTAGCAAAGTTTTCCCATATTAATCCTTGTAGCCGGATACACTATATAATTAAAACCAAGCCCTGATTTAATGGCGGCGGATAAATCCGATCTCTAAGAAAGATGCTTTGAATTGTATAATTGTCTTTCTGTTAATGAAAACATCATAAATCAAACTAAACTTAAACTTTATGGAAAATCAGAAACTTAACGAAGTCAAGCATTAATGACATCTAAAAAAGTGGCGACCCTGATCGAAATAGACAACATGTATTAACCGAAAAACCTAAAACCCTAACCAAACAAAGAAGAAAAGAATAGAAAGATAATTACATGTTGTGGATTGAAGTTGAGGTTAGATTCATTATTATGCTGCCTATCAAAACCTTTCCATTACTGTGAATCACTCTTATATAAGGCATGAGATTTTTTTTACATGTCTTAAAATGAAGCGTCTTGCTTGTGTGCAACATCTTGGAACCCATTTTCAACAGCAAAGCAACAATCTTGCAAGGATTAACAGTTGGGTCTCTTAGCTTTGGAGAGCATTACAACGCCATTTTTTTTTACCTATCCCACGTGCTTTGTTCTGACCACCTAATACAAATAGAGATAGAAAGAGTTATGATTCTGACAGAAAGTTGTGTAAAAGTATAAAAGGCAGGCTTCTGTGTTATCTTCTCGGACATGTGGAGATTTAACTTATACAGTAGATTTATAACTTACCTTAGTGTTGATGGTGGTCTTTAGTTTAGGGTTAAAATCGTAAAACGCTAAACCCTAGCATACATTTAAAACAAGCATTTACTAGGCGCATTAATAAAAGTTGTTAATATGTCCCTAATAATTACCAGGGTATATTTTTTCAAATTAGGGTTACGGCAAACCAAACCCTAATTCCCCCGCGTGCCAATGGAAAATCATGCCAGCCACGCCTATCCCAAGCTAGCCCTTCCATGGCCCTAGATATGCTAGCTGTATCTCGAGTGCCAATGGCAAATCATGCCAGCCACACCCTACCGCGCCAAAGCATGCCAACCATGCTAGCCGCACCCCATGTTCCAATGGCAAATCATGCCACGCCTAGCCCAAGCTAGTCACGCCATGCCAATTGCATCGTGCCATGGCCCTAGCTATGCTAGTCGCATCTCGTGTGCCAGTGGAAAATCATGCCATCCACACCCTACCACGCCAAAGCATGCCAACCATGCTATCCGCACCCCGCGTGCAAATGGAAAATCATGCCAGCCACGCCTAGCCCAAGCTAGACGCTCCATGCCAATCACACCGTGCTATGGCCCTAGCTATGATAGCCGCATATCGTGTGCCAATGGCAAATCATTCCAGCCACACCCTACTGCACCAAAGCATGCCAACCATGCTAGCCGCACCCCGCGTGCCAATGGCAAATCATGCCAGCCACGTGTATCCCAAGCTAGCCGCGCCATGCCAATCGCACTGTGCCATGGCCCTAGCTATGCTAGCCGCATCTCGTGTGCCAATAACAAATCATGCCAGCCACACCCTACCGCGCCAAAGCAAGCCAACCATGATAGCCGCACCCCGCGTGTCAATGGAAAATCATGCCAGCCACGCCTAGCCCAAGCTAGCTGCGCCATGCCATGGCCCTAGCTATGATAGCCGCACCCCGTGTGCCAATGACAAATCATTCCATCCACGCCTATCCCAAGCTAGTCGCGCCATGCCATGCCATGGCCCTAGCCATGCTAGCCACGTATCGTGTGCCAATGGAAAATCATGCCAGCCACACCTAGCCTGAGCTATTCGCGCCATGCCTTAGCCCTAGCCATACCATGCACTCATGGAAAACCTTTGGCCCCATATGCCAAACCACACCAAAGCATGCCATGCTACGCCAAGGCATGCCATGATAGCCTGGCCATGCCACCGTCCCTCATGAAATCTTCCTGAGTTTTGCTTTAAGGCTGTTTTCCCCTCCCTAACGAGTTCAAAACCTAAATCTCTCCGCGTTAGGAGATAGGAAATTCTTTTCTGGTTAATTTTAGGGGCGGTGATGAGTGCCAAATATTGCATATTCATACACCTTTTCATTGGCACTTAACTTATCTTTCGCGCTTCAAAGTCATATATTATCCCAAATTCTGCATTCTTACCATCTTCAAGAATAAATATTTGTATTAATTAATTTTGTGTTTTTAAGTACTAAATAAAGCTTGGAAGAATTGAGAAGACAAAAGAGAAGAAAGTTGGAAGCATTGCAACCCGCTCGCGCATCAGTGGCAACCTGTTTACAATACATGGGATTAAACTACCCATAATCCAAAACCCATGATCCAAAACCCAAGACCCAAATCCATTTCCACCTCACCACCATTGGATTCCAAAACATCCACCTCACCCCATTGGATTCCAAAACATCCACCTCACCCCATTGGATTCCAAAACATCCACCTCACCACCATTGGATTCCAAAACATCCACCTCACCCCATTGTATTCCAAAACATCCATCAAGTGAGAAAACATGTTTTGTTGAGTAAATAATTGCCAAAATTCGAATCCAAGTGAGAGAGAATTTTTGTGTATAAATAGAGAGGGTTGTTGTGTTGAAAACTCATCCAAGAATAGCTTGTTCATGTTAGTTTATCAAATTTCAATTTTGTTGTAATGTTCTTCATGTTCTAATTTCATTTACTAGGGTTTAGATGAAGCCCTAATCTCATTGGTATGTATTCATATCTTGTATCTTGTTCTTGAAAGTTTAGAATTGTTTAAAGATATAATTTAATCCAAGTTTTTCAACATCTTGCTCTCACAATGTATGCCATGTATCCATTGTAGTTAGAATATCTCTATGTTGATTATGCTACAACTCATGCTTAACCAAATATTGATCTTTAGATTAGTTGTGCTTAATTAGACAATTAATGCTTTGGAGAAATACTTTAGTTGTGATTAAATTATCCATTGGAGAAACACCTTAGTTATACGGTAGACTTGAATCTACTATAAGGACAAGAATAATATTACAAGTTGAATGCATATCATAGGTTATTGGTGGATTTGAATACCCTAGTATCCATATTATCATTGTTTACATATCTTGTTATTTACATCTTTTACTTTTATTATTTCAGTCACTTGAAAATCATATCGTCGTATCGACAAAATCAAACCCCTTTTGGTTACTCTCTGAATCAGGATTTAGAATCAACTTCTACACTCTCCAAGTCTCTGTGGTTCGACATGTGCTTGCCCTGTGTTGCTTGTCGACACTGTGCACTTGCATTATACACAATAGTAGGTATCTTTCCGAGCCTAACAGGCGGACCATCAAACTCCGAGTCTGTACTAGAATTCTGTATCGGTTCTAGTGAAGGGAACCAATTAGGGTTTCTAAACCATATTGAAGCCAGGCGCCCATCAACGGTTTCCCTTCAATCCCAGGAGAAAATCCTGGCCGTATAAAGTCTCCTCATGACAGTAGCCCTAGCTTGGTCACGTACCTATCCAAGATAGCCGCGCCATGCCTCGCCATGGCCCCTCATGCTGTGCCACCATTCTGGCCTTCCCCATGCGGCTACAAAATTGAAGTCAGGCGCCCATCCACGGTTGCCCTTCAATCCTAGGAGAAAATCCTGGCCGTATAAAGTATCCTCATGACTTTAGCCCTAGCTTGGTCACGTACCTATCCAAGCTATCCGCGCCATGCCTCGCCATGGAACCTCATGCTGCGCCACCATACTGGCCTTCCCCATGCGGCTACCAAATTGAAGCCAGGCTCCCATCAACGGTTTCCCTTCAATCTCAGGAGCAAATCATGGCCGTCTAAAAGTCCCCTCACGACCTTAGACCCGAAACCATATCTTGGTTGCGCACCTAGTCCAGGCTAGTCACGCCATGCGCCCATGGAAAACCCTTGGCTCCTCACGCCAAGTCTAAACACACCCTGGCCGTGCCACCCTATTGGACCTCACTACATGGCTCCGAAAACAAAGGCGTGCAACGATCAATGGTTGCCCCTCCTCTCAAGATGCAACATCTCGACCGTCGAAGGTCAACACAAACAGGGGGATTCTCTTTGGGTATTGGTTTGGTAGTCTACAGCGTGTGGCGTACACTATGCCCCTCATAAGGAAGTGTCATAAGGATGAGGCGCCTAGTAAATATGGGAGTTATGTGTGAAACGTTCATGGGACATAAAGACGTGAGTTAACAAACTTTATGGACATCAATTCCATAACGTTAATAGTTTCATGAAAATCAATTTCATGCGTTAGCCACTTTATGAGACATCAAATCCATGCATACGGTTACCACCTCCTTCCATTTACTCCTCACTCCTTAATGAGACCAGAGTACGTTTCTACTACAACTTGTATAAATAGGTCTCACCTATTTCCATTCCAAAAAACAAGTTCATTCTGACAAGAGAACACTCAGAATACTTACCTGCTAGATCCCCTCATGAGCTCTCGTACTTTTCTAAAAACAAGCTATAGGAACCCAATTGCTCTTCCAGAATAAACTATTCTGGTCTCACACTCTCCTTGCTTCCTTCCCCAAAACCAACCCATTCTCCTCCTCTTTGTGACCGAAGCAAGTATGAAACGACCATTTCTTAGTTTAGGCCAGACTTGTACAGATCGATCTCTCGAACCTAAAAGTGCTCAACGTGCAGCACATTTTTTTAGGGTTTAAACTAGTTTATCACTCACCTACCGAATTTACCGAAATCGGCAGAAGCAATTTTCACCTATAAACAATTGGCGACCACAGTGGGAGGATTGATTTATCGATCACAATGTCAATTTTTGACTGTCGATCTCGTTTTTCGACCCAGGCATCGAGATGGTAGGGGAAGGCGACTCACTCTGACTCAGTTACCTGTCGGCTTGATTATCAGTCATGACACGACAAGGGATGATTGGGGACTTCCCAGGGGATAGAAGCAGACAAGATCCGCCCAAGGGTTAACGGCTCGGTTGTTAGACGGCTCAGTAACGACTGGGGACTTCCCATGGCGGTGTTTCCCATAAACTCGGTCTTACACCTGGAAGGTTCACTTTTCATCAGGAGACCTGAAAACCAAGTAAGTCTTACCTAGACGAGATACATGGTTTTCTATTTCAAGTTTTCAAGACAAGATGCATAGTTTACCCCATGTCACCTACCAACACACGGTTCCATGGTTTTTCTGGGATGACCGTGTCACTTTCAATCACAATCAAAAATAATCCTAACCAATTCAATTCTAAACATCTCATTAAAAAAAAAAAATCCAAAACCGTCAAGGTAGCATTTATCTATTAACCCAAGAAAACCAGGAAGTCAAAAACCATAAACCATGCGCTTTGTTTGCCTTTCAAAAAAAAAAGTTCACCTACCTGTACGTGCCTACTCTGCACAACAATGACTACCTCTCACTATTAGGAGATGTTACTACGACAACATTCGAAGAATTGTTTATGAGGAAGTATTTCCACAAGTCTATGAAATGCATACCCATGGCTAGGGTTTTCACCAGTACAAGAAAACAAAAAAAAAGTTTTGAAAGAGAAACGCTGGAGTACATAGCTGGAATATGCTTGCCCACTTTATCACTATCACGCTACCACTAACACCAGGACGTGATAACAAAGATACGAAGTAAAAAGGGGAGCCAACCCCTTTCATAAGCATAACACTTTTGGAATTTGAATAACAAAGGATTTCATGTTTGAGCTACGTATGGGAAGAGGCAACTGGGCCCACAAGAACAATTTCGCGCCACGCCAAGCTAGCCTCATGTCAACCCAGCACTGTGCCAAGCCAACGGTTCATTCCATGCCCAGCCAACGGTCCACGCCATACCAAAGTCCAAAGCCAGCATCCACGCCAAGCCAGTGCCCATTCCAAGCTGATCCAGCGCTAACTAGACGCGCTTACCAGACTCGCTTCCCAGACGTGCTTCTCAGACATACCTACCAGAGGCGCTTGCCAGACGCGCTTCCTAGACGTTATTCCCAGACATACCTGCCAGAGGCGCTTCCCAGACGTGCTTCCCAGACGTACCTACCATAGGCGCTTCCCAGACGCGATTACCAAACATGCTTACCATACGCACATGCTGCACGCGCATGCCAGCCGCAATACCACACTCTGCGCTAACAGTTTGCATCCTCCCAACGCTAACATCTTCCGCCCTTACAGCACTATCCTCGCCCTTCGAAACAACGCCATGGCTCCAACACTTCGGGATCAAAACCATGTCATCTCTGCATGATACACTTACGATCACCAGAACCAGATCCGCTCCCGCCACCCCAACGGTTCTTCAAGCATGATAGCTCCAACCGTCACCAGGGACGCTGCTCCACCATCAGGGCAAGATACTGGAAGAGCCAGAAGAAGCCGACCTCCTTTTACCACTATTTATTTGATTAAAAGACAAAAGACACTTCAGCAGGATGTACATTTATAGACGAATAGGCTCGTATTGCTCTTGAATGCCCAGTAGAAGGGGATAAGCAATCCAATTTCATCACACGTAAAGATGAGGAACGACTTCTCCAAAATCGAGGAAAAGAAAATCAACAACCCTCTTGAGTTCACAGAGACCCTCTTCCCGTCAGGACCTGCACGATGGGAACTTGGCCCACTAAGTCGTACATTCTATGATGAAACATATGTGGAAAGAGGGCGTTTCAGCCAGAAAATCCATTTTCAAATCCCAACCTCTCCTGAAAAGCATGATCGATAGATGAATCAGGGGACTTCTATCCTATGTACACTTGAGGGATGTCGATTTTGACAGAACGTGACGTAGCCTCCGACTTCAACATAGTAACCACCAAGGCTTTGAGAATTGCAAGGCGTCGTCTCAACATTCTCCAGCTGTGGCTCCTCTTCAACGTTCACTTCAACACCACTCCTTCCTGCAAAGGGTCATGCCGCCACGCTCCCCATGTCAAGGATCATGGTTGCAGCCATCCAATCTTCGTAGTCATGGCCACCCTTTGATCCATCCCGCCAAAACTCATGACCATGGACATTTTTGCTCGCTTGCGCATCCAGCCAATCCTTTTACTTCCATGGGTGCCCATACAATTCTAGCCAACCTACTTTGTTACCGCAACAATACAGTCTCTTCTGGTTACATCTACTACCAAGAACTATTACCGCTCATTTGTTGATATCATCTAGAGCTTCACCACAACAATAATTACTACAAAGGTAACCCATACTCCTCCATGTTCTGGGTTCCACGTGAAAGAAGTAGCAAAATCAGCAGTATGAACGCAGGATGGTGATGTCTTTATCATGGTCAACCCACTGACCATACAAGATGGAATCATGTAGACCATACTTGGGGACTGAGGGTATACACGGAATCCCTTCACTGTCAAGGCTCAGGAGACATAGTCAAGCAAAAGGTCATAGCCACAACAAGGTCACATGCTCTTCAAGTGTGCAGCACAAGAGTATTATCACTTCTCTGTTTAGAAGACGCCTTCAACATTTTACAAGGCTGCAGAGGATCCCAAGCCTTCTCAGAGGAAAATAACTTCAAAAACTAAAGAAAATGCGACTGGGGACTGCTCATTGCATTCCATCCCGATGACCATCAAAGACTCACGAGAAAACTCCAGAGACGCGGCCGAAACATTTCCTTGAAGAAACAGAGGGAGCCACGATAAACAACAGAACTCCCTCATTTTTACCACTTTACTATCCAGAGTGTTTCATCCATGTGATATTCTGAGCATCCCCAGCGTCACATCCAGAAAAGTACAATAAGCTTGTATCGAGTCTCGTGGACGTGGATTCAAGGCAATGCAATGAAAGTAGGCTACACATGGGGACAACCATCACGGGGTGTCTTCACCTCCATCAACCAGGTTATTTCTGATTTCAACATCATCATTGTCGATGTTTTACGAGCCGCAAGAATTTCTCAACATGAAGCCATACATGTGCATAGGAGACTCCAAAAGCACGCCACAGAGATATATTCGCATGTTCGGTCGTGCCATCGGATCTAACAGAAATATAACTGGGGACTGCTCACTACATCCCAGTTCATACGGTAGTCCAAGACACAGAAGGTGGTTTAATGCATGTTTCTTGGAACAAAGTCCTTGAAGACTTGATAGCAGAACGTTGGCAACGAAACATCTCCCAATTCATATATTTCGTCTAGTGGTTCCGGAAGATTTCGACCATGCAAGCATCCATAGCATACTGTTATCACGATCAGCGGGTCCAGGCACTGAACAACCTAAAATCAAGGATGGACCGACAACGCAACCACATCCATCCGTCCCAAGAATGCAATGGAGTTTGGTAAATTATGGAATCTAATGGAGAGACACTGCAGACAAAAGCACGGTCCGGATGAGCAAAAGAAAATAGAATAAGGCCATTTTCACCTCCTAAGCAAGCTCGAAACCTGAATATTCCCGCGTAGGGAGATATAGAATTCTGTTTCGTGTCCGATAAAGGGGCGGACCATCGAAATCTGAGTCCGTACGCGGATTCTACAACGATTTTAGTAAAGGGCGCTAATTAGGGTTTCGGCGTGTCAAGCCCTAAACCACGAGAACTTCCTTTGCAAGCGTTTCCCTTCCAAGGAGGTTCCCTTACCAGCGTCATGCCCTGCCAAGCGCTTTACAGAGTGGCCCATAACCGTTCCATGCCCGTCAGTACTAATGGGTCCCCTTCATTCCATGACCATGCTAGCAGCTCCGCCTCGCGTTCCAAAGCCTAGCCATGAAGACACCCAATCATACCGGGATTTTTGCAAAGCTACCAGATGAAAGGATTGCAGATGTTATCTACCTCTAGAAAAATATTTTTGAATAAGGAAATAATTCCATGTTAAAGCCGCGCATGAAGAAAGGAAATCGGTCCCACAAGAACAAGCCAAAAAGGAAGTACTGGAAGACGTACCTATTTTTCTCGTCCACTTCACCGCTACCAAGCATCCAGAGAAGAAACAATAAAGGCGTGAATCAAAGGGAGAGGCCGGCCATCTTTTTATGGGCGTGATACTTGGGAGTTCGAACAAGGAAAGGATTTCCAATTTTGAGCCAAGGAAGGGAAAGAGGAAACCGGTCCTGCAAAGATCAATCCCCGTGCCCCAGGACCGACCACACCATTGTCGTGGCACCCTGCTAAGCCGCACAGTGCCAGACCGCGGCTCACCTTGCCATGGTCCAAACCACGCCCCACCTTGTCACGGCCCTGGCCCTCGCTCTATCACCACGGACCCACTGCGCCTAGCCGCCCGTGCAAGATCCACCATGCCATTACCGTGGTCAAAGCCATGCCACCTATCGACCCTTTCGGTCCAAGCCATCCACCTGCTCCGCCCTCCAAGATAGCGCCTCCTTTCCGTGACTACCAACATGGAAAGACAAAACTCGCTCTACCACTTAAAAGGTAAGTCGGACTCTCCTGACCATCTTTGCAATGATTTACGTTGTATGTCACCATCATATGCTTACCCCGAAACAAGGCACCTATTCCGAGCTAAGAAGGGGAATTAATGTTGATGGTGGTCTTTAGTTTAGGGTTAAAATCGTAAAACGCTAAACCCTGGCAGATATTTAAAACAAGCATTTACTAGGCGCATTAATAAAAGTTGTTAATATGCCCTAATAATTACCAGGGTATATTTTTTCAAATTAGGGTTACGGCAAACCAAATCCTAATTCCCCCGCGTGCCAATGGAAAATCATGTCAGCCACGCCTAGCCCAAGCTAGTCGCGCTATGTCATGGCCCTAGCTATGCTAGCCGTATCTCGTGTGCCAATGGAAAATCATGCCAGCCACACCCTACCGCGCCAAAGCATGCCAACTATGCTAGCCGCACCCCGCGTGCCAATGGCAAATCATGCCAGCCACGCCTAGCCCAAGCTAGCCGCGTCATGCCAATCGCACCGTGCCATGGCCCTAGCTATGCTAGCCGCATCTCGTGTGCCAATGGAAAATCATTCCATCCACACCCTACCACGCCAAAGCATGCCAACCATGCTAGCCGCACCCCGCGTGCCAATGGAAAATCATGCCAGCCACGCCTAGCCCAATCTAGCCGCGCCATGCCAATCGCACCGTGCCATGGCCATAGATATGCTAGCCGCATCTCGTGTGCCAATGGAAAATCATGTCAGCCACACCCTACCGCGCCAAAGCTTGCCAACCATGCTAGCCGCACCCCGCGTGCCAATGGCAAATCATGCCATCCACGCCTAGCCCAAGCTAGCCGCGCCATGCCAATCGCATTGTGCCATGGCCCTAGCTATGCTAGCCACATCTCGTGTGCCAATGGAAAATCATGCCAGCCACACCCTACCGCGCCAAAGCATGCCAGCCATGCTAGACGCACCCCGCGTGTCAATGGCAAATCATGTCAGCCACGCCTAGCCCAAGCTAGCCGCGTCATGCCAATTTCACCATGCCATGGCCCTAGCTATGCTAGCCGCACCCCGCGTGCCAATGGAAAATCATGCCAGCCACGCCTAGCCCAAGCTAGCCGCGCCATGCCATGCCATGGCCCTAGCCATGCTAGCCACGTCTCGTGTGGCAATGGCAAATCATGCCATCCACACCTAGCTTGAGCTAGTCGCAACATGCCTTAGCCCTAGACACGCCATGCACTCATGAAAAACCTTTGGCCCCATATGCCAAACCACACCAAAGCATGCCATGCTACGCCAAGGCATGCCATGATAGCCTGGCCATGCCACCGTCCCTCATGAAATCTTCCTGATTTTTGCTTTCAGGCTGTTTTCCCTCACGAATGAGTTCAAAACCTAAATATTCCCGCAAAAGGAGATAGGAAATTCATTTCCGGTTGATTTGAGGGGCGGACCGTCAAAATCCGAGTCCGTACTAGAATTCTGTAGTGGTTCTAGTGAAGGCAACCAATTAGGGTTTCTAAACCAAATTGAAGCCAGGCGCCCATCAACGGTTGCCCTTCAATCCCAGGAGCAAATCCTGGATGTATAAAGTCTCCTCATGACTTTAGCCCTAGCTTGGTCACACGTACCTAGCCAAGCTATCCACGCCATTCCTCGCCATGTCCCCTCATGCCGCGCCACCATTCTGGCCTTCCCCATGCGGCTACCAAATTGAAGTCAAGCGCCCATCCACGGTTGCCCTTCAATCCCATGAGCAAATCCTGGTCGTATAAAGTCTCCTCATGACTTTGGCCCTAGCTTGGTCACGTACCTAGCCAAGATAGCCGCGCCATTCCTCTCCATGGCCCCTCATGCCACTCCACCATATTGGCCTTCCCCATGCGGCTACCAAATTGAAGCTAGGCGCCCATCAATGGTTGCCCTTCAATCCCAGGAGCAAATCCTGGTCGTCTAAAAGTCCCCTCACGACCTTAGACCCGAAACCATAGCTTGGTCGCGCACCTAGTCCAGGCTAGTCACACCATACACCCATGGAAAACCCTTGGCTCCTCACGCCAAGTCTAAACACACCTTGGCCGTGACACCCTGTTGGACCTCACTACACGTCTACGAAAACAAAGGCGTGCAACGATCAACGGTTGCCCCTCCTCTCAAGATGCAACATCTCGACCGTCGAAGGTCACCTGACTAGAAAGTTCCCCAAGATCAACTTGCCAATCCACAACAACGTTTTACATGTTTTCCAAAAACATTTGAGACATCAACACAAACATGGGGATTCTCTTTGGGTAATTGTTTGGTGGTATACAACGTGCGGCGTACACTATTCCCCTCATAAGGAAGTGTCATAAGGGTGAGGCGCCTAGTAAATATGGGAGTTATGTGGGAAACGTTCATGAGACATAAAGCCGTGAGTTAACAAACTTTATGGACATCAATTCCATAACGTTAACAGTTTCATGAAAATCAATTTCATGCGTTAGCCACTTTATGAGACATCAAATCCATGCATACGGTTACCACCTCCTCCCATTTACTCCTCACTCCTTAATGAGACCAGAGTACGTTTCTACTACAACTTGTATATATAGGTCTCACCTATTTCCATTTCAAAAAACAAGTTCATCCGGACAAGAGAACACTCAGAATACTTACCTGCTAGCTCCCCTCATGAGCTCTCGTACTTTTCTGAAAACAAGTTGTATAAACCCAATTGCTCTTCCAGAATAAACTATTCTGGTCTCACACTCTCCTTGCTTCCCTCCCCAAAACCAACCCATTCTCCTCCTCTTTGTGACCGAAGCAAGTCTTGAACGGCCATTTCTTGGTTTATGCCGGACTTGTACATATTGATCTCTCGAACCTAAAAGTGCTCAATGTGCAGCATGTTTGTTTAGGGTTTAAACCAGTTTCTCACTCACCTACAAAATTTACCGAAATCGGCAGAAGCTATTTTCACCTATAAACACTTAGGTATGCTAGTTAGCACCAAATTTTTGCTTCACCAGCTGAAGTACATATTTGAAACACTTCACCATGCTTCAAACTCACAGCCCATTCGAATATAAGCACTTTCCATATTGGCAGGCTTCTATGTGCTTCTTTCATACGTATCACTAAATTTATCCTCTTCTAAACCCATAACATGCTCCACATTCATGGTCATCCTTAAACCGGCCTACCTTAGTTTTCTGGGTTGCTTCTTTGAACCTGTTGCTGCCACACTGAAACTTATATTATAAAACACTATTAATGCTATTATAGAAATGATTTTTCTTCCACAGAAGTAAAATGATTTATAAACAAACAACAAAAAAACATTCGAGGATCCGAGACAAAACTGCACTTTTCTTATCCCTTAAAATACATCGGTGCTACAAATACTGCTTTCTGCAAATAATTAACGTGCAAGAAATAGATAACCGAGAGAGGAAACAAACCCCCAAGTTTACTGATCAATCATAAACTCTAAACATTCACAAATCTCATTCGTTTATCACATATTTTAATGGAAATGATACCAACTGTTGGCTATTTTCTCGGCAAGAAATTCTTGTCCAAAACACGGAAAAAAGATGGTGCAGTTGACTGCATATGCAACATGACACATTCTACACCCCATTAACTTCTACATTAAAACGTTAAATACATTGTTACTGCGTACCTAGTGTTGGACGAAATAAAAAGAGAAAACAAAGAAGAAAGAACTTAATGGAGCTTCTCTATAAAATTCATAGATTCATCAATTCCAGGTATGGCATTTGCAAGCTCAGTTACAAAGTTATTCACTCCTTTAACCCAACTGCAATCCTGCAACACATGATATCTCATCATTGAGAAGGATAGAAGCAGGAAAAAACAAATTGCAATATGATGACTTGATGATTATAGTCTGATGACAGCGAAAACAAAATTAGGTTTTCAATTCAATTCTTAAAATTTATTAAAGCTTGTTCATAATCAAGTAACAAATTTATACAAGGAAATACATATTGAAGCTTGTTCTTTATTGGATTCCAGTTGAATTTCAACTCCCAACAGAATTTATCACCTAAAACCCCGGAAGCATACCGAATATTTAGAGCTGAAACAACAAAAAGAACAACCAAGCAAGAAGATGTGAATTTTTTATGAAGAATACTTTGTGGATTATAGTGATAATAGCTGAAAAATTGAAACAAACTGGGTTATGAGGTTAGAGCAGGGTCATGAACTGAAGCATATCAAAAAAAGAGAAGCAAAGAAAACTTCAAGGATAAAGTTATAGGGTTTCTATATATGGAAAATAGAAACAAAGAAAACTTCAAGGATAAAATTATAGGGTTTCTATATGTTACCTTTTTTTCTGCTAACCCTCTTTATCATCTTTCTGATTTGACTTCGCCACCTAATTACAAAATCAAGCTGCAGCTAAACCTAAACAATTTCCTCACTAAATTACCTCCAAAATCAGGATATGTTTGGCTTCATAGAGTTTGAGATTGTGATTGAGGCAAGGTTGAAAAGAAAAGAGGAGAAAAAATTATTGGCTTCACAGGATCGAGGCAAGGTTGAAGAGAAAAGATGAGAAATTGCAGTGATCAAAATTAGGGTTCGTAAAGGAAATTGCTGTGATCAATTGTTGTTGATGGTGGCGATGGATATGGTGGCGGCGGGGTACGGATTGATTGATTCTCGTCATATTTTGTTGGTGGGTACTTTGTTGTTGATGCAAACTGGAAGATGTGAAGATTCAATGCAAGAAGATGAAGAAAGAGATGGTGTTGGTGATCAACCTCAAGCGGCAGAGTTTCAAACGAATTAAGCATCAACCGAAAAACCAAGCAATCACGAAAGAAGAAAACTCTCGGGGCTTGTTATTATGGTAAAACTGTGAGGTGGTGCATATACGGTAAAACTCGAGTTTAATAAGTGTGGCCCCCTATCATTCCCAGCCGTTCAAGTCAAACAAAATCAAGACGATCTCAACCGCGAGAAGACTCTTTTCGGTCAATCCTGTCCATTCTTTGACTCTTTGATCAAGGAGTCAAAGTGCGTGTCTTTTTATAGAACAATCTCGTATTAAGAATTGTAGAACCCGCAATCTTTCCCAGCCGTCCAATGGAAAAACCAATCCGTAGCTTCCCGACCACCGGATACAGGTCCCCGTTGAATGACGTCCGTCTGATAACTTTTTCTATCATTACACAAAGACCACCTTTTTTATAACAATGATTATCAGCCTAACTGTTCATAAGCACTTTGAGAACGCAGAATAATGGACAATTCGGTTGATAATTCTTATCAGCCGAACTTCATTCTATAACCGCAAAAGCTCTTATGTTTTTTTTCTTCCTAAATTGATCTTATTTTGTCAATCAAAAATAATAAAATAAGAGACAGCTTTATAGAAAATACATTTTAATCCTCATTTCAGGAGTTGGTTATTCATTCGGATAAATTTCTTCTTCAATTTATGTTTCAAATCCTTCAACTTCTCCTTGTTCTTCATTTTACGAATCAGAAGAAGATTTAGGGTGACTACCTACTGCATGTTGCTTTGTGTGAGCCGTTTTATAGTTATACTCGATCGACGATCAAATTTTCACTAATCAACGATTAATTTTCACGAATCAACGATTAATTTTTGGGATGAAATTTTTTTTGTCGACAATTTCGTGAAAAGGAAACTGCTGGAGAAAAATAAAAGATGTTTAATTTTAAAATTGATTCTGATTTTTTAATTGAGGATAAGAAAAATTTAGTAATATAAACCGTTTATGAGTATATAAGACATTGCATACCTATTAGACACCCCTTATAAACACACCCTAATTGGCACGGTTGCTAAAGACTGATACCAGCTTTGCTAGGGCTGGTACCAATCCATATAAAACAACAGAGTTTTGGCCGTTGGATTTATGGATAGGTACCATCCCTAGCAAAACTGGTACCAGCCTTTAGCAATAATGCTAATTGGGAAAATAAATTTGTATGCCTCACAATTTTTAATTTTTATGTATGCCTAAAACATGAACCATTATTTGGGGACCAGCCTTTTTTGGGGGGACCATTGTTTTATTTTGGGTAAGACATTAAAAGTAAATCTAGGTCACCTCTTATCTAGATATTTATATTAATACCTAAATTACCCTCCTGATTAATTTTGGGTAATGATTAGTTAGTGTTAATAATAGTTAGTGTAATGATTAGTGAAATGATTAAGTTAAAGATAATTGGTGAGATTAAAAAATTAGATGGTTTTTTTTTAAGAAGTAGAATTATTGAGAGAGTAAAGTTAGAGAAGATGAAGAAGAAAAACATGGATTTTACCAACCACAACCAGAGGAAGAGTATTTGGGTACCCAGGTATGCTTCAAAGTTAGATAATGTTAGTTGAATTGATCCAAAATTTCTTAAAAAATGTAATTTTTTTAAGTAGATTGGGGCTTGTTCGGTTATGTGAAGAAGAGGTAACCGAACACATCTGAAAGTGTAGTTCGGTTACTTTTTCCAAACACACAGGTTACCGAACTCGCTTTTAATGGAGGTTTTTAGTCATTCGGTTAACATACATGCACTACGGGAAAAACATCGATCAACTACTCCAGAAAAGAGTTGTCATAAGATATACGACGAAGGATATCCATGGGTTGCACAGGGGGGGGAGGGGGGTTGTAGAAAGTCTTCCATTCTTTGCAACTCTTTAATACTAGCCGTAAACACGGTTGTCGTTCCATTGTATACCACTTTTTTTTTTCAGTTGTGAATGTTTTTCGAAATTTCCTCTTAATGCCTAACACAACTCATACCTGAGTTGTGAAGATAACTCCTGCACTACACTTGTTGGGATTGTAGAAATTTCTTTGACAACTGTGGTTAGAGTTGTATGTCAACTCTTTGACAATAATCGTTTAAGTTGTATGTCACTTATTTGACAATAATGGTTAGAGTTGTATGTCATCTCATTGACAACTTCTGCTTTAGTTGTATGTCACTTCTTTGACAACTTTGGTTTGAATTGTATGTCACATGTTTGACAACTGTGGGAAGAGTTGCATGTCCTTACTTTGACAACTCTATTTCAGAGTTGTGGTACATATTCGATTTTAAAAAAAATAAAAAAAATTGAGAATTTAAATACAAAATTAAATCTGTAGTACTTTAATATTACCATGAAAGAAGATCATATTTACAATTATGATCACTATTGTTTGTTACTATAGAAGATTAGTTTTACAGAACTTCGACACTAAAGAAAAATAATCTAATAACACTTTTGCTTTAGTAAAACCCTTCTAGATATTCTCTCTCAGCTTCAAAAATCATCTCTTAACCCTTGGAATCCTACTGTGGGTGAGATTGTGACCGCAAGCTTCAGCTTCAATGGCAGAATCTCTGTAAAACAAAAGTGAAAACTTAAAGAGTGGCGCCAGAATCATGTTATACGAGAGAATAGTATACCTAGATAACTGATTTGGAACCATGTTATACTCTAATAGACTTAGAAAAAAATGGAACAAATAGGAAATCACTACGAGTAACATAGCTAAGTAATGCAGGCACCAGAAGGTGGCAAATAAAACAGAACACTCTAAGACTAATCCCAAGTAGAATTTTTTTTAGGGCGATCCATGTTAACACACATAAGTCAGGGCAACAATTGGGTACAACTACTTCATAAGCTAAATAACCACACAGTATTCATCAACAAAACAAGCATCGGAGTTTAAAACTCCGACTATTGATAACACGGCATTCATCAACAAATAAATAGCAATAACAATCTCTTAGTGGCACCCTTACAAAGATCTAACATGGAGAAGCATGTATCTAGATAGAAAAAGTATAACTAACCTACTCATCAAGCCAAATATAAACCATAAACGTCATTTCTACAGAAAGTAAGGTTGAAACTGCAAAGTTTAAAGATCATTGTCAACGAAACCAAGCTACAAACCAACCTACGGCAGCAAGATATCTAAATCTTAAATGAGTAACAACGTAGAATCAGAAATGATTTAATAGTCCTTACTCCTAAGATAACCATAGAAAGTTTCCTTTTTCCTTCTCCAAATAAAAAAAAATAGCTCTTAAAGATTGATAATAACATGAGTACGGAATCATTTAAATAGTTGCATTCTAGCAACTACCCATTGCTAATCAATACCCCCCAGTGAAACAAAATAAGAAAATCGGAGTGATGGCAGTTTAAACTAACCATTATCAGTATGAGTGGCATAGGAATTATTAATAGTTCAATCATAAGAACTTGAAAACACCATAGTCAACCAGTGACGGTCATTACAGTACGTCAAACACGAGGCAATTAGAGGAATAGAAAGTGAGACCAACCTTTTGAACACGCCCATTGATTGCAACTAATCGACTCTTAATTTACAGGACTTGTTCCAAATTGAGAGTACTAATTTTCGTTGTCAGCTTATCCAAAGCCGGGTGAGCTTCTTGCTACAACATCCTTGCCTTATTTTTAAATTAAAAGCAGCAACACAGTAGTAAGACAATAAACCAATTACAAACAAAGCAAACAAGAACAATATGTAAGAATATTCCTTTATCATTGCAAAGTGCACATTTTTTAAGATATAAATATATGAGCGAATCCACAGCAAGTGTGCAAGTACAATTCACCTAGAAAGATAGATGATGATGCCAAACTCTATAATTACTTTAATCATAAACCATAAAAGAAAACAATAATCAATTGCTCGGAACACAACTTACCATCCATTCATAACTACAATAAAGACATTCTTCATGAATTCTATAGAAAAGTAATGGTTAGATATCAATTTATGACTAACTTTATATGCTCGAACGAGACTGATTTTCTTCAGGCGTATCTACAGAAAATCCCCTAGTTGGGGTACTTCCTATGATCCATTTGTTTCGAAATTTTTACAGATGAATCATAACCAAAATGGGTCACTAATATCCAAAAATAAAACAAATCCATGCAGTTTAAGTGCCCCGTTTTGATTTCAAGAACTCTGTGACGTTGTACAAATTATGTAGGTACAGTTCTCTGTACTACAACAGTTTTTGACATTTCTTCTAACCTGATTATCCTGAAATTTTAACCCAGTGTTCCTGACATAACGTAGCATAACATATTCAAAATTCACTCAATTCTAACTGTTAGATTTTACTTACTGATTCCAACAATACCTATGTTCGAGATGTCAGAAAAACATACCTGCAGTTTATGTAGTTCCAACATTGAAACTCAAATACAAACAATCATAAATCATAGGACAAGAGTGGATTCACCATGATAATATGCATTCAACTACCTATGTTCAAGCTAAATCCCCATAAATACGCACCGATATAGGTACTCTAAGACATTTTATCAAACATGACATCCTCATGCAAAAATCAGAAATTTCAATAGAGAAATCATTCAATTCTTAACCATATCATATTCAACATCAAGCTGAACAAGAAATTCTCTTACTTCATTGTCTAAGAAGCTATATGCTGCCTCTAAACAAGCTTCTAGTGCGACAAATTCAAAGGGAAAAACCTTTGGTTTCTCCCTAATCTCCAATCCAGACTTGCCTCATCATGAACAGGCCAAAATCATACAAACCTTCCCATTATTCTTCATCCTCACCAGCCCTACCTTCCTACACAAATCACCACATCCAACAAAATCAGTAACTCCACACTTTCACATCATAAAAATAAAAATTGAACATAAAAAAATGTATCATCTCCCACATACCTGGCTTTTAGTAGCTTGATGAATTTACACAAAACCAAAACATAAATCAGAATATGAAAAAGAAAAAGGAAATTAGGCGTCTTCTCCTTCTAATCTAATTTCAAAAGTTTCAGATCCATGTTTGCTCAAATTAAGCACCAACCATAGACAGAAGAAGAATGAAGAAGAAAAAATCATAATCAGTATAAGAAAAAAAAACAATAAATCACCCAAACTAAGGGTAATAAGTCATTTCCAAGGGAATCGAAATTGAAAAGTAAGAAAAACAAAAATATGTACCAGCACAAGCAGATCGACCCGCAGATTCTTCCTTGTAATTCGATGGAAAAGCTTGAAATCTGTAATTACCCATCTCTTCTTTCCCTTTCATCAACAAAGTCACCACCACCTTCACTGATTCTTCTCCCATCTTTTACTCCATCTTAAATTCAGAGAGAAATATTGTTGCGGCTTTGTTATGGAGAAATCGAGAGATTGAGAGGAGAGTTAGAGAAAAAATCTGTTGGTGAGAGTCTGAAATGAATTGGGGGTCTTCTGAGACAGAGAATAAATCAAATTAGACTTGGGTTTTAGGGTTTGAAGAACGGGAAAGAAGAAATCCGAGTTCCCAAATGAATAAGAAGTGGGTTTGTCTGCTAAGGTTAGTATCAGATTTGGGTTTTGATGATTGTGTTGTTGAATCGAGTACCAGATGAGGAACTTCAGTTTAATTAGATCTGTAGCCCATCCAAACATCACGAGTTCTAAAATCTCATCTTCTTAACAGCAGCTGTAGCAACGATTTACATCTTGGCTTGATTTCAATCTAAAAACCCCCATATTCATCTTATGGCTAGGTTAGATGTTGAATAAGAATTCAAAGGGGTTCTGATATTGAATCAGTGAAAGAAAAAATCGGTAGCATATTATGAATTGAAGTTGGGTTTCATTTGATTTAGGGTTTGTATAATCTGGATCTGAGGTATTCGATTGATGAGTTTATGTGACTGAGGTTGTGCTGATTTTCACCGGAAATTACAGATGAGAACTAAGATGGGTCAATTCAATCAAGAAATGAAGATGAAGAAGAGGGATTGAGAGAATTAAAATGATCGACGGACCATGTTTCGTCTGATCCACTCATACGGATCAAGAAAAGATCTTAACGGTTGATATTGTATTTAAGATGGTCATACGAATTGAGATCAAGTGTGTTTCTATTTGTGTTAATACGAACTCATTTTTTCGGTTTAATTATAAACCTTCGACATGAAAAAAAATCCAAAAAAAAATATTAATAAATTTAGGACATTGTTATCGACATTCTGATATAAAAAAATCCAAAAAATGTATAAAAATGAATCAGGAAAATGAATTCGATAATTGGTGTGTTTCTTTGTGCTTTCTCTTTGTGCTTCTGGTTTGAATTTCGACTAGTCGCATACAAATTATGAACTTAGAAGCTTCGGGAGGGTTATGACTTCAAACTTAGCATATGATACATCATCGAAATCAATAAATATGAAGCTCAGTGTTGATTCGAACTTCAAATGTGGTATAACGACATACAAACTGTGAACCAAGAAGCTTCGGGAGGGTTCTGACTTTAAACTTAGACGGATACATCATTGAAATCGATAAATATGAAGCTCAATGTTGATTCGAACTTCAAATATGGTATAACGACATAGAAACTGTGAACCAAGAGCTTCGGGAGGGTTCTGACGTTAAACTTGGACGGATACATCATTGAAATCGATAAATATGAAGCTCAGTGTCGATTCGAACTTTAAATATGGTATAAAGGCATACAAACTTGAACCAAAAAGCTCCGGGAGGGTTCTGACTTCAAACTTAGTAGGATACATCATCGAAATCGATAAATATGAAGCCCAATGTCAATTCGAACTTCAAAATATGGCTCCGAGATCGAAACCTAGCCGTGAGTGGACTACTATAAGTCTGAAATTTCGTAAGAATGATGAAATCCATCCATTTACAGGTAAGATTCCTTTGGAATATTCCCCAAAACATTAAACCAACCATATTCTGGCATATTGAACCCTGGCTCCGAGATCGAAACCTGGCCGTCAGTGGACTACTATAAGTCGGAAATTTCATAAGAACGATGAATCTATCCATTTACAAGTATAAGATTCCTTTGGAATATTCCCCGAAACATTAAACCAACCTATTCTAGCATATTATATGCAAACCCTAGCTCCGAGATCGAAACCTGACCGTCAGTGGACTACTATAAGTCCGAAATTTCATAAGAACGATGAAATCCATCCATTTACAGGTAAGATTCCTTTGGAATATTCCCCGAAATATTAAACCAACCCTATTATTGCATATTGTATGCAAACCCTGGCTCCGAGATCAAAACCTGGCCGTCAGTGGACTACTATAAGTCGAAAATTTCGTAAGAACGATGAATCCATCCATTTACAGGTAAGATTCCTTTGGAATATTCCCCGAAACATTAAACAAACCCTATTCTGGCATATTGTATGCAAACCCTGGCTTCGAGATCGAAACCTGGCCGTCAGTAGACTACTATAAGTCCGAAATTTCATAAGAACGATGAAATCCATCCATTTACAAGTAAGATTCCTTTGGAATATTCCCCGAAACATTAAACAAATCCTATTTTGGCATATTGTATGCAAACCCTGGCTTCGAGATCGAAACCTGACCGTCAGTGGACTGCTATAAGTCCGAAATTTCATAAGAACGATGAAATCCATCCATTTACAAGTAAGTTTCCTTTGGAATATTCTCGAAACATTAAACCAACCATATACTGGCATATTGTATGCAAACCATGGCTCCGAGATCCAAACCTGATCGTCAGTGGACTACTATAAGTCCGAAATTTCGTAAGAACGATGAACCATCCATTTACAGGTAAGATTCCTTTGGAATATTCCACGAAACATTAAACCAACCCTATTCTGGCATATTTTATGCAAACCATGGCTCTGAGATCGAAACATGGTCGTCAGTGGACTACTATAAGTCCAAAATTTCATAAGAATGATGAAATCCATCCATTTACAGGTAAAATTCCTTTGGAATATTCCCCGAAACATTAAACAAACCCTATTATGGCATATTGTATGCAAACCCTATCTCCGAGATCGAAACCTGGCCGTCAGTGGACTACTATAAGTCCAAAATTTCATAAGAACGATGAAATCCATCCATTTACAGGTAAGATTCCTTTGGAATATTCCCCTAAACATTAAACAAACCCTATTCTGGCATATTGTATGCAAACCCTGGCTTCGAGATCCAAACCTGGCCGTCAGTGGACTACTATAAGTCCGAAATTTCATAAGAACGATGAAATCCATCCATTTATAGGTAATATTCCTTTGGAATACTCCACGAAGCATTAAATCAACCTTATTCTGCCATATTGTAAGCAACCCTGGCTCCGAGATCTAAACCTGGCCGTCAGTGGACTACTATAAGTCGAAAATTTCGTAAGAACGATGAATCCATCCAGTTACAGGTAAGATTCCTTTGGAATATTCTACGAAACATTAAACCAACCCTATTCTGGCATATTGTATGCAAAACCTGGCTCCGAGATCGACACCTGGTCGTCAGTGGACTACTATAAGTCTGAAATTTCATAAGACTGATAAAATCCATCCATTTACAGGTAAGATTCCTTTGGAATATTCCCCAAAAAATTAAACAAACCATATTCTGGCATATTGTATGCAAACACTGGCTTCGAGATCGAAACCTGGCCAGGATCGGACTAGTATAAGTCTGAGAGTTCGTAAGAACGATGAATATAACGATTTACGGGTAAGATTCCATGGGAATATTCTCAGAAACCTTAAACGCACACAAATTCGTCAATTTCGAGAAAGAAACTGGCTCCGAGATCGAAACATGGCCATGGGTGGACTACTATAAGTCTGAAAGTTCTCAAAGACGATGAATACAACCCTTTACGGGTAAGATTCCATGGGAATATTCTCAGAAACCTTAAACACACACAAATTCGTCAACTTTGAGAAAACAAATGGCTCCGGGATCGAAACCTGGCCATGAGCGGACTACTATAAGTCTGAAAGTTCGCAAAGACGATGAATCCAACCATTTACAGGTAAGATTCAATGGGAATATTCTCAGAAACCTTAAACACACACAAATTTGTCAACTTCGAGAAAGAAACTGCCATCGGGATCGAAAATTGGCCACGAGCAGACTACTATAAGTCTGAAAGTTCGCAAAGACGATGAATCCACCCATTTACGGGTAAGATTCCATGGGAATATTCTTAGAAACCTTAAACACACACAAATTTGTCTACTTCAAGAAACAAATTGGCTCCCATATCGAAACTGAATAGTGATGACATTTTTTTTTTGCAGAAGTGAGAAAAATTTAGCATAAGTTAGAATTTTTTAAGCATAAGTGAATAAAATTTAGCAGAAGTGAGAAAAATTTAGCAGAACTGTTTATACCTCAATGACAACTCTTATAAAGGTTGTCAATAACGATGAAAAGAAAATTTAGCAGAAGTGAATAAAAATTAGCGGAAGTGAGAAAAATTTAGCAGAAGTGGGATTTTTTTTTGCATAAGTGAATAAAATTTAACGAAAGTTTTTATACCTCTACGACGACTCTTAAGGGGGTTGTAGAAGGTCTATTTATCCATTTCTTCTTATCTTTTCCATCTCCCATCATAACCATCCATTTGCATCATAACCGTCTATTTATTTTTTTTCCTTATCACTTTTTTATAAAAGTAAATGTAAAATATAAGCAGTCATGTAAATGTGGAAGGGTGGTTGAAATCCAAGTCTTAGACAAAGGAGGTTCAGGTTCGATCACCCTAGCCTCATTTTTTTTTTTCCAAAGTCAATTTATCATTTTACAACCCTTGTAAGGGTTGTGAATATTGATCATAAAAAAAAAGAACAAATCTACCAATATTGTGAAGCCGAAAGGATGGTTGATGACTTATGCGAACACATAGTATGCCTGGGTTCAAATCTTTACAAGAACATTTTTCAAAATTGATTTTTTTTTTATCTTCAACAACCCTTATGCGTGTTGTTATACATTTATTAACTACCTTTAAGATATGAGTTGTAAAGTGTAAAGGTGGTCACTTGTCTCTGCAACCCTTTTCACACAAAATGTTGTGGTATTTCATTCTTGTCACTACTCTTTGGACCTCTTTGGTCCTAAGAGTTGGATGGTTTTTATATTGACAACTTTTTCATTGGAAAAAGTTGTAAAACATACTACATTTTACAACTTTTAATTTATGAGTTGTCAATCTACAGTTGTAGATTACTAATTTTCCCATAGTGATGTAACCGAACCTTGTTTATAGAATTTATAGAGTTATGTTCGGTTTTCCCGTAATGTTGCCGAACTTTAGGGTCGCGAAGTTCGGTTGGTTCGCAACCAATATCTAACCGAACTTCACGTTGATTAAGATCTTACCAAGTGTACAAAGTTCGGTTGTTTCACAAACTTCATACCAACCAATATCTAACCGAACTTCACGCAATCAGTGAAGAGTTCAGTTTGTCAAGGTTTTTTGCGAACAAACCGAACATGGTGGGACAAGTTCGGTTAAATTGAAACTCAACATAGTGGGAAAAATAGGACAGTTCAGTTACATTGTATTTTTTTTTTCTTTTGTAATATTGGTAAAGTTCGGTTAGAAAATAGTTTTAGCCTTCTTTGCGAACCAACCGAACATAGTGGAACAAGTTCGATTAAATTGAAACTCAACATAGTGGGCAGAATAGCACAGTTCGGTTACATTGGAATTTTTTTTTAATTTTTTTTGTAATATTGGTAAAGTTCGGTTAGGAAATAGTTTTAGCCTTCTTTGCGAACCAACCGAACATAGTGGCAAAGTTCGGTTAACTCAAAAATCAACATAGTGGGCAAAATAACACAGTTCGGTTATATTGGATTTTTGTTTTTGTTGTTGTAATATTGGTAAAGTTCGGTTAGAAAATAGTTTTAGCCTTCTTTGCTAACCAACCGAACTGGCAGTTCGGTAACCTAATTTTAAATCCTAAGGAACCGAACAGTTCTTCGTGTTCTTCCTTTAAGGAAGTCCGGTTAAGAAATTAAGGTTTTTTTGAAACTCGTCCTAACCGAACAAGGCACCGTAACTTCCATTTGAACCCTATTTTGACGATTTCTATTCAATTAAACGAATCAAAATCAAACCAACTAAACCAAAACCTTATGTAAACAATCCTGGATGTCTTATATATAGGTTAAACTTCCATTTGAACCCTATTTTGATGACTTCTATTCCATTAAACGAATCAAAATCAAACCAACTTTTTTTTTTTTTTTCTCAAAACCAGTTCGTGTGCGGCGAGGGCAGGGGAGGGTCTGATTTTTGTTTTTTGTTAGGATTAGGTTAAACTTTGGTAGTTATTAGTTTAGTTTTAATTTTTAATTAGGACTAAGGGCAAATTGGTAATGTCACTACTTTAGGACATCCCTTATAATTATAGGGTAGATGGCCTTATAAAACAATGGTCCCCAAAAAAGGTTGGTCCCCAAAAAAGGGTTCTAAAACATGGTTGCACGGGGCCCATGACTCTGGCTTAGTATAGTAATATTTAGGGGTGAGCATTTTACCCGTAATCCGTGGATTTAACTGGGACCAATCGTATTTTTGCGGATGGACGCCCAGACCGTTCACTAATGGGTTGGACACGGATGAGATTTTTGAAATCCAACGGATTACGGATTGGGCCTGGATGCAACACTGAAAATCCGTTGGACATCCATATCCGTTGGATTAAGGGCATTTATATAGTTTCTAGAAAATATATAGATAGTTTTGGAACTTTTAAGGTGTTTGCTTGGAATGTTGTCCATGTCACTTCTATATTTATATACATATATAAAATGTGTAGGTTTTATAAGAAGTCATCTATATTAGCTTTATTTTTTCATTATAAATTGTAACTAACACAAATCCATTGGATTATCCGCACCCAATCTGTTCATCCGTGCATCCATTGGATGTTGGATTGGATGCATATGCAAAATTTTAAATCCGTAGTGAATTGGATTGGATGCGGATGAGGTGAAAACCGGTCCATACCGGCCCATGCTCACCCCTAAATTATGAGGGCTGTTTTTGGGCATACCAAAAAATTATCGAGCATACATTTTGTCTAGATTCGGCTCACAAATTGTGAGCCGAACCTTGAGTATGCCCGGTAATTTTTTGGTACGCCCAAAAACATGTCTCCTAAATTATTCCCCTCCGGCTTCTCCTAGTAAATGCCCATGACTCGCACAGGCCCAGCCTGCTAATATTCAGATCCGAATCCTATCTGTTTTGCCCTATAAATAATCACTCATGAAGCCAGGAAACTAGATGAACTTTTCTCGCCGCCTCAAGAAGGGTTTGTAATCTTACTAGATTAGAAAAATTAGGGTTTTAATTTTGTTTCTTCAGAATAACTTTAAGGTTTTCATTGAGTGGATTGAAATAACTTGGGGTTTGACAATGACGATATTGTAATGGTCTCGTTCGTCGTAATGGCTGTTAATCATGGCCTTGCCGACCACTCTATATATCACCACCCATATTCTGAGTTGAATCCCCCAAACAACTCTTTGATTCTTGGTGTTCGATTTCAGTGTTTTTCTAATATGTGTGATTAGATCTAGGGTTTTGACGTATAGTTTGAAATTTTAAAAGAGGCTTATGATTAAAGAAATTTATAGACAAGCATATGGCTGAATCTATTCTATGTCGATTAACCTAATCTTCTCTATGAAGCCTTTTTTCAATTAATTGTTTTTTCTGTCTATTTTTGATTTTTTGATGTTGATATCGTTTTTGATGATGGAGGAGTATTGAAGTGATGATTGTTGCATAGTTCAGATGAGATTCGTCTCTGATTAATTTAAACAGAAATTAGTCTTTCGCTCCTATCTGATCACTCCTTCCTCCTACCATTTTATGTGTCTGTAGATTTTGTCTGTAATTTTACTGTTTTAGCAAAAATCTAGCTTTATCCGATGTCTTTGCAAACTTCTATTCTATTTATTTTCTGTAGTTCTTTAGATTTTAATTTCGATTGGATTATATTTGGTTATCTTCAGGTATAATACTGCTGGTTAATTTATCTTTTTGTATTGTAAGAATCTGAGTGTCGATGATGATAAAACTAAGGCTTGTTTCTCAAGAACATTCGCAGTTGCCGCCTAAGAACTTTCGCCTTTCGCCGGGCTTGAGAGTTAATGCTGTTCTATCCTTCCTTGGATGTCTGAGGCACACTCGTAGAAAAATTGTATGATCTTGATTTTTGATTTCAGGCTAGGGTTAGATTTTTGATTTCTGTGTCTTAAGATGTGTTAAGATGGAGGTGATGATCCTTTCCCCATATTATCGACTATGATTATAATGTGCGTTTTGTTTAAGTCTCTTTCTCAACATAAGAGGTTTTCCAAGCCAGTACTCTGATCCATCTTTTACACTCTCAAATTTCATGTCTGTTTGCATAAATCTATTTTTCTACAGTACTCTGATAATTCGTTTCAGTTGCTAATGGTTTCTTTGCAAATTGTTCGTGTTTCTATGCTAATCCCTTTGCTCTATGAATTTGCTGCTGATTCGGTCTGTATTTTTGATTTTTTTTTCTTGCATTTTTATGGCATTTTCTGTGTTGTATCATGTTTTGAGTTTGACTCCGAGCTTATGTCCTGTTAGCTGATGTGTTCGGATAACTTGTGGACATGAAGTCTCAAACAACTCATATAGTGTGTGTGCGTGTGTTGTCCTAGTAGCTAGCTTCTTCTCTCGTATTTACTGAGATCGGGAGCTTTCATATCAGCACTACATTTTCTAAGACAAAAATCTGACTAAAAACCTTAGTTTCATTTCACTTGGCATATTATTTAGAGTAGTTCTAAACGCTTTCTATTATTTAGAGTAGTCCTAAACACTTTCTGTTGCTTATATTCCCTGTTTGTTTGAGTGATGACAATTATATCTTTATACTCCTGTATCGTTTTGAGTTTAAGCTATTATTCTTGTCCTGTTAACTGGTGGACATGAAGACTGAAAAAATCATACAGCGTGTGTTGTCTATCAGCTTCTTTGAGATGGGAGTTAGTAGGCTGCTAAAAGATGTGAAAGTTTCCCGGATACTTCCGGGAGGATATTTTCTTATGAATGATGAAAATAAACATTTATTTGCATTTGCTGAGGTAACTATTGGATTCCATCAGGTGCAACATTGACGAATGAGAATGAATTTTAAAGATTTATTGTGTGAATGAATTTGATGGTCAAGGACATTAATGAATCAAACCAGACACAACAGATTTGGCAAGCAGAGCAACGTAGAGGAATAGTTGGTTGAATCTACTAATCCTATAATCCTTGAAAGAACTGAACTAATTCAGCAACAACATCACTGCTTGTCACTGCATGTGAAGTATGGATACAACTTGGCACTAACAGTATCACGATTCTAAATCTTATAGTGCAATGGAGGTTGTATTGGTGCTGCTTCAGCTGGGTTAGGAATTGCTACAAACTATCTAGCTGAATTTATGGCTCTTATCATGGCAGGTGAATGGGCAGTGAGCAAACCCTTCATCTCTTTTACAAATAACAGCATTCCATGGGTTGTTCAAAATAGATGGGATAAGATTACACAAGCAATACCCTTCATCTCTTTTAAACACACTCATACAGAGAAATCAACTTCTCTGCTGACAAGATGGCCTTGCAGAATGAAGATGGTATTTATTTTAGATTTTCATCAATGTGAAGTTGTTCTTTAGTTTTGTTTCATTTTCTGGGCCTTGGAAAACTCTGGGCTTTTTTGTAATCTGAAATTTTTTAGTAATAAATTTAATGATTTAGAAAACAAAAAACAAAATTCTTATACCGTACTAAGAGCTATCACTACGGTGCTAGCTATCCCTACCCTCAGCTATCCCTACCCTCAAATGTATGGTGCTCTCCTATCTCTTCCTTATACTAGATGCGTAATAGTACCAAACGGGTACTTACTACTTCATGGAAAAATATTTATTTACGTAAAATAATATTTTAGAGTAAAAAAATAAAATTAAAGGGAAAATTAGGGTAAGGCCCAACCCATGGATAACCCATAATATGAGGCCCCTAGTTTAAAGAAGTTTAAATCTAGGCCCGAGTTATTAAAAGACAAACATACCATTTTATATATTTTCAAGCCCCAAATAAAATAAAAATTTAAATTTAAGCCCAAAATATTAAAATACAGCAAACATGATGTCACAACCATCTTTAACGACCGCCACCACCAACCACCACCTCCGACGACCGCCGCCACCAACCACCACCTCCGACGACCGCCGTCGCCACCAACCACCACCTCCGACAACCACCTCCGACGACCGCCGCCGCCGGCGACCGCCACCACCAACAAACACCTCCGCTGGCGACCACCAACGCCGAAACCACCGGCACCACCAACCACCACCTCCGTCGCGGCGGCCACCACCGCCGACCACCACCGCCGACCACCAATAATATATGAATGTGTAATATGAAGTTACACATGCAACGAGCATGTGTATCCAGAAGTTACACATGGGTATGGCATGAAAGGGTTACGCATGTGTAAGCAGAAGTTACACATGCATATAACATGTGTATCCAAAGGTTACACATCCATATGGAATGTGTAATGAGAAGTTACACATAAAAAAAAATAGACATAAAAAAGTAAACATAAAAAAATTACATGTATTACACTTTAAGATTTATTTACACACGCATCTGTCTAGTGTAACTGGGAGTTACATATGCATATATCTAGTGTAATTGAAATTTACACAACACTATGCACAGTTTCAACAACATTTATCCTACAACTACTACCATGGCTCATTTCATCATTCTCTACCAGCATCAATTCCTGACAAATCCACTGCAATAGCAACATACATTGGCAACTCTGCACCTGTTTATCCTAACATGCATCTAGCATGCAATATTGAGTTCTCAAACACGTGCCATAACTTACCACATATCAATTCCATCGTAACCCATGTCCCGCAACTGCAACCAACACCAATAAACTGAATTATGTATCATTTCAGGTTTACTCAAACTTCTACACATATAATTAGCACATGTAACTAGCAGTTACACATTCAATTAGCATGTGTAACTATAGGTTACATATCCAATTGGCATGTGTAACTAGTAGCTACACGACTTCATAATATGGTCTTGGAGCTAATCTACTATATGCAATTAGCTTGCGTACCCGTAAAGTATGAAGGCGGTCAAAATTCAAAAGCTAACAGTTCCTACAAAATTATACAATTATGTATATTTCATTCTGTTGTCCATACACTGCTTTCGCTATGGACTTGCTATGGACTTAAAATGGTTAACGTAGTTTCACTAGTAGTCCTACACTTACGTAAACAAACCATTTCCATTACTTACCTATAGGCAGAGATATATAAGGGCATCTGGATTTGTTTGCAGTAGCATTAACTTATCACCTCGATCATCATTGACAACAAGCCGATCGTTTCTCTTATTTCAGGAACAATTGCTCTAAATTCTCATACTTTTGCATACTACTAAGAAATTACACATACTTTTGCATACTACTGAGAAATGATGACAGTGTTAATCCATAAGTACATGTCTAGCTAAGGGTTCAGTGAAGGCTGGAATCCAAATACACACTATGAATACTGAAAAGCAAAAAAACTGTGAATTATTATGTATAACGTACCATATCCAGAGTGAAAACCCCTCAATCTGGCTTTTGTCATTCTTCGTGCATGAGATAAAGAGTGAATGTGGTTTGGTTTTCAGCTAATGAATCCATCTTCAACCAACTTCCTAATGTGTTTCTCTGCACAAGACATAACGTAGATACAAACCACAAAACCAGTAAATTCAACCAAAAATAATCATAACGTAGATACAAACCACTAGATCCACATAGCATGTGCAACTAGCAGTAACATATTCGGTTAGCATGTGTAACTATAAGCTACACATTCAATTAGCATGTGTAACTTGCAGATACACATGCATATGAATTGTGTAACTAGGAGTTACACATTCATCATACTTATATATGTCGTCCTTAAGGGAAAATTACCTATGATGACCGCATCCACAACTTTCTAGCAAACAATCATCATGTGTAACTAGTAGCTACACATCCACTTAACTTGTGTAACTAGAAGTTACACATCAAATTAGCATGTGTAACTTATAGTTACACATCTATTTAGCTTGTGTATATATAAGTTACAGATCTAATAAAAAGTTACACATGAAAATAGCATTTGACTCGAGGTTATTAAATACAAACTACAAAGACGTGATTGTTAGAAATTATGAAAGCATACAATTCCAAATTCATATGATAATTTAGACTTCAATCATGCAAATAAAAGAGTTTTATAAATGATCACAACAAAATATAGACAAAAACATTTCGAAAGATGAAATTCAGGTAACGAGACATTTACCTTAAGGTTTGGAATGATCTCCATATCAAGTGCATCAACTTCCATGAGCCTTGCAATAGCATTAAAATTCACCCCACCTGGATATGAGATAGGTGTTAATTTGGTATTATGGATAACAATCCAAATGTATCAATCGATACGTACAAATGTTAAACACGAACTAGTCAGGAAAGAGTTGTTGGTTTTCAATTTCATCTAGAAGTAATAGGAAGCATATACAATCATTAACTCAAAACTCAGCATGTCTAGAAGTTGTTGTTCTGTAACAATATTTTTTGTTCATACTCTTCTCAGTATTAAACAAAAAAACTCACAACAAATTCACAAAAAAAAAAACGAAAAACAACAGAAAAATACAAATTCCATGCTAAAAAATACAACATGATATATATGTGTAACCTAAAGTTACACATACTGTAAAACCAAAAACAGCATGTTTACATCATCAATTTGAAGTTGTTCTTCTGAAAAACATTGTTTCTTCATCCTCTTCTCAGTATCAAACAAAAAAACTCACAACAAATTCACAAAAAACAACAGAAAAATACAAATTCCATGCTAAAATTACAACATGATATATATGTGTAACCTAAAGTTACACATACTGTAAAACCAAAAACATCATGTCTACATCATCAATTTGAAGTTATTCTTCTAAAACAATATTTTTTCTTCATACTCTTCTCAGTATCAAACAAAAAAACTCACAACAAATTCACAAAAAAAACGAAAAACAACAGAAAAATACAAATTCCATGCTAAAAATACAACAGGATATATATGTGTAACCTCAAGTTACACATACTGTAAAACAAGAAACAGCATGTTTACATCATCAATTTGAAGTTGTTCTTCTGAAAAAACATTGTTTCTTCATCCTATTCTCAGTATCAAACAAAAAAACTCACAACAAATTCACAAATTCACAAAAAACAACAGAAAAATACAAATTCCATGCTAAAAATACAACATGATATATATGTGTAACCTCAAGTTACACATACTGTAAAACCAAAAACAGCATGTCTACATCATCAATTTGAAGTTGTTCTTCTGAAACAATATTTTTTCTTCATCCTCTTCTCAATATCAAACAAAATAACTCACAACAAATTCACAAATTCACCAAAAACAACAGAAAAATACAAATTCCATGCTAAAAATACAACAAGATATATATGTGTAACCTCAAGTTACACATACTGTAAAACAAAAAACAGCATGTTTACATCATCAATTTGAAGTTGTTCTTCTGAAACAACATTTTTCTTCATCCTCTTCTCACTATCAAACATAAAAACTCACAACAAATTCACAAAAAACAACAGAAAAATACAAATTCCATGCTAAAATACAACATGATATATATGTGTAACCTCAAGTTACACATACTGAATCTCCTGTATGAGTAGACAACAATGAACAATCCAATACTCAAAAATGAACAAAATGAAAGGAGATTTATACTATCAACAAATCTAAGATCCAGAGTAGTTTAGGTAGATATTTTGAGTACTTACAACCATTTTCTCGGCTGCTTCACGGAATTTATCAACTTTAGCTTTCGATAATCCTTAAAAATTCTATATGGAAAAAGATAAAATCAATTAAAATTTTGATAATGATACCATGACGTTCTCAAGAACTCAAGATTCAAAATCAGAAAGTGAATTTTACCTTTTTGGTATGCATCATCAATCCATTGCAGATGTGGATTTCTGCATCTTGAAGCTTCTTAATGTCTACAACGTTGATTCCTTGAGCGATTACTATATAAAAGATTAAGAAATTGTGTACCTTAGGTACAAAATTGAAAATCAATGAAAGAAATACAGCGTAGGTGAAGATCTATATGGATTTATGCAATTCAAGCTATTTTTACATTTGAATCTGATTAACTTCCTTTCACGTTGAAATCAAATTTCAATGCTGCCGAAGTTTCACTGAAAATATACTAAAAACAACTGAATACGATTAAACAACACGGATCTATCTTGTTACATCAGAGAAATCAACACTATCATGACAAATTATTAAGACCGCATCTATCAGCAAATCAAAACTGCTCTAAATAACCACATCAAAACCAGGATAAACTCAAAATATTAATTCCTACAAAAATCCAAAACGTACTAAGAACATTTTAGATTTAAACATCGCTTCAAATAGATCTTCCTCTTTTTTTTACAAAGCGCACATTTATCATCATTTTCTCAGATCTAAAAAGAGAAGACGATGAATGAAATCTGTGAAAAAAGAAAAAAACAAACCTAAAAAAAAATGAATCAGATCAAAAATTAGTTTCACCGGAGCAGAGACGAGAGAGAGGTGAGAGAAAGTGAAAATGAAAATGAATCTGGAAATGAAATCTATAGCCTATTTCATTATGTATATATAGTAAAGGGCATTTTTGGTATTACGAATTTCACCTAAACCCTAAACTTTATTACCAAGCCCTAAAATCTAAAGTTCTGGGCCTAGAAATATTAAAAAGTGAAAGTATGGAGTAGAGGGTGGAAGATCCATTTTGTGGGGCTTGTAAATGTTGAACCCATATAGTAGGGGGATTCTAGTATTTTTCACAAAATTAAATAGATAATAAAATGAGTTTTAGTAAAAAAAAAAATTGAAAAAAGGGAAGTTTTAAGGTAATATTTTAAAAACCTGAAAAGTTTCTGGTAAAAAATCAGAAAAGTTTCTGGTAATATTTTAAAAACCAGAAAAAAAAACGGGTGCTGAGTACGTGTATGATTTTTCTTCCCTACAAAGCTGATCAGATCTGTTCAACAATGTATGGATGGTGCGTATCGCTACTCGTGTAGGGATATGGGAGACCATAGTGGTTGATTTTTTGGGATTTTGAGAGAAATGGAGGGATAGGGATATGGGAGATCATAGTGGTTGATTTTTTGGGATTTTGAGGGAAATGGAGGGATATGGAAGGGATAACCCTTCCCATAGTGCTAGCTCTTAATATGGTGGATTGCTGCAAATAAAAATTGAAAATGCGTCAAGTGTACTACTGTTTCGGCAAAGACAAAAGTAGAGTCGGAGCGTATTATCGGAGCCAGTATTATGAACTCCATTTCTTCCGATTTGTTTCTTTCTGTGCAACATATCTTTTTAACAGTAATAATTAGATTTCATAGTCTAATAACCAGTTCTTAACTAAACATTTTTACTTGCTCAACTCCTTGTTCATCTTGTTTGAGTTCCTTTTCTTTAACAGAGTCAAGAAAATGGTCACGCCGTAGTTTCATTTGCCGTGGAGAAATTAGGTGATGCACTTATTGGTGAGACCTTTTTCTTACTTGATGTGCGCAGTCAAATCGGAAAGTTGCGTGATGAACTAAGAAGAATGCGGTGCTTCTTAAAAGATGCGGATGAAAAGCAACAAGGTTATTGACACCTTTATAATCAAGATTGATGCTCAGATCGGCTTTTTCGGGGCTGATATGAGCAGATCAATCTTCATAAATCATTCTTCTTATGCTTCATATGATAGGAAAATGTGTTAATCTGTGTTTGGTTTACTTTTTAGGGGTTTTATGGTACCATTGTCTTTGCAATTTTTTGACTTTGTCTCTTGGATGGTTGAATGATTATGCAGAGTTGAGATCTGATCACGTGGGAGGAATAATTCGGAAGAATTCAACTCGTATGCTCATTCTCTGTGCTATTCGGTGATCAATCTGAAGCAACATAATCTTTACTTCCGGCATCATCACCATCATCTCCGTTTTGCAGTTTGGGTTTCACCCCAGATGATTGTGTTGATTGGTTTTCAATTTGTACTGTTTTAATTTTATCGGTTGGATAACAGATCGATTTCTTTTTAGATCTCGTTTTGTTTATGCTGTTAGTTTTAGTTTCAGGATGTTTAGGACTGCTTTGTTACTTTTGAACATGGGTCTTGTAATCTCGGTAATGGTATGCTTAAATTCGGGTCACATCTGTTCGACAGCCCCAGGTATGATGAATATTTTCTCCGGCGATTTTTCTGGCGAGTTCATTGTTTCCCGGCCGATAGAGATTCTGATAAATCGTCCTTGGAAGGTCATGGTCTTCCGAAAAAAAATTAAACTTTGTTATAGGGTTGTTGATCATGTTTCAACGATCCAAGCTCTCCCGTATGTAAGCGGGTGTCACTATTACATATCTCTCCCGTATGTTGGGTGTGATTACTACTGTTACTGGTTACTTGTGATTCTGGTATACGTGATTCTGTTAACTGAGTTTTCTGCTACCGGAGGTTTGTTACTTGGTCATGTTAGAGAATATTTCACGGTATATCCTGTCTTTGGTGTTGTCTTGTAACTTGCAGGTTTATGCTTGTTTTATCTATCAAAAAAAAAAAAAAAAAAAAAATCAAGATTGATGTTGCATGAGATTATTGTTAGCAAGAGGTGTTCACCCTTGGCTGATGACAAGTATGGGAATCCCATTAGAGTTCTAAGTATTCAAAGGTGACGAAAATTTTAGCGCTAAAATAGGGCTTTTTGATAAAATACCCTTGTTGTTCACATTACACTAAAAAAATATCCCGTTTTTTTAGAAATTTGTTAAAGTGCCCTTCTCTTGACCGTTTTATTCAAAAAAAAAAACGTGAAACGCCAGTTAGCAGATGTCAACGCCTACGTGGCAGCGTCAAAAAGACTAAAAAACCCTTCCTACTGAGTCGAGGTGAATCGACATGAATCGCCGAGTCAAAAAAAAAACATGGTCTGATTGGTCTGTTTCACTGACTTGAATCAGACCAATTTTGCACTCCTGAATTCTATCTGTTTCTCAGCCATTTGTTGGCCAAGTTCAGGCCTTTGGTCTTCTTCCTGCAAATGTTCATCTTTACTTTGTTCTCACCCATTCTCCACCCCAAATCATCCACAACTCAAAACAGACCCCCCTGCCGAACCCATCAACCTTCATCACAAAATCTGTTTAACAACCCATTTCCCCATCACCATACACTCGGATTCAGCATCATCATCTCAATCTTTCTCAATCAACCATACCACAACTAAATCTACGCAAAATCCATCTGTTCTTCCACACAACAAATCCTCAATATCCCTTAAATCTACTCCCGTTCATCCCTGTTGATCGATATAATCACCATCAAATCCTTAAATCGTTCCATTTCAGTTTAATCCCCCGTCTTAAATATCTCTTTACCCATCAGAACTCAAACCAATTGTTACACAGAGAAGAGGAAGAAACCATTGTTACACAATAGCCGAAACAGAACAGTACCACAACGAATAACAACACCATCATTCATTAATTTTTCGATCGATTTCATAATCAATTGAACCAAAACCATCAGATCTATCACTAGCAGAATCATACCAAAATCAAACCGTAACATTAATAACCAAAATCATGATTCACTAATCATACCAAGATCAAACCGTAACATTAATAACCTAGTTTTCTAACATCTCTTTGTTTATGGTTTTTTTTTTTAATCTAAAGTCTCTATTAACCTGTGGGAAGAATGAAGAAGAAAAGTTTTGATACTGGTGCTGTTGAAGGAAGAAGCAAGGAGGAGGAAGGAGGGGGCGTATCTTTTGGTTCTGTCGCAAAAAAACAAATGAGCTAACTAGTCTCTCACTATTTAGGGTTATATGCGGGCCTTGATGTAATTCACCATCCCATCTTGACTAAGTGAAATAATCTTGACCAATAATGTGGGCCCAACGCGGAAAATTAAACGTTGGGGGCATTTTAACAAATTTGTAAATGTCGGGGGCATTATTTTAGTGGGGGTCAATAAAACGGGGTACTTTATAAAAATTCCATAAAATATTTGATTCCCTTTCACGGACTAATGAAGTTGGATGGTAAACTTAACGCTCTTAACCTTTTCAACTACCCACCGAATCTCAACAAGTTGGAATTGTACCGCAGCAAGCTGGAGGAAGATCCAGCTTGATGATTCCAAAATTAGCCTCTTTTGAGTATTTTAAAATTAGTCATGTTAGTAGGAATTTTAAACATGTTGTTGATTTCATTTCAAAAATGGTTAGGAAAAACAAGCTTGTTTTGGAAGAATTCAGCCATGATACTAGACATGTTGAATTGATGTTATTCAGGCTTATTGAGCCAGACAATTTTTAGTAATAAAATTCTCTTTTTTATCAAAAAAAAAAAAAAAGATGGAGGAAGACCCGATGGGAACTCTTCGATATCTTCCGAACCTAACGCCTTTGGAGAAGGAAATGGTTCGTTCTACAAGGATTTTCGCGACTCCAATTTTTATACATAAGCGCATTTGATTGAACAACTAACGAAGTTGACTATTCACCAAGGTGGAATGTTGCATCTAAAGGAGTTGTATATACGAGGTTAAGGGAACTGAGTATGCTTCCCGAAGGATTAAGGTTCATCACTAGACTAAGAAAATTGAAAATTGATAGAATGCCGACCATAAAAGACAGGGTTGAAAAAGAAATAGGAGAAGATTGGTATAAAGTCCAACATATACCTTCACTCATAATTACCAACTATTTCTCATAGCTAATTCTTGTGTTTTTGGTATAAAGTCCAATATTTAATTCATCAATGTTGTAGGGGGGACTTGTTATGCTCAATACTGTTAGGGAGGTTATAATGGGTTGGAAAAGTTCTCCTGTTTCTGCTTAAGGGAATCAATTCTGAAAATGTTTATTGGTGGCACTTCCACGGGGTTTATGGAAGATAATTAATAGGGGGAAAGCCACTTTTGTTAGAGGGAAAGCTGACTTCAGTCTAGGTTATTTGATTGCGGGTTAATATTGGGTGGATTTAAAATAAGCTTTCCCATTTAACCCTAATTTTATTTTATGAAGATCTTCTTGATATCGTCTTATGGAACAGGTAATCAAAGGAAACCGTAATCAAAGGAAACATCGTGGTTATGATTGAAGCTTTGGAGCCTGTTAGTAAAGCATAGTAGTTCATTAAGAGATTGTATCTACAAGCGCACTTGTCGTCCGCTAGCAATTTAGGATGTAGCTCTTTGACACTGACTTCTCACTGATGATAGCTGTTGCCTGCTGATGATGTTTGATCAATGAACGGACTGATGCCTAACTCCTTACTGCTGGTTAATTAAGTTTTCAACATGTAATTGAGTAGGTTTATTTCACTAATGATCATGTTGTGTCGGGTCTTACATCCTTTCTCAAAGTGGGATATCGACTTTGAACACTTGGATTAGATTAATTTGATCCCAATATGAAGTACTAATTAAAATATTACAGATCAATCAATACGAAGTACTAATTAAAATGGAAGTGACCAATCATATCCAACTGTTTGAAGTAGAACGCAAAAATATTACAGATCAACTGGGTGAGGTAATTAACTTGTTTATACAATCAACTCCTTTTCCTTTCTCAGTGTTTGCTGATTAGATATGCGAGTTACAATATTTTGTATATTTGTGAAGGTTCTTGATCACAAGAAGCGAGGATAACACGGGAAGTTAAACTTGAAAGGAAAAGAAAATTGATGGGGATGGCTTATTCTCAATCCACCCCATATTGATCCGAAATCAAATATTCTAGACTACGTCAGCTTTCCCCCTAGTAAAAGTGGCTTTCCCCCTATTAATTATCTTATGGAAAGCTCGTAATGCCAAAGCTTTCTCCGGAAACTTTCAAACTTCGTGAAGTTAGAGACATCAAAATTGATGCTTTCAATTGGTCTAGAAGCCTGGGTTGATTCAAGGAAATTCATATGTATAATGTAATTGTGGGTTGGGAATAGTTCTTTTTAAACCCACACTGATTTTACCCCGGGCTTTGTATGTTTTTCTGGAGACATGTTTTTGGGCATACCAAAAAATTACCGGGCATACTCAAGGTTCGGCTCACAACTTTTTTTTTGCCTAGGTTTACTAGGTTCGGCTTACAAGTTATGAGCCGAACCTAGACAAAATGTATGCCCGATAATTTTTTGGTATGCCCAAAAACAACCCTCTTTTTCGGGGTTCCTTTGTTGTGCTTCAATTTGTAAGGTTTCAATTTGCTTCTCTAGCCTCCTTGGCCAGTGGGCTAGTGGCTTTTCTTTACTCTTTCGTTTTTAGAGGTATCGTTTTTTTTTTTTACTTAAAAGGTTAAATTCCATTTACTAAAAAAGAGAAAGAGAATACAAGAGAATAGTGCCTAGGCGAGTCCAAAGATGATGGCAGAGTCACCACCTGGGAAGCACTGACACGGACACGTGACACGGACAAGACACGACACGGACACAGGGACCGGCAAAATTCAAAATCATCAGGACACGGACACGTTTATATATATATTAATTAAATAATTTTTATACACTAATATCATAGTATTATGGTATATCAAATACATTAATCATGCATATACATGAAAAAACTCACTTTTATGCCATTAGGTTAGCCCATATGTACAAATATTAACTATTATACTAATTTTCATAACCAATTTGATTACGCAATTAGAAAAATGAGGTATAGATTTGTACAAGTGCGTCGTGTCGGTGTCCAACGCGTGTCGTGCGTCCGACGCGTGTCTGACGCGGACACGGTACCAATACTGGTGTGTCCGTGCTTCCCTGGTCACCACCAAAACAAAGACAAAAACCAAAAGAGTTGCACCAGACAACTCCAGGACCAAAGAGCAGCCATAAACCAAAAAAAAAAACTGACATAAACAACTATTATCCATATCTTAAGAAGACAAAACTCCAACTATTTGTGTTTCCTAGCAGCGGATCGTTGACCTTTAACCAGATTCTCACTGTTTGGAATTTTGCCATTCCATTTGAGCCTTGAACGCTCTTTTTCTGTTTTCTTGCTAGCTTTGTCTTCATAAGCCAAATAAGGAGCAAATCTATCTGATTCTACATAGTAAAATTCTTCATTATCCTCCCCACAGTCTTCAATAATAAATCTATCTTCATTTTGAGTAGTCTTACTCAACACTCTAAAAGAGTTGTTCACTTTGACCGGAATATCACTTCTCCTAGGCTCGGGCTTACCAGACTTATCAGTTGTTGCAGTATCCCATTTCCCATGTCCCTTTACAATAAAGGGGTTTTGTTTCACATCAGTACTCTTCTTCATAGCTGGAGTCTTGATTGGACTCTTTGCAGAATCACTTACCATGCTGCCATCCTTTACTGCATCCGTTGGATCAGTGTTAGCAGGAGATTTCCTGCTTGAGGTTGTCTCCCAATTCCCATGTCCCTTTACGATAAAGGGATTGTGTTTATCTTCAACATTCTTCAGAATATTTGTTCCCTTTGTTGGAGAAGATAAATCAGAAGAAGAAGTTGGCACCTTTGTTGTAGTGGTATTCACATCAGCACCATTCTTTGTTTGTTCCATAGTAGCACATTTTATCAACAAATTCCCTGGAAAATGAGGGAATGATGCTATTGACTTCTTAAGCCCTCCAACTATAGATTTTGTTGGACTTCTTGACTGAGCAACTTGTACACCCTTGAGACTTGTCCTCTTTTCTGATGAAGATTGCAGAACAACTGAAGATTTGTTGCATTAGGTATCAAATCAGCATCAATCTTTGTGGTTTGCCCTTGTTCCACTGTCGCACTCTTTATCATCAGGATTTCAGCATCCTTCAAAATACTAGTATCACTATTAGGAACCAATTTCTCAGAATTTTCCATCTCTTGACTCCTCTTTTCATTCTGCTGGCCAACATCAATTTCTTTAATCACTTTCTTGTGTACCCATTTTGTTTTCATATTTTTTGAACAATTCTTATCAGAATGTCCAAAAACCAAACATCTAGAGCATTTAGTTGGTTTCCATTGGTATTCAACAGGTAGATCCATTGCATACTTACCATCAACCACTAGTGGGATGCTAGAGGGATAAGAAAAATGAACACCAATCTCTACAAAAATTCTAGCGTAGGCTAATCTAGTTCGTTTGATTGTGCAATCATCAGCCAACATGGGTTTGCCTAAATAACTTGCAATTAATCTTAGACCATATAAATCCCACATGTGGAGAGGAACACCATGAATCAATACTCAAATTGGTACTGATTTAATTTCATAGAGAGATTTCTCTTTGAGCTGGGTCCAAGGTCTCAAATAGAAAAGTTTATTTGAGATTTGTAGAGAACCCGTATCTAGAACTAGCTTTCTATCTTCATCATCTGAGAATTCAAAAACAAAATCACTATTTCCATGTAATTTTATACTTACCTCCTTGAATTTCCAAACTTTGCTTAGGGAAACTTGAACAGCTTTGAAGGATAAACGATTTCCGACAAAGAAACCTACTACCAGATTCTCACACCACTTACTACCTGCAGATTGATTATCATATTGTACAACCACTATCAACTTGCCATCAACCTTATAGGGAGGAGTGTATTTTATTGATGGGTGAGGAGCTACTACTCTAGGAGTAGGAAATAAAGATCCCCACTCTCCTGAATAAGTATTTAAAACTAATGGGTTAGGGTTTGATGAAGAAGATTCAGATCGGCTACTTGAAGTAGGATTGACCACCCCCATGCTAATCTCAGAACTAATAGAAGGAAGATTGATCTTGCTTGAGTTTTCAACATTGAGATTTAAAATTTCAGGTACCTTCTTCAAAACTTCAGAGGATTTCTTCACTGAAATTGAAGAATCAAGAGCAGGAAAATCTATAATATTATCGGATGCTAACGAAATAGCAGTAGGTAAACCATTGTTACTAACAAGATTTGATGTTAAAACTGAAGAAAGAGATGATTCAGAGCCGCCCACCATGAATCCAAATGCGAAGAAGATAACCTAAAAATTTCGCCCCTTTTTTGGCGCCACATCAGCACTCATTCTCTCTCTTGCATTCATGAGGCAATACGTTACATATGTGCAAGCATCATGCTTGATAATACCTTTTGAGGTATCTTTCCTTCTGTGCCGAGAAAAAAGAAAAAAGAAAGTCAAACTATGTTGAAGTAATAATAGTGGTGGATTTCCAAACCACATATATCACTATCGTTACAGCTATAACTTCATGTTGTTGGGCTATCCCTCAACACATGTAACTCTATACTAAAGTATGGTGCATGGTACTAGTAAATGCATGCATGGTACTAGTAAATGCATGTACCAATTCATTTCTAATGCTACATTAAACACCTACTCTATTGTATATGCCTTCCGCTTCAGACTTAAGTGTGAAACACAACCATATTTATTATTAACGTCTTTGGCTCCTATCAACATTACATTCACTTTCTTTTATATATCTGGTTGGGGGCATTGAATCTCGTAGATGATGTTGATGTTACTTATTTATAATAGTTCACGGAGCCATTGCTGGATGAACTATGGCTTCTGAAGTATACAAAGATATGAACTTTCAGCAGGTACTGTTTTCCTTGAACATCTTATGTCCTCGAAAATTTGCAAAGCTATAAGCTTAAAAATTCAGGGGAACAAAGCTTTGTCCTTCTATGCATGTGAGTTGTATTTTGAACTTTTTTTCCTCGACTCACATTGGTTGGCAAATTCCTGTTTGTAGTCGGTTTGCCCCTTATCAGCTGCATTCCTACATAAAAAATAGAAACAAAGGATTCTTTGAAAGACAATGGGTAAATACTTGCAATGAGATTCTCCTCATTTCCTTTCATAGATCGCATTCACGAAGGTTATACGTCTTTGCTAATTTGCGTTTTTCTTTCCTAGACAGCATAAAGAAAAGGTGATTCCTCGCTCTGAGCTACATCCACAAATGTGAAACTAGTCTTTAAGTTGTGAAACACAACCATATTGTTATTTACGTTAGGTTAATAGAATTAGGGTCCTGTTAACATATGCACCCATGAATCGGATAGCATGGTATTAATTACGGTAGTATTTTGTGAAACAATCATTCCAGCCTTTTACATCGGTGAAAACACTAATTTCCGTTATTGCCCTTCTATTAGAAGGAAATTATTGTCTCTCTCCTTTTTATCTCTCCAACTCTGTTCATCTTCCTCTCTTTTTTCTTCCGACCTAAAGTCAATAAAACCGATTTTGATTGATAATAACTCAAGAAAAGTTAACAAATCGTGTGTTTGACAATCCATAAACAAAACTGAATTTGAAGGGGAAAAAATCAATCAAATGATTCAAAATCAGCAATCTTTATTTTGAAGTTGAGATAAATATTAGATCTGACGATGGAAGAAAAAAAAACGGAAAAAATGTAGGAAAATTTGGAATAACGGGAAGTAAGTACACGGACAAACTTTCCTTTAATATCACAAAGTAATTTTATTATCCTGCCATCAGTTGATTTGTCTATGGTGATTTCATGAAAGTAGGAAGATATAGAGACGTGCGTGAAAGATGAAGAAAAATGACGAATAGTCAAATACATACGTTTCATGTTCCAATGCTTCCCATGACCCTATAAGGGTATTACTGGAAGTATAATGATATTTATTAAAAAATTATTAATCAAAACTTATTCTTTTGTTTTCACGAGAAACTTAGATTTCCGATATAAAAGTAACTCAATTAATGAGTTGTTAGCGTATGCATGTATGCATACGTTAACATTTGCCATAGAATTATTATAGCTGGGTTTGTAAATAGTTCGAAGTCTAAAATTAAGTTAGTAATTTCTGTATTTAACCAACTTTCCTAACTACCAACGCAGTCAACCACGGTCCTGGGAGTCAAAATCTAATTTGAAACTTTTAGGACCCCAGAGGCAATACTGGTAAATTTTTGTGGACCCACAGTCAAATTATCCTTTTTTTTCCGTTTCTCTCGACATGAAATATAGAGAGGTAATTTTGAATATCATCTTAATTTTGGAATTACTGGTGGTGATTGATGTATTGCGGATGTTGCCAACCAATATTGAAATACTATATGTGTCTCATTTCTGTAACATTTCCAAAATACCAAATATGTCCTTGGTAGGAGTATAAATTATAAGAGATGGTGTTAGAGAGAGGGGGACCAGATATCACGGACATTGGAAAACGGATCTTTGAGATTATTGTGGACCAGTGCAATAACCTTTTTTGTACCATTATATATTTTATTTTTGTTAGGATAGATCATTACAGCAGGGAATATCGAGTATTGTTCACTACATGCATCAGTCTAATACATAAATCGCGACACAAGTGCTAGTCAATTCGGCTTCCATCCGGATTGGGCATCATCGATGGGACGGAGTGTACAAGGTAAGGACGTGGGCGCGGGAATTCCTCAATCGCGAACTTGTAAATAACCAGGACAGAAGTGAATGGGGGAGATCCTCCCAGTAGCCCTGTCTCCTGGGCAGGGATAAATGTGGATTTGCTAAGCTAAAGGTCGCGAATGCGTAAACCCGACTAGACAGTAGACCCGCTCCCTGTCCATAACAACAAGACACGGGATGTGTCAAGGATTATTCTTGCCTCTGGGAAAGTTGCGTCTCGACCTGCGATAGCCGGTGTAAAACTTTGTCGTCTACATTGGGGATATGAGCTTTACGAGTACGTATTTCTGCTCGACCTGGTACTTGCTACTGGAAAAGAGCTTTTGGTTTTGGTTTTGGTTTTGGTTTTGGTTTTGGTGTTAGAGAGAGGGGGTTTAGTTATATTTTAGAACATTGTGTGATTAATGAGAGGATCTCTTCTTTTAAACCTGATTGTTGTTTCTAGGGGAATCATAACACTTAAAATAAACTCCAATGGGCACATCAAACAACTTGGTTTGGTGATTATACACCTATATTAGGACTGGCAAACCATTAAAACGGATGAGCAAACCCTCAAATAAAAGGTTTTTCATATTGCGTCTCATACAGAGTCGATCGTCTCAACCTGAGACAACTTGGTTCATCAGAGACGATCGTCCCATACAGAGCCGAGACTCGTCTCAAAGAAAGCCGAGTATTGTTCCTCATTAAGCCGGTCGGTTCATATTGAGACGACAACAACTAGTGACATCCAACGACTATCAATCCTTTTCCTATAAATTGATTCTATTTCAACTCCAAAATCACGCCTGCATTATATACCAACATATTTTCTGTGCAATGGCTCAACCATATATTAATCCAGCTGAATTTACGATGGATGAAGATTTGTCGCCCTGTCGAAACTACGTCGCTCTATATCCGGCTAGGGGTGCAGAGCGACATCAAAATGGGGTAATGAGTATGAGTTATATCCATAAAATCTTTGATAACTTCTGCAATGATACTGGCAACCCCAAAAATCGCAATGCAGCTGGGTTGTTTTGCTGAATTGGAGATATAAAAGATGAAGTTAGAGAATTCATAGCTTTGGTTCGGCTAGTTAGCCATTATAGACTGAGTGGTGAGACAAATGATGATGTTGTATTGCAAGCTCTAAAGGAATGACGAATATGGAAAAAAATAATTTTTACTTTTGAAGCTCATTACGTAATCTTAAAGGATTTTTTGATATCTCGTTTTGGGTATTGATAAGTACAAATACCGCTCGAGTGAAAGTTATAATTTCATTTCTAGATAAATTAGTACTTATGTAACAGTTATAATAACTAATATAATTTTAGCTTACAAATACTAAAAAATAATGATAATTTTAGTTATTCGGCTCCACTCCAGTTCTTGTAATACGTCCCCCCTTGCATCAAACTTCCAAATCCACCATAAGTTCTCGCATATTGAGACCCTTGAGCATCATATCCTCCCCCAATTTAGTTTCCCAACCATGGACATGAAGGATCAACAGGAGACCCATCAAAGTTTAATGATATCATATAATCTTGATAACCTTTGGGACCTTCTTCACTTTCCTAATGATATGGAGATTGCTGAACTTGACGAACTGGAGAACCCTGCATTGGAAGATATGGAGATCGTGGCACATCAGGTACTTATGTTTCTCGCACTACATCCTGGGACGATGGAGTTATTGTATGCTGAGAAAAATTAGGATTGCAGTTCAATATATCCCCTAACGCGCACAATTATTAGTGTTAGAGCATTGCTCGGTCGAACTCGCAAGCGTTGCTATCTCAAGCTTGTTGTCAATTTTAGTTGCCAAAACTATAAGTCTTGATTTCTAGTCTACTTATAGCTGAGTCTCCGACTAGGATAGAAAAGCGTAGTTAAGCTCTAGACTCCACAGTGTTCATCATATAAGACGAAGAACTACTCAAGGAACTGGTGGAACTTCATCGACTAAAACGTATGTGGACACTTGAACTTATCTATCACTCAAAAAGTATATCTACTCTATCTCATATCTTGAGACAAAAGTCAATTATACACATTTGCTATTTTGAGCCGAGTTTATCTCGCTTATCTATTTATCGAAATATGTGTTGGTAAGCTTTCGCTTTGGCCAAGTTCATCTTTACAAGTGACGAAAGTCATGTTGATTATTTAAATATCTTGAAAATTGCTTTGATGAAAAATAGTGTGTGAATAACCTCTATTTAACATCCTCTAAGAATGTTTCAATAGTTGAAATAAAGAGTTTAGAACATGTAACCATCTTTGGATATAAGCATTTAATCTGTTCGCGCTTTAGTGTATAAGTCCAAAACCGTGAACCAAATGTATGCATATTTGTGTGTGTACTAAATGGTTTATGGAGACTGGGTATGTATGCGTACCCGTACGCATACTGGCGGAAAGTTCACGTCCGTGAATTTCTACTGAGTTTGGAAACCAAAACAAATTAAAATACGGTTACCTAAGTATGCGTATTCGTACGCACACTTAAGTGTGTTACTATCTAAAATTGGTTTTTCATGAACTAAAACATTTATAAATTAAGGAATACAATTTGAAAACCGTGGCTATAATGTTCATGAATCGTTTCGAGTGAATCAAAACTGGTTTTGCTTCGATTGTGTCTTGTATACTTCTCTGAGATCTAAGCAATTGAACAACTCTCTAACTAGTTCTTTTGAGTCATTTGAACTAGTTATGTTGAAGATGAATATGGTTGATATGAAAGTGCTCATATGGATAACGATTTGGTTAACTACTGTTGAAGGTGTACACGTTTAAGTACGGTTGGATAAGCCTAAATGAACGTGCATTTCATTTGTGTATAACAAGTTAAGTTCGATCTAACAGTTGAAAGATATTAGCTTGAATTTAATCAGGTTTTCATCGAACTGTGAATATTGACTGCTTTGTTTCCAAGGTAACTTAGATTGCAAACCCTGATTTGGAGACTCTATAAAAGAGAACTCTAGCAACTGGGAAACCTAATCCCCACACCTCCTGTGTGATACTAGTTGTATAAGCTAGAGCTGATTCTCCTTTAACCTTAGGTTTCTACCGATACCCTGTAGGTTAACAACTTGAAGACTTCATTGGCATTGTGAAGCCAGACCCAACTATTTTCTTTGTAGTTGCGTGATCTGATCTTGCCATTTATATCGTGATTGAGTACAATCGTAAGATTGGCTTGAGATTAATCTTTCCGATAGGCAAGATCGAAAAGTAGTCACAAACATCTTCGTCTCATCATTTGTGATTCCACAATATCTTGTTTCGCTAGTCGATTAAAATATTGTGAGGTGATTGATAATTCTAGGATGTTCTCCGGGAATATAAGTCTGGGTTATCGATTGGTTCCTGTTCACCCTGATTTATCAAAAGACGGAACAAAACTTGTAGGTATTTCTATGGGAGACATATTTATCTATTCCTGTAGACTTTTCTATGTGATACAAATTTGTTTATTAAAGTCTTCGACTTTGGGTCGTAGCAACTCTTAGTTATGGGTGAGATCAGCTAAAGAAATCAAGTGCGTAGTATCCTTCTAGGATAAGAGATGTAAGGAGCGCAAATAAACCTTGAATCAGTGTGAGATTGATTGAGCTTCAACTACAGTCCAGACCAAAGTTAGTTTGTAGTAGGCTAGTGTCTGTAGCGGCTTAATACAGTGTGTGTTCAATCTGGACTAGGTCCCGTGGTTTTTCTGCATTTGCGGTTTCCTCGTTAACAAAACTTCCGGTATCTGTGTTATTTCTTTTCCACATTATATTTTTTTATATAATTAAAATATCATAGGTTGTGCGTTGTATTGATCAATTGGTAAATCCAACCTTTAGTTGTTGATTGAAATTGATTAATCCTTGAACATTGGTCTTTGGTACCATTCAAGTTATTTCTCTTGTATTTAATGAGGCTCACAAATTTCTATTTTTTCGAGTGAGGATTGAATCAAGAAATTAAGATATAACTCTTTGGTATACTTTTTATTAAGATTGAGTCTGACTGTCTAGTTGATTCTCTTAAAAGTATACTGGAGTTAGTCCATATAGATTACTAAGCGAAATATTGGGTGTGGTTGTTAGACTCCCATTTTTTCAGTTGGACGTAAATACGTGTAGTTTCCATATCTCTTAACTCCATTTGATTCAATTGTTCGATCAATTTTTCTTGAGTTACCGAAGTGTCTGTCTAAGAATTAGGGCGCTCGAGACCTTGCGACACAATCTTAAGAATTTGACGCTCTCCGAAAAGATTAAAAGTCTCAAGCTCCCAACTCAAAGCTGGCAAATCAGACCCCGCCGACGAGGAAGAAGATCTCGTTTGTCATCGAGTCGAAGAAGATGAAGGTCCCGTTGTAGAATAACTGGTGAAAGTTGGAATCATTTGTGGCGCATGTGTTGGAGCATCCAATTTCGGTAATGCTCTTCCTATTGCAATAAAATCCAGACCATAGATATGTAAAACTTCACTAAGAATTATTGGCTCTGTAACACTCTTGTACCATATCTCATACTGATCTTCATCACAAGGGGTGAATTTAGTCTCATACCTTTGCCAACCTCTTTCCTCTAGATCTAAGTATTTCGACCTGTACACGGTAGTTATTCTTGGAGGATTGAGTGGCACTCCCACTCGACCAACTAACTGTGTAGCACATCTCTCCCAAAAAAAATAAACACCAATGTTACTGACAGGAATATACAACACCATGCGCTGCAGTGTTTTTTTTTTTTAATCCTTCTGACTGTCTCAGTGTTGTATTCTTCAAAATCCTCATAAGACCTCCAAATAACATTATATTTGTTCCTAATCGATATTTGGGGACCTCCACACATGAATGTCATCCCGTTCATTTTTTTGTTGTCTTTGCTTCCAATTAACACCTTCATACCTTACTATCATTGGCCACAATTTCTTCGTGTAGTCGAAAAGTCTTGGTACACCAATGTGGAAACATGCATACCACCAGAGTTGGAGTAAAATACATATAAAGGAAAGTAAACTATATTTAGTCTGAGGAATGTATTAGCGTATTGTAGTTGTTAAATATTTGTACACTGATATAAAGCTAAAGAAATGGATTGGTGTATTTACCTCAAGGATGCCCCAACAACCTTCAATGTTTGACCCCCCACAACATGCGAGATCAAGAGAAATGTATAATTCAGCTAATATAGCGGACCCCCAATCATAAGTGGCAGCCTTTTCCATATCTTTCAACGCCTTTATCCACACCCCACTTGAGTACTTGAGTTTGAGTTTGGGAAAAAACATGAACCGAGTATCCATAAAATAAATACCTTAACCATTTTTGTATCTTTAAAAGGGTCATACCCTTCCATGCTAGGATCGTTACCACCATGAAGTTCGTTGACTATAAATACCTTTAAACCGGAATTAGCAATTCTATCACCTCTTAAAGATAAATGATTTCGTTGTGTTGTTACTTGGAAGTACAATGGAAGTGCATCTTTGTATTGTTGTTCTTCTAACCAACTATCTTAGTCAAATGGAGGATCATATCCCGCTCCAGAAGGTATCCCAAGTAGGAAATACAAATCTAATGGTGTTATGCCTAAAAATAAAAAATAATTTTTTCATTTCATTTGTAATACTCGTATTAATTGCATAAATATAAATCAAAAGATTAAACATACCTATTTCGAAGTCATGAAAATGAAACGTGTGCGTAGTATGCCATCCACGCTCCATCAATATACCCACCAGTTTGGGCGAATTTTTATGCGCTTTGATATGGTACAAAGTAAACCAAGGAAATCGATCGACAATATTTTTAACACCAAGAGGAAGTTGGTTATCAACTTTATGAACTTTGTACCAACCACCTCTTGTTTTATGTAGAGAACTATCCCTCTCAACCTTTGTCGTCATATGACCTTCACTAATTACCAATTCTGGACATGTGAGCAATCGTGCATTGTTATCTTCCTCCGGATCTTGTCCTCTCCCTGGTAAAACTTCATTGTGTTTATTTTTTAGGTGGTTTTTTGTTTCTTTGTCGAATAAAATCTTGAGATCGAGAATCCATGGTAATTAAATGGGTATTAAATATGTGATTGGAAAACTTTATAGAAGATTGGATTTTTGAAGAAAAGATGTAAAGAAGATTGTATTTGAGTTGAAGAGATGTAAATAAGATTGGATTTGAGTTGATATTATATAGAGAAGAAAAGAATTTGTTGTGAGTAGAGAAGATTGAATTTGAGTTGAATTTATAAGGAGTTGGAAATGTGCCCATTTTTTTGCAGTTGGAAATTTACCATTGTCGATCCACACTGAGCCGAGGCTCGTCTCAACTGGTCCGATCATCGGTTCCGTTGGAATCGATCGTAAACCCATCTTAACATAAAGTTCCATCTCAACCCATCATTGCAATTCCCATACACACTGTCACATCTCAGTCATCAACATCACCAGTCTCTGTCAGTCCCATCAGCAGATCACAACCAGAAACTTTAATTCGTTTCAGACCCATCTTCTATTCCTTCTCAGACTCTCAAATAACACAACACAACAACATCTTCTCTATCTTATAGAAACAATTTTAGTATTAGCAAACAACAACCAAAAGAAAACTCCAAATTTATACGATTCGATCTTATTTCAGAATCCTAATTCACCACCTGCAACTGATTCTTCTCAATCTCATCATAATTATCTGTTGCATCTCATCTTATTACATATCTCCTTCTCTATTTCAAACAGATTTAACAAACCCATCAAACCATTCAACAAAAGAGTTGACCTTAATTTAAATAATAACGAAATCATTTACTGTGAACAAAATATATAAGAGATTTTGTTCACAAACGAAAACTCAATAGAAACAGAATCGAACACAAATGCAATAAAAAATCAACAAAATATATAAGAGATCGAATGGAACCCTTGGCCATTGAATGAAAAAGATATAGCTCCCTCAGATGTTCTGGATAAACAAAAAGATTCAATTCATTAAGACCGAAAGGAATCTCAGAATTAGCATGGTAGTTAATCATCACTGGGAACTCAATAATTTCAAATCTTGATAAGAACCCTAATCTCTAAATGCATTGAATAACAGATACCCTTAAAAAATAATTCTAAAAAAAACGAAAGAAATTTTGGATGCTCAGATCTATAATATGGATACAGTTTAATTCCTTGACCTTCCACAAAGGAAGGCCTCGTAATGAGATGGGATTGCATCAAAATCATCATCGCATCATCAAATCAATAATCATAATCAATACAAAATAAAAATAGGAGATTTCTAAAACTAAAATAATATTCAGTTAAGAATTTCTCTATCATAAAGAGTAAGAACAAAGTAGTTGTAGTAGTTAGCATGTAAATAACTAGTAGATTTCTTAGAATCCGATAGATTTAAAGGAGTTTTCTTCATTTGAGAGTTAGGTTTTAATATGTGTTAGAGAGGCGAAAGATAAGATATGAGGGGAAAGTGAGTGAAGGGAAGTGAGAGGAAAAAACTTTGATTTTATGTTAAAGAATTTGGAAGATGATAAGGTGGGGTCATACGGATTATGAAAATCTTTGGACGGTAGGGATTTGATTTAACACTGTCATACGGATCAAGGAAAGTGTGTTTTCTTTGTGATTTCTCTTTGTGCCTTCGGTTTGAATTTTGACTAGTCACGTAGGTCATGAAGTAATTTCGACTAGTTATACAGGTCATAAAGTAGCTTTAGTTCACACTGGTAGACTCAATAAGCATACAAACTATGAACCAAGAAGCTCCAAGAGGGTTCAGACTTCAAACTTAGCATGATATACATCATCGAAATCTATAAATATGAATCTCAATGTCGATTTGAACTTCAAATGTGGTATAACAACATACAAACTATGAACCAAGAAGCTCCAGGAGGGCTCTGGCTTCAAACTTAGCAGGATACATCATCCAAATCGATAAGTATAAATTTAGGTATTGATTCAAACTTCAAATATGGTATAACGGCATACAAACTCCTCGGTCGAACTCTCAAGCTTTGCTATCTCAAGCTTATATAGACTTCAATTATACACATTTGGTATTTCTAGCTGAGTTTATCTCGCTTATTTATTTCTTGAAATATGTATTGGTAATCTTTCGTTTTAACGAAGTTCATCTTTTATTTTTGACGAAAGTCAAAAGATGATCATGTGAAAATCGCCTTGTAATATCTTACATGATTTTGTGAGACAGTCATTTGATGTAGACTCGGAATGTTTCGTATTGATCATTCGATCACTTGAAAATTGCTTTGAAGCTAATAGTTTGTGTGAGACAGCTATTTTCGTCTTCCAAGAATGTTTCAATGATTGAATTGAGGGTTTAGAACATGTAACCATCATTGGATATAAACATAGTGTGTAATCACACTTGTGTAAATTCGAAAACCGAAAACCATGGTATGCGTACCCGTACGCGTACTGGTTGGTTGTTGAAAGTCCGGGAACTAAGTATGCGTACCCGTACGCATACTGGCGGAAGTCCAAATCCCGTTAATTTCTACTGGAGTTTGAAAGTGTAAGTGGTATGCGTACCCGTACACGTACTGGCGTAACCAAACTCAGTCCGGCTACTTAGGTATGCGTACCCATTTGCATACTTAAGTAGGTTATGCTCTGAAATCGGTTTGTTCATGAACTAATATATTTATATAATAAGGAATGCAATCTTTTGCAAACCGTGGATATAATGTTCATGAAATGATTCGAGTGAATCAAAATCGATTTTGCTTCAAATGTGTCTTGTATACTTATATGAAAATATAAACATATTATGTTATTGTTCAGTTTGATGGTGAAGAAGATGTGAATTTATTATTTTTACATAGTTCAGATGAGATAAATCTCTGATTATAACTTAAACATAAATTAGTCTCTCTCTCATATCTGATCAATCCTTCCTCTTGCCATTTGTTTTTGTCAATTGAACTCTTTTAACAAAAATGTATTTATGAATCTTTCGTATCCATGTTGTAGAATCAAACGTAAATAAAAAGTTGATTATATTATGTGTATTTAACCTTCAAAAGAAATTATGACAAATAATCATGATTATATTATCTTAACCAAGAAGAAATCCTCTTCTGCAGAATAACATAGAGAGTGAAGGGAGTGTATGCGTCTACAAAAGAGAAAAACCTTAGAAAGTCTGTCACTTGTTCACTAATAAAAATATTTGGGATATTAACAAGCTGCGAGTATGTTTTGACACTAATAGGAAGATACAAGAAATTCAAATACCAATTGATAGTCTGAATGACGCAGCTGCTTGGAATCTCAGTAAAAGTAACTCTTCAAACTCGAGTAACAACATCATTACCGACTGGATAAAAATTTGGAATTTATAGGTGACTCCTTCTATTATGGAAAGTTTCCCACTGAATACTACCAACTAGCATGAAAGTGGCAACCATTTTACCGGAAGTTAACACAATATTTGTACGCAAAGGGAATCTCTAACTCATCTTTTTCTTAATTATAGCTATGCCAAACAAATATGTATGCATCTAAATTATGATATGAATTATGTGATGGGTAACAGTTTGGCATTTCATGAATGGATAAGTTCTTGGTTTGATGATAGAAGTAAAGGAAATCTACCTATATGATGGCCATAATTTTGTAGCATCATCATATGGCATATTTGGAAAGCTAGGTGTAGCTTTGTATTTCAAAAAGTTAAACTAAATAGTGTAGCAACAACAAAATTGATTATTAAGTTCAATAATAGTTTAGGGAATGTTATTAGTCCAAATTATAATATCATGCAAACCCTGTACTATATCCTTATAATTTCATGAGATCGGATCCATCTGCCTCACCTTTTTTTTTTGTGTGGAAATTGAATAATTGTCCCTATTATCCATGGGTCTTCACAAATATCCTTGGACCCTTTAATTATATCCCTACTTTTATAAAATGAAATTAATTTAATAATGAATACCAAATTTACCCTTTCTATCATGTTCTCACCGAATGAAAAACCATTTCAATTTTGTTCTCAAGATCCAATTTTTTTCTTCTCTTCTCCTCTCCTCCGGCAACAACCATCACCACGACTATTGCTTCTTCCTCTACCTCTTTCATCCACCACCACCGTTTCTACTTCCTCCACCTCTTTCAGCCACCACCACTGTTTCTATGTCATCCATCTCTATCACCTCTTTCTGTTCTCAAAATCAGATCTAAATTTACTCTGCCATTACCTCCGCTACCACCTCCTCCACCACGAGAAGATTAGCCACCTAAGAAAAATCAATTTGTACTTGTTTTTAGTTCATTGCTACCTTCTAAATCTGAAGATCCAAAAATAATAAGAGAAATTATTATTGGTTTTTTTGATTTTGTCGATGAAAAATTGGGTTTATATATAGACAAATTATTAGAAGAATTTTTGTTATCTTGGAGAAATTGTACTCCTTCAGTTCAAAGGTGTAAGTACGATCTCATTTAAATCCCCATTAGGTTGTGATTTATGTGTGTTTTATTAGAATTTTTTATGAAATTATATTTTTAATGTAATTTATTGTTCCCTAATATGTAATCATGGGAAATCCCCAATTCATTTGATTGGTTTTTATTTAGCACTGATTTTGTAGGTTTTCAATTTTTATAATATTGTGTAGAGATTGTGGATTTCAACGTATACTCTTGATATTGTATTGTTGGTGGTAGATATTGTGATACACTGGTGTTGACTTCCTGTTGTTGATGTGGTGGTGGTGTGGGTGTTTGTAGAAATGGAGGTGATGGTGGTAGCCTTTGTTGTGGCAGTGAGGGTGTTGGCGGTGGCGGCGGGTGGTGTAAATTGTGTTGGTTTCTATTCTTATTAGTATTTTTTACTGCTTGGAGAGGTTTTCTCTTACGTCATCGTGCTATATTTTTCAGGTCCCTACTGTGTACTTGCGTTGATTTTTTCACAATAGTTCAGTGAAAGTAATACATAATTCATAGTCGAATTCATGCTTAGTGTTTTAGATTTATCTTATTTAGACATGCCTTGTGTATAAGTTACTAGTGTCAAATTTAAATTGTATCGCAATAAAGTTGATTGAGTTCTAGGACATTTTGATGTTGTTGTAATTTATTTTATTACTTTCTTACTTTCTTTATGAACACAGGGGTCTTCATCGACATGCTTCAGAGGAACTGGAAAAAACATTTCCTGGTGAAGTGGAAGCTTACTTGGAGATACGTGCAACTTCTATTGTTGTAAGTTAACTAACTGAATTCAATATTTTATGATGTTGTGTTGTCACTCATTCATATATTGTATACTGCTAATAAAATGCATTACTCGAAATGTTTCTTAGAAGTCTGCGACATCCTATAGAGTAATTTAATGTTTTACTCATTTACTTATCTTGGTGATATGTACCACTAGTGACATACTATAGAACAATTAAATGCATATTTAAGATTTAGAATCATTACAAGTTTGTAGGATACACATAAAGTTCAGTTACAGTAGTTAGATACTTCACTGACTTCCTAGCTACACACCTCAAAATAATTATTCACCTGATGGTTTTGTCGATCACATAAAAAAAATTCTGGACCTCAGTTTTTATGGGATCAATTGTGGTTATTGATCCAATTTATGGGATCAACTACTATTGTTGATCCAATTTTTATGGGATCAAATACGGTTGTTGATCCATTTATGGGATCAACTCCTGTTGTTGACCCAATTTTGTATGGGATCAACTACGATTGTTGATCCATTTATTGGATCAACTCTTGTTGTTGATCCTTTCAACTCTTATTGTTGACAATATTTCCTTGGATAAGTATAATCATGCTTGTATTTTAAATCATGCTTGTAGTTTAAATCATGTAAATTTATTCCAATGTTGAACTTGTGGTGCAATGGTAGCATGACTGACTCCATGTCAGATGATGCGTGTTCGACTCACGCCAAGTTCACTCCATTTATATGGATCAACTTTCATTGTTGATCCAATTTAGGGGATAAACAGCCACTGTTTATCCCCTAAATTGGATAAACTTCTACTGTTGATCCTTTTTTTTTTATCAACTACCGTTGTTGATCCCCTAAATTGGATCAACTTCTACTGTTGGTTCTATTTTTATTTGGATCAACTACTGTTGTTGATCCAAAAATATTTAAACCAGTGGTGGGGCCGGCGACGACGGTGGTGGCAGCGACGACGACGGTGACAACGGCGACATACTAGTGGTTGAGGATGGTGTAATGGTGGTGGTGGAATATTGGTGGTGGTGGAGGTTGGTAGGTGGTGGTTGTTGAACGGTGGTGGTGGAATGGTAGTTGAATGTTGGTGGTGGTGGTGCTAGTGGTGGTGGTGAAGTGATAGAGGAAGAAATTTGTTGTATTTTGAAATAAAGAAAAATATTATATGGGTGAGGGTATTAAGGTAATCTAATATTAAATGTATAAGGTTATAAAAAAGTAGGGATATATTTATTGTTGTATAAGGACATATTTATTGGGTGTCAAAAGTAAGGACATATAAATAATGTACCCTTTTTTTCCAAATAATATTTAATATTAAACACTGAAAATTTACATAAAGTTATATAGTTCCAAAGAACTATCACAAAGAACTAAAAAAGACACTAAATATGAACAAAAGTACAAATTTTAGCTCAAAGTTAGAGTTATAGTAGAATCTAAAATAGTGTTGGTCTGGATTTTCCAGAGTTCCTACGAAAGTTGGCCTAGTGTCAAAAATGATCTTCTCCCCCTTGCTAAGGTAGGCTCCCTTCTTTGCTAGTTTATCTGCAGAGTGATTCACCTCTCTGTAACTATGAGTGAATTCCCAAGTAAGAACACTAGAACAAATCTTCTGCCGTCTAGGTTGTGCAAACCGTGGGATTTTCTTGGCCTGGAAAGCTTGTATCACTGAATTAGAATATGTTCTAAAACATAAATGAGGGAAGCCTTGACTTACTGCCCATTCACCTGCATTAATAACTGCAAAGACTTCTACATAGTAATTAGTTGATATCCCCAATCCACCTGAAACTGCAACTAGGAAGTCACCAATACTTCTTCTTCCAATGAAGCCATATCCAGATATCTCAGGATTAGCTCTGATGCTCCATCACAACACAATAATACTTGGTTTGGTTTAGGCTAACCCCTATGGGCTAGATTGGACTACTAGATTGGCCAAAAAGTGTTGCAAATCATGAAAAAAGTGTGGGAAAAAAGTATACACTCAATCTGGATACTTCTCTCTCCTAGCATTTGCTCGCAGTCCAACTATCAACAAGATTGAAACGCTGAATAGTGCGGCGCTCAAAAAGTGATCCCAACGCCGAATGGTTCGGCGCTGTATTTTTTTTTCTCATAGAAAGAGAGAAAGTGATATATATAGAGAGAAAAAGAATGAAATAAAGTGATGGAGAACGTGCAGAAAGAGGAAGAATTAGAGAGAGAGAAGAAAAAGAGGGAGAGAAGAGAGAGGAAAATATGGAGAGAGAAGAAAAAAAGGGGGAGAGAGAGGAAATAATGGAGAGAGAAATATTAAATAATCAGTTTTTTTAGAAAATAAAACCATGTAACGCCGTTTGGTTCAGCGTTGGACGTCAAATTATTAGGCGTTTCGCTGCTAGATTGGCCATCCCATAGGGGTTAGGAGGTTGCCATATCTGACGTGGATGGCCAATCTAGCAGCTAAATATCTAGCCCATAGGACTAAGCCTTAGGGAGAGTAAAGCATACTTCTTTGATTCTGACATATCTAACTTGTCTACTTTTGTGACCAAAGAATTTCAGTACCTGCAAGTCAAAGGAAGTATTCCACATTAGAGATTTCATCCTTACTTGGCTTTCTTCAGTAAGTTTTAAAACTGTTTTCTTAATACTCTCTGCACAGCAGGAGATATCTTCAAATATATATCTATTTCTCATGTGCCATAGTTCTCTCATTGTAATGAAAGAAGCTACCTTCCAAATATCTTTGACTGCATGACTCTTATTTTTTTCCAAAATTAGGAGTAATTCAAAAGATTTTGGATTGATAAAATTGAAAACTCTTCCCAACCAGCTCCAAATAATTTGACTGAAGTTACAATACCACAACAAATGCTCCTTAGTCTCTTCCTCCCCTTTGCACAAAATACATCTTGATGCTAATTGGGTTTTTCTTTTTTTTTCAAGTTCTCATCTGTAGCACAAATGTTTCTTGCAAGTTTCCATACATTAGATGAAATATTTGGATGCAATGGTGGATGCCATACCTTTTTTTCCCATTGCATAGTAGGAAATCTTTCTCTTATTTTGTCTACTGCAGATGCCACTGTAAAATCTCCAGTGTTTGTTCCTGTCCAAATTCTTCTATTTGCACCTCCACTTATTACTGGTTGATTATTTATTTCTATCATTGTCAGTAACTCACTTGGGATAACCCATTCCCCATCAAGAATTAAGTCAGCTACTTTCATTTGTGAAAATTGTAGAAGAAAAGAATTATCTGGGTATAGCTCTTTTAATGATTTATCCAAAACCCATTTATCATTCCACACTGATATGTCAGCTCCATTGCCCACTATCCATCTTGTATTTTTTTGCACATCTTCTATTACCCATTTTATTCCAGGCCAAATGGAAGATTTCTTATAATAAGAGATCCATTCACCATCTTTATTTTGAAATTTGGCTTGAAAGTATTTTTCCCATCTGCCTCACCTAAATCTTTGTCTAGTGTGATCTCATGATTAGAGATCACCCAAATAATTCATCTAGACAAAGTGTATTTTAATATCATGCAAACCCTATGTTATATCCAGTGCATGATGAGGCACTGGAAATTCTTAATAGAGAACCAGACAATACAAAAACTTTTATGAGATTAACAATTAATATTTCCTTGTCAATGTGAATGCTGGATCATATCAACTTATCAGTAATTGGACTAACTCTAACTCAGGAAACACCATTGCAGCAAGTAGACTGTATGACATGAGAACAACTAGAAAGAAAAGGAGTTGAAGATTCCTTGCAATGAGAAACTGACTGCAATGGATAAGATATTATCTTTAGAAGGGATTCTGAAAACACTTTAAATTTGATGATGGAACGCTATATTAAAGCAATGGAGCAAACATACAAAATCAGCTCAGATTTTGGAACTAAATTTTTTCCATAAGTTTTAAAGTTAATGCCTTTGTTTTAGTTAGTAGATTTCAGATGAAAAATGCTTCTAATATATTAACTTTTTGTAATAAAAATGCCACTAAGAACACTTGGCCATGGGAGAGTTTAAATACCATGTTACACAAACTTTAAATCCATAACTGTATAACCATGTAAATAGATTTGGATTCACGTGTTTATGTGGAAAATATTTGAGCTTCAAATCCTCTTTTCGGAAAAAATAAATAAAAAATAGTAGGCTCCAGCTTCTCCTTCTCCTGGTAGTAGGGGTGAGCAAAAAGTCAGGAACCTGGGATTTCATCTGTATCCGTCGCAAAATTACAGGTGAAACCCAATCCGCAAGATCTATGGGCCGGACACGGATGTGATTCTCAAATCCACACTTTTAGTAGTTTGGTTGCGGTTGGATTTTGAAATCCGCGGATTCACCCGTATCGTAGAAAATAGATTAAGAGGAGGTAATTTAACCACTGTTGAGGTTTACTGCGAATAGATCTCAATATTAACATCAGGAGATAATTGAAGTCCATTCCTTCTATGATGCAGCAAATGTGTAAGTATACAAAAAAAGATAATTAAAGAATCAAATGCTGCTGCTGATGTAGTTGCAGGAAATACTACACTACACCCTTGTTAAGATTTTACAATATTCAACTCATAACGGAAGATTAAACACGACACTTATCATTTAAATCTCAGAAATGTTTACAGAAATCCAGATTACAACTATTCTCTCGAAGTTTCTCTCTCCTCAAGACTTTCTCAACTCTCAAAAAATACATCATCCCTCTCTGAATCTATTGGACCCCTTTATAGGAAATTACATAGTGGATGACAGCTAAGTTTTCCTTCTATTTCGGATTTACTCTGCGATCTTATCGCAATTGTTATAATGTTCCTTATCGCAAGCTTTGTAACCATCGCAAGACAAACATGCTTTTCCCGTGTTTCTTCAATCGTCAGCTATTACGTCATTCTTTAAGTTTATTCTGTGACATCCATAAAGTGTTGTTGAATAACTTGCGATTAGGCTCGCAGAAATGTCATTAACTTCGCAGACGCACTGTTGTAGCGATATTCTGGTCCTACAGCTGATGTATTGAACTTTGAAAGGATTTATCACTATTATGATTCATGATGACATGAACACACTCCATAATCATAATTGGAATTTGGGTCTTATCTTTTTGGACGACCAAAGGGAGTCCCTACATGATGAAAAAACTCATTGATGTCAGTCACAACAAATGTGCAGAAAAATAAAATTGAATCTTTATTCTCAAAATTACACCATAATTCTGGATAATTACATAAATTCTTCAACAATTTCATTCATCAATAATCAAATGAACAAATTAGAAGTTTAAAGTTAATTGAAAACTCCACTAAATCAATTGGAATCGATTAAAAACATAATTACAAAGCAAAAAATATGAACACATGGAAGTTTCAGTAAATCTGGTTGCTGGATCGGAGATGACTCGGGGACGCACACTTGTAAACACCATGACGGAAAAGAGAACAAATCACAAAATCAATTGAAATATGGAAAAATCTTAATTACAACCTGTTTATGTTAGAGCATTGCTCGGTCGAACTCGCATGCATTGTTATCTCAAGCATGTTTGTCAATGTTAGTGATCAAAACTATAAAGTCTTGATTTCTAGTCTACTATAGCTAAGGTCTCGGACTAGGATAGAAAGTGTAGTTGAGATCAAGAACTCCATGGCAATCATCATACAAGACGAAGGGATACTCAAGGAACCAGTGGATATTCATCGACTAAAAGGTATGTGGAGACTTGAACTTATCTATCACTCAAAAGTCTATCTAATCTATCTCCTATCTTGAGACTAAAGTCGTATTGCTATATAGACTAAGATTATACACATATGATATTTCGAGCTGAGTATATCTCGCTTATCTATTCTCGAAATATGTTGGTAAAGCTTTCGCTTTAGCCTAGTTCATCTTTACCTAGTGACGAAAGTCATGTTATGCTTCAATCATTTTTGAAATCTCTCTGACGAAAAATAGTTTGTGAATAACAACTATATAACACCCTCTGATAATGTTTCAATGATTGAAATGAGAGTTTAGACTATATAACCGTTGGAGGATATAAGCATTGTTGTGGTAACACATATATGTATAAGTCCTTATAGCTTGAACCGAAGTTTGTGAACTTTGTTGATCAAGTGAAACCGGAGTAGTGCGTGAGCTTAGCCCGCGAACTCAGCATATAAGCTCAGTCCGCGAACTGGCGTAGTTCTCGTATCCAAGAATTTCTACTGGAGTTTGTGAACTCCGTCCGCGAACCCAGTCCGCGATGTCTAAAAACGATGTTTGTGAACTTATCTTAATCAACTAAGGAATGTTATTGAAAACCGTGGATTTATAGTTCATGAATCGATTCGAGTGAATCACATCGTTTTTGGTTCGATTGTGTCTTATGTAGTAAATAAAGATCTAAGCAATTGAACAACTCTCTAAGTAGTTCATTTGAGTCATTTGGACTAGTTATGGTGAAAAAAAATATGGTTGATATGAAAGTTATCATTTGGCTAACCATTTGGATAACTAGTGTTGAACCAACTAATGTACAAGTTTGGGTACGGTTACACGAACCTAAAATTGTCTAGTACATGTGTGTATGACAAGCTAAGTTTTCCATATAACGGTTGATAAATATTAGCTTGAATCTAATCAGGGTTTCATATAACGGTGAATATTGAATGCTTTGTTACTAAGCTAACATTGATTGCAAACCCAGATTTGAAAGACTATATAAGGGAGAACTCTAGCAACTGGGAAACCTAATACCCACACATTCTGTGTGATACTAGTTTTCTAAGCTAGAGTCGATTCTCCTTTAACCTTTGGTTTTCTTTTTCTAAAACCAGGTTAACGACTTAAAGACTTTATTGGGATTGTGAAGCCAGTCCGATACTACTTTTCTTATAGTTGTATGATCTGATCTTGTTGTTTCTATCGTACGAGTACAATTGTAATAATTGGATTGAGATTTATATCTCCGATAGGCAAGATATAAAGGTAATCACAAACATCTTCGTCTCATCGTTTATGATTCCACAATATTTTTTTTCGTTGCGTCGATTAAGACTATTGTGAGGTGATTGATAAAACTGAGTTGTTCTTCGGGAATATAAGCCTGGTTTTATTGATTGGTTCCTATTCACATTGATTTATCAAAAGATGGAACAAAACTCATAGGTTTATTCGTGGGAGACGAATTTATCTATCTTGTAGACTTTTCTGTATGAGACAGATTTGTTTATTAAAGTCTTCTACTATGGGTCGTAGCAACTCTTGGTTGTGAGTGAGATCAACTAAGGGAATCAAGTGCACAGTATCCTACTGGGATCAGAGGCATAGGAACATAACTTTCCCTTGGATCAATATGAGATTGGTTGGGGTTCAACTACAGTCCAGACCGGAATTAATTTGGAGTAGGCTAGTGCATATAGCGGCTTAATACAGTTGTTGATGGTGGTTTTTAGTTTAGGGTTAAAATCGTAAAACACTAAACCCTAGAAGACAGTGATATCACACCATTTAAAGCAACAAGCATTTACTAGGCATATTTACTGAAACCTTTAATGTATCTCTAAAGTAATTACCGGGGTATATTTTTCAAATTAGGGTTACGACAAGCCAAACCCTAATTCCCACGTGTGCTAATGGAAAATCATGCCAGCCACACCAACCGTGCCAAAGCATGCCAACCATGCTAGCCGCACCCATGTGCCAATGGCAAATCATGCCAGCCACACCAACCGCGCAAAAAGCATGCCAACCACTCTAGTATCACCTTTGTGCCAATGGCAAATCATGCCATCCACACCAACTGCGCCAAAGCATGCCAACCATGCTAGCCGCACCTCCGTGCCAATGGAAAATCATGCCAGCCACACCAACCGTGCCAAATCATGCCAACCATGCTAGCCGCACCTATGTGCCAATGGCAAATCATGCCAGCCACACCAACCGCGCCAAAGCATGCCAACCATGCTAGCCGCACCTCTGTGCCAATGGAAAATCATGCCATCCACACCAACCGCGCCGAAGCATACCAACCATGCTAGCCGCACCTCTGTGCCAATGGAAAATCATGCCAGCCATACCAACCGCCAAAACATGCTAGCCGCACCTCTGTGCCAATGGCAAATCATGCCAGCCACACTAACCGCGCCAAAGCATGCCAACCATGCTAGCCGCGCCTCCGTGCCAATGGAAAATCATGCCAGCCACACCGACCGCGCCATGCCAAACACATCTCTCCATGGCCCCCTAGCCGCGCCACCATGCTGGCCTTCCCCATGCGGCTACCAAAGTGAAGGCATGCAATAATCAACGATTTCCATTCAATCCCATGAGCAAATCCTGGCCGTCTAAGGTCACCTCACGACCTTTGGCTCAAAACCCTAGCTTGGTCACGCACCTAGCCAAGCTAGCCACGCCATACGCCCAAAGCAAATCCTTGGCCCCACATGCCAAGCCAAAAGTCCATGCCTTGGACCTAGTCATGCCATGCACCCATGGAAAACCCTTAGCCCCACATTGCCAAGCCAAAACCACACTTATCCCAAGCTAGCCGCGCTATGACAAACGCACCTGCCTTGGCCCTAGATATGCTAGTCACACCACGGCAAGCCAAACGCCCTTGCCTTGGCCCTAGCCGCACCACCATGCTGGCCTTCCCCACGCGGCTACAAAAGTGAAGGCGTGCAACAATCAACGGTTTCCCTTCAATCCCAGGAGCAAATCATGGATGTCTAAGGTCACCTCACGACCTTTGTCCCAAAACCCTAACTTGGTCACGCACCTTGACAAGTTAGCCACGCCATGGCCCCCCCTTTCCGCGCCACCATGCTGGCCTTCCCCACGCGGCTACCAAAGTGAAGGCGTGCAACAATCAACGGTTTTCCTTCAATCCCAGAAGCAGATCCTGGCCGTCTAAGGTCACCTCACGACCTTTGTCCCAAAACCCTAGCTTGGTCACGCACCTAGCCAAGCTAGCCATGCCATGACAAACACATATCGCCATGGACCCCCATGCCGCACCACCATGCTGGCCTCCCCTACGCGGACACCAAAACGAAGGCGTGCATCAATCAACGGTTGCCCTTCAATCCCAGGAGCAAATCCTAGCCATCCAAGGTTATCAGACAACACATGGTAACCTTTGGCCCGAAAACCTATGTTTGGCCACGGCATGCCAACCTAGTCGCGCCACCACGTTGGCCCTCACTACCGAAACGAAGGCGTGCAACGATCAACGGTTGCCCCTCCTCTCAAGATGGAAAATCTCGACCGTCGAAGGTCACCAGGCTAGCAAGTTTCCTGATCTTGACTTTCCAAGCCACAACAACATGCTACATGTTTCCCAAAACATTCGAGACATCAACAAAAACTGGGGGATCCTCTTTGGGTATTGGTTTGGCGGTCTACAGCATGTGGAATATACTATGCCCGTCATAATAAGGTATCATAAAGGTGAGGCGGTTAGTAAATATAGGAAGTTATGTGTGAAAATTTCATGGGACATAAAGCACATGCGTTAATAACTTTATGGGACATCAATTCCATAACATTAACATTTTAATGAAAACCAGTTTCATGCGCGCATAAATCCCCATGACATTGCCGTCTTAAGACACTTTTCATCTACCTAGTGGAGGGTGCCGCCCTTATCTCCCCCCTGGATGCCCATTCAAGGAGCGCATATCGGCCATATAAGACTATCTCCTCCCATCCAAATTAACCAACAACCAGTTGTTTTCGCAGCCTCTTGTCCTTTATGCCTATATGGCTTATAGTTACAAGACTGCACCCGAAGTGGGGTTTTCTTTGGGCCGAGTGCATCATAGCCAAGACTTACCAAAAATGGCCAGGGTAGGTTCGTCCGTCCCGGGCACCCTTGGCTCAACCGTGTACCTCGGCGCCTTGGTCATACTCTGCACTCCTTTGAAAAGACCCTCGGTCGTCCAACCAGGGTATAACCTTATAAATTTGGAAATCCAAGATATCTCTCCTGGATAGGTTTTCTTTAACCCAACATTTGCATGACTCAGGTTCCAGCGGCGGTATAACCGTATCCCTGAGTCAAGTAAAGAGATACCGATGTACTTTAGGTCTTACATTTGCCTCTTGCGAGATTGTACCCGCGAACTAGGGTGTACGCCATAAAGGTTCGTCCTATTCTATAAATCTCTGCGAAATTTTTATTCGCTTTTCTTGCGATATTATCGCAGCTATAATAGAGGAAGAAAAAGTAATTAATTATTTCATCATATACCATACCTGCATCTCTTACCTCACAGAATTTATCATGGATAATATCTTTTCAGAAATAACATATTCCATGGTCTATCTAATCGTTGACCAACATCTCTTCCTTCAAGATCCATTAGTTTGTATTCCCCAGTTTCAACTATCTCTTTAATAATGTAAGGTCCATCCCATCTTCTCGCCAGTTTTCCACCATTTTCTCGTTGATAACTTGGTGTTTCTCGCAGCACTAAATCACATGGTTGGAATTCACATTTTTTAACACGTTTGTTGTACTCGCGAGCTAATCTTCGCTAATAATTTTCCATATGTTGCAAGGCCTTTTCTCTCTTTTCTTACAATTCATCTAGTTTGTTAAGAATCATACCAGCACTTAGATTTCTTTCCCAAGCTTCTCTTTTCATCGTAGGAATAGGAACTTCTATTGGCAACACAGCTTCAACTCCATATGTCAAACAAAAAGGTGACATTCCAGTAGCTTCTCTTCTAGTTGTATTATAAGCCCATATTGCATTATGCACTTGCTCGCACCATGTTTTGTGGTATCCTTCTAACTTCTTCTTCAATATGTCTGCGATTATCTTATTAGTTTCCTCAGCCCTACCATTTTCTTGTGGATATAAAGGAGTAGATTTTCCACATATTATCTAAAATCCATTGAGTAGTAACTCTATATTCTGCCCTTCAAATTGCTTTCCATTATCAGACACAAATTGTGCTGGTATCCCAAATCCGCAAATTATATTTTCAAAGATGAATGTAAAAATATCTTTATCGCGGATATGTTGTACTGCCTTTACTTCTCCCCATTTTGTGAAATAATCTGTCGCGACAATTAAATATCTTCTTTGTCCATAACCAGGTACAAATGGTCCTACAATATCTAATACCCATTTCCCAAAGGGCCATACAATTGTTGAAGATGATAATGGTGCTCCTGGTGCATGTATTCTCTTTACAATATCATAGTGTACGGTGATTCCATGTCTACCACACATAATGTTACTTGTGTTTCAATTTATCCCAGCAGAATTCGTACCTCTATTTCGCCTTTAGGTTTTGTTAAAGATTTTCCAAAGCCATGAATATGATATGTTGAACAAGTCATTTCTTCATCCTTGTATCCCATTCTCCTAAAAGCATGATAAAATATTATATCCATAGAGCTTCCTGCGTCCACCAAAATTCTATTTACAGCCCACTCTTCCGCAGATTTTATTGATTTTCCTATTCTCATTGGTATAGTGGATACTGTGATTACCAAAGGAGATGTGTAATTTAAACTTTCTTCTGGTATTTCTGTTGCTATAAACGTGATTTCCTGTTTTTCCCAATCCTTTAATGATGATATTTTTTCCACCGTCATAATTTTCTTTCCTTCAAAATCCCGTTTATGTATCTTCCCCTTATAGCCCATTCGGTTGGGAGAATTAGAATCCTAGGAATTCAATTATGGGGTAATCCAATTCTTGGAATTGGATTCCAAGGAATTCAATTCCAATCCAAAAAATTCATGTTCGGTTGAGGTAATTCAATTACCTTTGTTATTACCCCGGAATCCAATTCCATTGCATCACTGGACCAATGCAATGGAAATCTATCATTTTGGAGGGAATTGGATTCCTAGGAATTGAAATTCCCAATTACATAGAGTTCATTTGCCCCGTTCGGTTCAAGGAATTGGACGCATTCCCTAGGAATTGGATTCTCCCAACCGAACGGGCTATTAATGTTTTCATGGAACTTGTCAATCATTGTTCTTGTTATTACATCACACTCCAATTTCCTACAATTCTCCTTTGTTTTAATCATTTTTCCTTCAACTATTTTACCGATTTGTTTAATTATCTTCTTGATTTTGAATGACTCCCATCTTTTACTTCTCCTTTTATATGATTTTCGTTAATTCAATCCCTGTTTCGGGCGCCAAAATGTAGTTACAGGAAATCCTACACTACACCCTTGTTAAGATTTTACAATATTCAACTCATAACGGAAGATTAAAAACGACACTTATCATTTAAATCTCAGAAATGTTTACAAAATCCAGATTACAACTATTCTCTCGAAGTTTCTCTCTCCTCAAGACTTTCTCAACTCTCAAAAAATACATCATCCTTCTCTGAATCTATTGGACCCCTTTATATATGAAATTACATAGTGGATGACAGCTAAGTTTTCCTTCTATTTCGGATTTACTCTGCGATCTTATCGCGATTGTTATAATGTTCCTTATCGCAAGCTTTGTAACCATCGCAAGACAAACATTCTTTTCCCGTGTTTCTTCAATCGTCAGCTATTACATCATTCTTTAAGTTTATTCTGTGACATCCATAAAGTGTTGTTGAAGAACTCGCGATTAGGCTCGCAGAAATGTCATTAGTTTCTTAGACGCACTGTTGTAGCGATATTCTGGTCCTATAGCTAATGTATTGAACTTTGAAAGGGTTTATCACTATTATGATTCATGATGACATGAACACACTCCATAATCATAATTGGAATTTGGGTCTTATCTTTTTGGACGACCAAAGGGAGTCCCTACGTGATGAAAAAAACTCATTGATGTCAGTCACCACAAATGTGCAGAAAAATAAAATTGAATCTTTATTCTCAAAATTACACCATAATTCTGGATAATTACATAAATTCATCAACAATCAAATCAACAAATTAGCAGTTTAAAGTTAATTGAAAACTCCACTAAATCAATTGGAATCGATTAAAAACATAATTACAAAGCAAAAAATATGAACACATGGAAGTTTCATTAAATCTGGTTGTTGGATCGGAGATGACTCGGGGACACACACTTGTAAACACCATGACGGAAAAGAGAACAAATCACAAAATCAATTGAAATATGGAAAAATCTTAATTACAACCTATTTTTGTTAGAGCATTGCTCGGTCGAACTCGTATGCGTTGCTATCTCAAGCATGTTTGTCAATGTTAGTGATCAAAACTATAAAGTCTTGATTTCTAGTCTACTATAGCTAAGGTCTCGGACTAGGATAGAAAGTGTAGTTGAGCTCAAGAACTCCATGGCGATCATCATACAAGACGAAGGGATACTCAAGGAACCAGTGGATCTTCATCGACTAAAAGGTATGTGGAGACTTGAACTTATCTATCACTCAAAAGTCTATCTACTCTATCTCCTATCTTGAGACAAAAGTCGTATTGTTATATAGACTAAGATTATACACATATGATATTTCGAGCTGAGTATATCTCGTTTATCTATTTCTTGAAATATGTTGGTAAAGCTTTCGCTTTAGCCTAGTTCATCTTTACCTAGTGACGAAAGTCATGTTATGCTTCAATCATTTTGGAAATCTCTCTAACGAAAAATAGTTTGTGAATAACAACTATATAACACCCTCTGAGAATGTTTTAATGATTGAAATGAGAGTTTAGACTATATAACCATTGGAGGATATAAGCATTGTTGTGGTAACACATATATGTATAAGTCCTTATAGCTTGAACCGAAGTTTGTGAACTTTGTTGATCAAGTGAAACCGGAGTAGTTCGTGAGCTCAGCCCGCGAACTCAGCATACAAGCTCAGTCCGTAAACTGGCGTAGTTCTCGTATCTAAGAATTTCTGTTGGAGTTTGTGAACTCCGTCCGGGAACTTAAGTCCGCGAACCCAGTCCGCGAACTTGAGTAGGTTATGTCTAAAAACGATGTTTGTGAACTTATCTTAATCAACTAAAGAATGCTATTGAAAACCGTGGATTTATAGTTCATGAATCGACGAGTGAATCACATCGTTTTTGGTTCAATTGTGTCTTGTGTAGTATATAAAGATCTAAGAAATTGAACAACTCTCTAACTAGTTCATTTAAGTCATTTGGACTAGTTATGGTGAAGAAGAATACGGATGATATGAAAGTTATCATTTGGCTAACCATTTGGATAACTAGTGTTGAACCAACTAATGTACAAGTTTGGGTACGGTTACACGAACCTAAAATTGCCTAGTACATGTGTGTATGACAAGCTAAGTTTTCCATATAACGATTGATAAATATTAGCTTGAATCTAGTCAGGTTTTCATCTAACGGTGAATATTGAATGCTTTGTTACTAAGCTAACATTGATTGCAAACCCTGATTTGAAAGACTATATAAGGGATAACTCTAGCAAATGGGAAACCTAATACCCACACATTATGTGTGATACTAGTTTGCTAAGCTAGAGTCGATTCTCCTTTAACCTTAGGTTTTCTTCTTCTAAAACCAGGTTAACGACTTAAAGACTTTATTGGTATTGTGAAGCCAGACCGATATTACTTTTCTTATAGTTGTATGATCTGATCTTGATGTTTCTATCGTACGAGTACAATTGTAATAATTGGATTGAGATTTCTATCTCCGATAGGAAAGATATAAAAGTAATGACAAACATCTTCGTCTCATCGTTTGTGATTCCACAGTATTTTTTTTCGTTGCGTCAATTAAGACTATTGTGAGGTGATTGATAAAACTGAGCTGTTCTTCGGGAATATAAGCCTGGTTTTATTGATTGGTTCATGTTCTCCTTGATTTATCAAAAGACATAACAAAACTCATAGGTTTATTCGTGGAAGACGAATTTATCTATCTTTGTAGACTTTTCTGTATGAGACAGATTTGTTTATTAAAGTCTTCGACTATGGGTCGTAGCAACTCTTAGTTGTGAGTGAGGTCAACTAAGGGAATCAAGTGCACAGTATCCTACTGGGATCAGAGGCATAGGAACATAACTTTACCTTGGATCAATGTGAGATTGGTTGGGGTTCAACTACAGTCTAGACCGAAATTAATTTGGAGTAGGCTAGTGCCTGTAGCGGCTTAATACAGTTGTTGATGGTGGTTTTTAGTTTAGGGTTAAAATCGTAAAAAACTAAACCCTAGCAGACAGTGATGTCACAATATTTAAAGAAAAAAGCATTTACTAGGCACATTTACTAAAACCTTTAATGTGTCTCTAAAGTAATTACCGGGGTATATTTTTCAAATTAGGGTTACGACAAGCCAAACCCTAATTCCCACGTGTGCCAATGGAAAATCATGCCAGCCACACCAACTGCGCCAAAGCATGCCAACCATGATAGCCGCACCCCTGTACCAATGGCAAATCATGCCAGCCACACCAACCGCGCCAAAAGCATGCCAACCATTATAGTCTCACCCATGTGCCAATGGAAAATCATGCCAGCCACACCAACCGCGCCAAAGCATGCCAACCATGCTATCCGCACCTCCGTGCCAATGGAAAATCATGTCAGCCACACCAACCGCGCCAAAGCATGCCAACCATGCTAGCCGCACCTATGTGCCAATGGCAAATCATGCCAGCCACACCAACCGCGCCAAAGCATGCCAACCATGCTAGACGCACCTCTGTGCCAATGGAAAATCATGCCATCCACACCAACCGCGCGGAAGCATACCAACCATGCTAGCCGCACCTCTGTGCCAATGGAAAATCATGCCAGCCACACCAACCACGCCAAAGCATGCCAACCATGTTAGCCGCACCTCTGTGCCAATGGCAAATCATGCCAGCCACACTAACCGCGCCAAAGCATGCCAACCATGCTAGCCGCGCCTCCGTGCCAATGGAAAATCATGCCATCCACACCGACCGCGCCATGCCAAACACATCTCGCCATGGCCCCCTAGCCGCGCCACCATGCTGGCCTTCCCCATGTGGCTACCAAAGTGAAGGCATGCAATAATCAACGGTTGCCATTCAATCCCAAGAGCAAATCCTGGACGTCTAAGGTCACCTCACGACCTTTGGCTCAAAACCCTAGCTTGGTCACGCACCTAGCCAAGCTAGCCACGCCATACGCCCAAGGAAAGTCCTTGGCCCCACATGCCAAGCCAAACGTCCATGCCTTGGCCCTAGTCATGCCATGCACCCATGGAAAACCCTTAGCCCCACATTTCCAAGCCAAAACTACACCTATCCCAAGCTAGCCGAGCCATGCCAAACACATCCTGCCTTGGCCCTAGCTATGCTAGTCACACCACGCCAAGCCAAACGCCATTGCCTTGGCCCTAGCCGCACCACCATGCTGGCCTTCCCCACGCGGCTACAAAAGTGAAGGTGTGCAACAATCAACGGTTTCCCTTCAATTCCAGGAGGAAATCCTGGACGTCAAAGGTCACCTCACGACCTTTGGCCCAAAACCCTAGCTTGGTCACACACCTAGCCAAGTTAGCCGCGTCATGGCCCCCCCCATGCCGCGCCACCATGCTGGCCTTCCCCACGCGTCTACCAAAGTGAAGGCGTGCAACAATCAACGGTTTCCCTTCAATCCCAGGAGTAGATCCTGTCCGTCTAAGGTCACCTCACGACCTTTGTCCCAAAACCCTAGCTTGGTCACGCACCTAGCCAAGCTAGCCGTGCCATGCCAAACACATATCGCCATGGCTCCCCATGCCGCACCACCCTGATGGCCTCCCCTACGTGGCCACCAAAATGAAGGCGTGCAACAATCAACGGTTTCCCTTCAATCCCAGGAGCAAATCCTATCCATCCAAGGTTATCAGACAACACATGGTAACCTTTGGCCCGAAAACCTAAGTTTGGCCACGGCATGCCAACCTAGCCGCGCCACCACGTTGGCCCTCACTACCGAAATGAAGGCATGAAACGATCAACGATTTCCCCTCCTCTCATGATGCAAAATCTCGACCGTCGAAGGTCACCAGGCTAGCAAGTTTCCTGAGCTTGACTTGCCAAGCCACAACAACATGCTACATGTTTCCCAAAACATTCGAGACATCAACAAAAACTGGGGGATCCTCTTTGGGTATTGGTTTGGCGGTCTACAGCATGCGGCGTATACTACGCCCATCATAAGAAAGTATCAAAAGGGTGAGGCGGTTAGTAAATACAGGAAGTTATGTGTGAAACGTTCATGGGACATAAAGCACATGTGTTAACAACTTTATGGGACATCAATTCCATAACATTAACAGTTTCATGAAAACCAGTGTCATGTGCTAACAACTTTATGGACATCAATTCCATGCATACGGTCACCACCTCCTCCTATTTACTTCCCCACTCCTTAAAGAGGCTATAGTACGTTTCTATTCTTGATTTGTATAAATAGGCTTACCTATTTCCACCAGGAGAACAAGTTCTTGGTCAGGGGAAAACACCACACTCAGAAAGGCAACTCTTGCTAGCTTTCTCAAATCTCTCACCTTATGATACTAGTCAAGCACTGCTCTTCTAAAATTATTCTGGCCTCAACACTCTCTTCGCTTCCCTTCCTAAACCAACCCTTCTCCTCCACTTTGTGACCGAAGCAAGTATGGAACGACCATTTCTTGGTTTAGGCCGGACTTGTACAGATTGATCTCTCGAATCTAAAGTACTCCCTTGATGTACATTGTTTAGGGTTTAAATTGTTTCTCAGTTTCATACCCGCAATTACCAAAATCAGCAGAAACCATTTTCACATATAAACAACAGTGTATGTTTAATCTGGACTAGGTATCGGTTTTTTTTTGCATTTGCAGTTTCCTTGTTAACAAAATTATGGTGTCTGTGTTATTTCTTTTCCGTATTATATTTTATTATATAATTGAAATAATACAGGTTGTGCGTTGTTCAATCAATTAGAATATCCAACCTTATTGGTTGTTGATTTAAATTGATTGACACTTGGATATTGGTATTTGGTACCATCCAAGTTATCTCTCTTTGATTAAGACTCGTAGATTGTATTTTCTTGAGTAAATCAAATTGAGAGATAGAGATAATAAACTCCTTGAGATATTTTTATCTAGATTGAATCTGATCGTCTAGTTGATTCTCTAGTAAAGTAACTCGGAATTTGTCCATACATATTGCTAAACGAAATATTGGTTGTGGTTGTTAGACCCCGGATTTTTTAATTGGTATTAGAGCAGGTAAACACATTCAAAACCTTACAAGTCTGTGTTTATAGCGATCTGACTCTATGGACAAGAGTAGCATCTCTGATAAATGCATCACCAAAAATAAATTTTTTGTCTTGTCTATTAAAGATGAACCTCGTGTTCAAACTAAACAGACAGATTCTGACATGTGTTGTTCTGATTACATGATAAAAAAGTCTATTTCTCAAAATAAATGGGAAACAACTGAAGAGAGTGAGTTGATTCTAAATCTTGTTAGAATCCAAGCTGATAGACTCAATCAGATGAAACAACACGTCTGTGTTCTTCTTGGTTTGATAAGAGACTGCAAATCCAAAGAAAATATTGAAGATCATCCTTCATGTATAACTCTTGATGCAACCCCTAAAAAGGATGCTTTGGAAATAGAACATCACTTGAGTAAGCTCTCTATTCAAGGATGCTTTAAGTAGTCCAATATGCCAATTAATTCTGCTACATCTGAAAATGCTCTAGCACCAGAAGTAAAAATGGAGTCCCTTCCAGTTAAGAAAGATATGTTAATTTCCTCTGATCAAGGAAATTTCACACCATATGGAAGGAAGAAATCTCCTGACGAGAATGTTAAGACTAAACTGCCTAATCACTCATGTGATCAGAAAGTATGTCTATTTTGCGAAGAAAAATGTTCTGTTAGACAAATGAAAAACTCTAAGTTGAATAAAAATTCTCTTGTTCAACTTCAACACATCTTAGACTTAATCCTCAAAGGTGTAACTGATATTCGTATGTCGAAACCCATTGGTTTTCATACGTACCCTGAGTATGTTACCAGGAAGGTCAGTTCAATGAGTTCCTCAAATGTTTGAAAGATGAACAGAAGTCTTAATAAGAATCGTCTAAGGAAAGACCAAGATGTTGATTCTCAAAATAGCATGTCTCTTGATTTGAGAAAAATTCCAAGAGAAAGAAGGAAAAATGATTATATGTGAAATAACCTGATAAAGATAATTCAAGGCTACAAAGAAATTGTCAACAGGTTGTCATCCTCCTCAAGTCAAGACTCTTCTGGTAAGAACTCAAACTATGTCTCATATTTTGATGACAGTAAGTTTTATGATAATTTCTCAAATCAAAAGGAATCCTTCTCACAATTCAGGAGGAAAAAGAGACTTGATCATAAACGCAATTCCTTGAATGAGCTCAGACTTGTGCTAATTAATCACAAGTTAGGAACTTGCTCATAAAAATCCTGTTGAACAAGATGTGTAAAAGTCAGGTGTACTTTGGCAACTTGCGGTTTGTCTAGTTGAGATCCTCTCTTATCGCTTGTAGCTAAACTAGTGCTAGCAGACAATATTTCTTAAAAGTATCTGCAAATGTCTTTTATTATTTTCCTGTTTAATTGTCTTGTATTTTTCCTCAAGGGGTGCACTGTGGTTGAATGTGTACACGGGTTACCATCTCGAGTTTACAATTTGAAAACCCTAAAAGTCATTCTTCCAAACAAAACCTTTAAATAGATGACCTATTGAGTTACATAAGTCACGTACGTAAACTCTAAGTTATCTTCTGGATTATCAAGTATGTCCTCTACTTCATCTCTCCATGGTGTTTTTGCTAAGGGATTTCTTGAGAAAGGTTTTTGTGTAGAATCGAAAGGAAGAAATAAAAAAACTCTTGTAGAAGATGGAGCACCTAATGCCTCATGATTCTATGCTTACTCACATCAAGATGTTGAAAATGAGGATATGGTGTCTGCTGAAGTGTTCATGACTTTCTGAAATACTTTGAGAAAGCGAAACTGCAACTTATTGATATAATGAAGGATCTTGATGTGGTTAGAAGTGAGTTGAAAAAGGTTACTACTGATCTTGGTCTCATGAAGTCACGTGTTAGAGAACTTCTCAATAAGGATATCTTCTCCGAAGATGCAGTTGATATCATGGATCACAAGCTCAAAAATATCGAAACCTATGAAGCTATCAAACGTGAACTTTAGCCCATGAATGGTTTCTAGTAACTTGAGTTCTTATTGCCTAGTAAATCTTCTTTTTTCTTGTTTTATTTAGAAGAATAACTAGTGTTTTGGAATAGCCATTATTGTGATTACACATAGCTATATCCAAAGTTTTTATCTTCTTGTTTTTGGATTTATTGTGTTAAATTATAAACCTATTTGGAAGATGATGCTTGCAGTATTAATCTTTATGGTTTTATGTATTGCAATATTTTGATAGGATATGTGTGTTTATGTCTGTGAACTTGATTGTCCCATATTTTGTCAAAAGTAAAGTTGTTCAGGAATTGATATGCAAATATTGATAATAGAATGAATAGACTTTTGGCAAAACACAAAAGTTAAGCCTATATTGTCAATTATTGATGTAAGATAGGTATAACGTCTATTGTATTTCATTGTGAAAATGGTGATGGAAATAGAATGAATCCTTGCTTATTCCACGGTATAACGTCGATTCTTCGATCCACATTTTTTTGTGTAAATACTGTGTTGTTCCATGAAGTGTCTTATGTTGAGCACTAAAACAACAAAAGTTGATTGCTTTGTGATTAGCTTAGTTGTTGTTCTGTAAGGTACTTTATGTTGAACATGATTGAACTAAATTAATCATCTTGTGTGATTATTTAGTAAGCACTCCATAAGTTTTCTTATGTTTGAGCATTTCTTTGACTGGGTTGGTTATTCATGATTAACTTAGTCATTGCTCCATAAACTACACCATTTTTAGATATTTGCAACCCAAGTTTGCAACGGCATAAGAGACGTTACGAAATTTTAGTTGGGAATTGCAACATCCATCTTTTTCGTAACGGATATTTGCCGTTTCGAATTTTGCAACCTCACAGGCGAGGTTGCGAATCGCAACTGCCCTGTTTTCAACCATGTGAACTACGTGCATGGTCGGTAACACTACGACTTATAAACACGCCCCAGTCAACGCATGGTCAAGACTTCTTGTGAATTTTTCCACCCTAAATCCCAATCCAAGTATATCATGCCTTCCCTTAGCCATTTATATCTTCTTCTCATTTTATTTTTTCTCTGCCAAGACTCTGTCGGATCCCTCTCTCTTCTTCTCTGCATCTGCATCTACATCTCCATCTCCATCTGCTCAGGTGAGATGCTCTTGATTTAGGGTTTACATCTCCATCTTCCATCTCCATCTCTGAACTCTATAATCGTGTAAGTATAATCTCTGACTTTTTATATTAGGGTTTACAGATTTTGATATTTTTAGGGTTTCAGTTGTGAGTTTCGGGGTTCAGACTCAGAGACTTTGGTTTCTAGGATTTATAGATTTTGATATAAGTTTATCGAATCCATCGATTTTAGGGTTTAATATTTGATTTCAGTTTTTCGATTTTATTTGTGAATCTGTTGATTTCTTTTTTTCGATTTATTCTCTTTCTTTCGGTTTTAGGGTTTATATGTGGATCTAATACGATTTTGTTGTTTTCATTTTTGGGGTTTTTCAAGATTGAAGAACTGAAGTACTTTGGAGATCTGAAGAACATTGAAGGTATAAGTTTGATGTATTGTTCTATGTTAACTTTCTTAGGGATTTTGATGTATTTTCAGTTTAGGGTTTAATTTGCATTTTTGGGTTATAAACTATAAACTAATTTTATGGTTTGTTGTTGTAATACATTTTCAGTTCATCAGAGTTTGAAGAAGAAGGAAAAACTAAGAACATTGAAGGTATAATTAGTTTGATGTATTGTTCTATGTTAACTTTGTTAGGTATTTTGATGTATTTTCAGTTTAGGGTTTAATTTGCATTTTTTGGTTGTAAACTATATACTAATTTATGGTTTGTTGTTGTAATACATTTTCAGTTCATCAGAGTTTGAAGAAGAAGGAAGAACTAAGAAGGTATATGTAGCAGTTCTATAATTTATCCCTCCTTTATAAGTTAATCTAAGCTTGATTAGTATTAATTGTGATGCTAGGGCTTAGAAATAGGTATATAGTGGTCTTAAGTCACCTCATTTGTTCAATTTTACAAGAAAATTTCATACGTTGTCCTGTGACTTTTGTATCGATTTTAGGGCACTTGGGTTAATGAACTGAAATAAGGCGTTTCATGAAATTTGGTACTTAAAGAAATTTTGTATAATATGTTAACTTAGAAGTTTTTATAAGTTATATGGTCTGAACTTAAGAATCTTTATAAGTTTGTATGGACTAAACTTAGAAATTTTGTATAATTTCTGAACTGAGATATTTTTATAAGTTTGTATGGACTGAACTTAATAATTTTTGTAAGTCTGATCTTTGATTTTGATAGAATCTTAGTGAGCATGATAAAAATGGTCCCAGTGGTGAATCGCAAAAGCTCATTGTAGCTCATTCTTTCTTTGTTGAGAGAATGTTTCTGTCGTTAACCTAAGGCCTTCAGCAACCCTACCACTGGGACTCAGTTGAAGCTACATGGTATGAACTTAAGAATCTTTATAAGTTTGTATGGACTGAACTTAAAATTTTTGTATAATTTCTGAACTTAAAGATTTTTATAAGTTTGTATGTACTGAACTTAATAATTTTTTGTAAGTCTGATCTTTGATTTTGATAGAATCTTAGTGAGCATGATAAAAATGGTCCTAGTGGTGAATCGCAAAAGCCCATTATAGCTCATCCTCTCTTTGTTGAGAGGATGTTTTTGTCGTTAACCTAAGGCCTTCGGAAACCCTACCGCTGGGACTCAGTTGAAGCTATATGGTCTGAACTTAAGAATCTTTATAAGTTTGTATGGATTGAACGTAGAAATTTTGTATAATTTCTGAACTTAAACATTTTTATAAGTTTGTATGGACTGAACTTAATAATTTCTGTAAGTCTGATCTTTGATTTTGATAGAATCTTAGTGAGCATGATAAAAAGGTCCTAGTGGTAATCGAAAAAGCTCATTATAGCTCATCCTCTCTTTGTTGAGAGGGTGTTTATGTCGTTAACCTAAGGACTTCGACAACCCTACCGCTGGGACTCAGTTGAAGCTACATGTTAGAATTGAAGGGGATATGTCAAATTCATGATATACACTTGAATTCTAACATGTAGCTTTAATTGCATAGAAAGTATATGTTTTTATTGTTTGGATAGCCAATTAGTTTAATTATTTGGTTGTTTTCATTTATAATTGAAGTAGATATATCAATTTAATGGAATGGATTTAGTTTAGTTTTAAATGATAGTATTTTTTTGATTAATCTTATGTTGTGTACATATCAAATTCATTTGTACATGTTTGAGTTGTTGTATTGTACATATACTGTCTAAATTTTAACATAGATATTATCTTTAGGGTATGTCATCTATGGTTGATAAGGGATGGATGAAATGTCCTTGTAATTCTGCTCAGTACATAGAAGGTGTTAGTTATAGAGTTTGTGAATAGAAATGGTGGCGAAAATACCTTATTCTCATGCCCTTGTAGTAGATGTGCGACCTGTAAAGGATTGGGACCTCTTAGTGAAATTTTATTGTATCTTCTCAAGTATGGTATTCTTTCTACATACACGACATGGCGTTTTCATGGGGAAAAGTTATAAGTAGAAGCACGGTCACATGTGGATAACGATGTAGCTGAGAATGTAGAAAATGTTGATCCTGGTATAGGTGAGGGTGAAAATTTAGGAGATGTTGTTGAGGATGATGGTGCTGCTATAGTAGATGACAATATTAGAATAGATAGTGGGGTTCATAATGATGCTGGAACTAGGAAAAGGAAGAAAAAGGAATATGTCTATGAGCGTGCAAAAGAACCATTATATCCGTCGTGTCGTAAGGGAGTGACAACATTGTATGCTTCTATCAAGTTGAATCACATAAAGACAAAATATGGGTTTTCTGATAATGGTATGACTGCACTCTTAGAGTTGATGAAGGAGTTGCTTCCCGAAGAGAATACACTGCCATCTAAGTACGCAGAAGTGAAAAAGATGATCCAAGACCTAGGAATGGATTATATAACATATGATGCCTGTGTAAATGACTGTGTTTTGTATTGGAAGGATAATGCATCGCTGGTAAAGTGTCATGTTTGTCAAGAATCTAGGTATAAGAAAGTTTTTAATGATGATAGGAAGCTTACTACTGTTTCTCAGAAGACGGTTAGACATTTTTCGTTGATTACAAGGCTGAATTTTTTTTACACTGAACCATGGATCGCGGAGGCAATGACTTGGCATTCTACAGCAAAGTCAGATATAAACATCATGCGTCATCCTGTTGATTCTTCGGCTTGGCGATGTGCATATATTTTTGCGCCAGAGTTTTCCAAGGAACCAAGGAATGTTATGCTTGGGATATCAACTGACGGTTTCAATCCAAATGGGTGTTTCGGTCTTGCACACAGTTGTTGGCCGGTGATTATATGTATTTATAATTTGCCTCATTCGTTGTGTATGAAGCGGGAATTCTCTTTGTTGTCGTTTCTGGTATCAGGCCCAAAAGCACCCGGTAAAAACTTTGATGTTTATTTAGAAATACTGGTAGATGAGTTGAAGAAGTTATGGGATGGTGTACTAGCATTTGACGCTTTCAGCAAAACTGAATTTTTGATGAGAGCACGGTTGTTGTGGGGTATTCACGACTTTCCAGCGTTAGGGACTTTAGCGGGATGTGTAACTCATGGATATTGTGCTTGTCCTACTTTTGGAGAATGCATTGTTGCTGATTATCTGCCATTTACTAAGAAGATATGCTACAGGGGACACCGAAGATGGCTACCATTGAAGCATAAGAATCGCGATGATAGGACAAATTTCGATGTACGTGTGGAGCATGGTACAGCTCCATGGCCACTAAAAGGGCTGCAGATACAAGAGATTGTAGGTAAACTCAGTTCCAAGAAGGGAAAGAGAAAACAACCATCACAAGAAAGTCTCAAATGTAAAAGGAAAGCTGATACCAACAAGGTTAGTCCTCTGTCCTGTCTTCATTTGATTTATGTTTTTTCTTTACCTTGGAGATTTGTTAGTTTCTGATAGTGGTTGTTTATCTATTTTCAGGAACTTGAAGATGACGCCAATGTTGAAGATGAGGTTAATTACCATTCTCTGTTCACCCGAAGATCTATTCTCTATGATTTGCCCAACTGGGGATCAAATGCGATTCACCATATTATAAATGTCATGCACACATAGAAGAATATAATGGAGCAGCTTCTGAATACTATGATGGGAAACAACAAGTCAAAAGATACTCCTGCTGCACGTCAAGATATGGAAGATATGGGGATAAGAAAGAAGTTGTGGTTGAAATAAGATGATGAGACTGGTAGAACAACAATGGAAAAGGGATCATTTGAGATGACGAAGAAGGAGAAAATTGGCTTTTGTACAGTTTTGAAGAATCTGAGGGTGCCTTCCGGTTTCTCTTCAAATATTTGTAACTGGGTCAGTGTTAATCCTCCAGAGCTAAGGAATTTTAAATCTCATGATTACCATGTAGTAATGCAGCATTTGCTTCCACTGCTGGTTTATACTACAACATCGCTACCTAAAGAGCTATAAGTTTCTCTTCTCCGAATCAGCATCTTTTTCAATATTTTGTGCGCGAAGGTTATAAACCGAGAACATCTGCTAAAAGCAAAAGCTAGCCTTGTAGAAGTAATTTTTGTTCTGTAGAAACATTTTCCTCCGTCATTCTTTGTTATCAGTATTCACCTGATAATTCATCTAGCAGATGAAGCTTTAATCTCCGGTCTGGTGAGATTCAGGTGGATGTATCCCTTTGAGAGGTAAAATTTCACAACTGACTTTGTTGTTTAATGTCTATAACCTAAGTAATGTATAGAACTTAAATGTACATAGCTTGAGTGTTGTCATGTTCTAACAGACTTTTGTTGTTTAATTGCTACTTTTTAGGTTAATGAAAGGTTTCAAAGGGTTGGTGCGCAATAAAAGGTATATTGATGGGTGCATAACAAGAGGGTATACACTGCGAGAAGCAAGCTTGTATGGCATGGAGGGCCTGTCAAAGGATGGTGACGGTACTCATAAGCATGCTCGCCAGACATTTTTTGATGATGACGATGAGTTTACTGATGAGATGCATTTAAGTAAAGCTAGGGATATTATTCTAACTCAGGTGCAATTTGAACAAGCTCGCAAATGGCTTCTCTTTAAGTATGACGGATTAGATGATTGACAAAGGTACCGATTTTCAATTTTACACCTTTAAGTGTTTTAAGTACGACTATTGTGATGCCAAGAAGGCTAACATATGAAAGTGTCCATGACCATGAGTCTTGAGATTTGTATGCCATGTGTCCAACTAATGTGATGCCAAAATATGTTGTTTGGTTGGAAACATTGGCTTATGTTTTTTGTTTAAATAGATTATTTTACCACTATGTTCTGATTTAAGTATTTTCTAAGTAGTTTTTATAAACAGAAAACAATTAGCTTTCATTCTGACGTAATATTTTTGGTCATTAGTGACACCTTGAGAAAGTACAGGACTATTAGGAACTAGCAAACTACTTAGCTAGCCTAGATATATTGGTATTGTCTTGGACCAAGTGTTTTTTATATGTTTTATTAATTCTGTTACCTGATGAAACATGTCATGATAGATGCATCACGCCTTTCAGATATGTATAATAACAACTTGGAGAAATTGAAGAAATTTCTAATGGTGTTATCTCTTGTATCATTTGGTGTATGGTTAGTGGATACTATAATGGTTTTTAGAGGAAGCAACTTATGACTTGAGTGTTATTTTATTACACTACACATACAGAACACGTTTCTATCGATATAATTGTTTTCAGATTTTAGACTGTTAAGTTGTTATATATCTATCGATATAATTATTTTGAATTATTTTTTAATTTTAGGAAGTATAAATCCTATGTTAATGGTCAGGGAAACTGTCCCTCAAAGAGTTTTCTTTTGTGGTTACGCGAAGAGGTAACATATTAGCCTTAAATTATGTACCTTGACTCTAGATCTTTCTGTAATCTATGTGTAATGACAATTCATATTTTACTAATTAGCTTGATTTCACACATGTTCTCTTGCAGTTGTTATAAGCTAATGAAGTAAACTCAACACTTTTTCCACTAGTGCATGGACCTCTCTTCAAGGCGCAGTCATATAAGAGATTACGAGGGATTTAATTTATGTGCTAAAGATTACGAGGGGTTGGTTGTGTCACAAAACAGTGGTGTGTTGATGAAATCTATTACAAGTTATAGAGAGAAGCCCACGGGCACAAATTACCAGGAAACAGAAATGACCTATTATGGAGTCATTAGGAAGATTATCAAGCTGAATTTTATGCAATTTGAAGAAACTGTATTTTATTGTGATTGGGTGAAGGTTGAAGACAATACTAATGGGTGCAAGGTTGATGCAATTACAAAATTGATAAAGGTTAACTTGTCCAAGATGAAAAGCATTAATGGAATTATGGATGAGCCATTTATTCTTGCATCTGAAGCGACACAAGTTTTCTACTCAAAGGATCTATATGAAAAAGGGTGGTATTTGGTATTGCATTCATCGCAAGGATTGACTTCATCTATAGATAGTATTGAAATTCCTAGTATTTATTGATCGCTTGTCAGACGACACAAATATAATTCACTTCCTCACTTTACTAATTATAAATATAGTATTCGATAAGAAAGAGTTCGTATCCACAGAGAGGCGATTGTTGTTATGCAATTTTCAGATTCTTATGTAACCAAATAACCCAAGTTGTGTTTTTGTTTTTATCAAAGTAATAATACTAAATAAAGAAAAGTAAATAGTTGGAATAATCAATAAGGAGAAGATATTGGTTAAGGGATAGTATCATTCACAAACATGTATTTTTCATCTATGATTAGAATTGGTATTTAATCTCTCAATTATCAAAAGTCCTAGAATATCTTGATCGCAAGAGTATCCCGTTTATTTCCTGATTTTATCACAAACAACATTAAAAGATTCTATTGTGAAATCTTCTTAAAAAGCAACCAAAAGTGTAAAAGCACAATTAGATTTAACTCCCTAAGAGCAATAAGTTCTATGAAATAAGACTAATCGATGCAAACAAACGTGTAAAAGCACTAATTCGTTTTAACAAAGGTTATGATTCATATGCGATTAAAAAGATGTATCACTACAAGTATTAACCACAAGATGCTACTAAAAATCAGAGATAACAACTTTTACGTATTGAAAACCCTAATATAGCTATAGAGATGAAAACAAATCCAATTGATTCCGGACTCAACCAAACTAGCATTCAAATCATATGATAATAAAACAATGAATCATAAACGATAAAATTGAGACAAAACTAATTCATTGGAATCAAATAACATGCTTGAAGAAATCAACTTTTATCCCATAACCAATTATTGTATTTAGCTACTCATATTCATGGAGTTCATCATCATAATATTCAAAGAAATAAGATGAAACATAAAAGAAAGCAAACCCTAGAAGTAGTTCTCTGCAAAAGCTCCAAGAATAGAATAAAAACGTTCCTCCTTTCTTTGTTGTAGAAACTCTCTTTTTATAGCCCTTTACTTTCCAAAAATAGGTCAAAGTCTTCAAAATGTTCAAGTCCACGTCCATCTACTAGTCCACCAAGCCCAGGTGTGAAAAATATATCTCTGGAATTTTCGGGTCCAAAACTAGTCGACGGAGTGCTGACGTCATCGCCGGAATCCGGTCGCCGGGAAATTGTCTCAGGTCAATTTGACATTTTAGACACTGTCTCCAATAAGTATGTACTCCCAGAAACTCATCTCTCCTTCTCTGCATTTCAAACATTCACAAAATACCACCTAAACCAATTTCTTGTTCTTGCGAAAACGTACCCAAAAGCGTGACGCGTAGCTCATACTTCCAGCCATCAATTCTTGGATCCGACTCATACCCCCCTCGTGATTCACTGAAATATTGCGATCGACACATTAACTTCTGAAATCCTACTACCGGAACTATGCTCACCGGCGTGCCATTTTCACCCCGTTTTCGCACTATTTCAGCAACACAGCTCAGTCACCGCACTTGCCTTTAGTTGCACCGGCTTCATTCTCTGCATTGCAGTACCAATAATACCCATAGCTTCAGGCCTGCATTTCCAAATTTATCATTCGCGGCACCTCATAGCTCTGAATCTCCAACTGCAGCTCCGGCTCCTGTAGCATAACAGCATCACCAACTCATTGAAGCGTACCTGCAATTCCACCTAAATAGCAGCAACCTACAGCTCATGGCAACAGCTCCACTAGCTTCAAGTCCATGCAATCTATACATCATCCATTGTAAACTTCCATGTGTCTTAGAAAAACCCATCTGCGTTGTAACCTCCTCTCACGCTGCAATAATTTCGTCTCAGTACAGCTGCAATCATGAGCATCAACCACCACAATCTCATCAGAACCTACTCCACCTGCAATTTCCCCATCATCTCAACTTCGGCATCACCAACTCAATTCACAGGTTCAATATCTCCTTTCTTTGCTAGTCAGCTGCAACACAGCTCCGCACCATCACAGCATGGCTGCAACTCCGCTTAACTCCTAGAATTTCAGCTCAACTTGCAGCTCAATCGCCACTGTAACTTCATGCCATTCACAGCATACATAAACAGGTCCAAGCCAATACGAACTTCTTTCCTAAACTTCTCTACACTCCTGTCTACTATTAGATCACCAACACTTGCTCAAAACCCTGTAAACTACACCTGCAATACCAATATGACCTCATTCACTGCCTTGATGCCACAATCACCACTCATGCTGCAATCATTCAACAATATCATCCACATCTCTGTAATTCTTTATGGATCAGCATAAGAGTCACCACGGATTTAAAACCCATGGCACCAATTCTTCGCATCTACTACTCTCCAAAGCATCTCAGAACTGTTGACTGCTTCTTGGCTCATTTCATAAAGCTGCACTGCATGTATACCTGCAATACAACATCACCAATAGCAGCTCCCATCATTCTTAACTTCAATCCATAGCAGCAAATCCATCACTAACCAAGCTGCAGCTTTATTACTTCATCTGAACTCACAACCTTGGCCATTATTCATCAATCAAAGCATAACCTATACCCTCTACAGTTCAAGCAACCTTCAGCTAGCACAAACCACCTCCTTCTCTGTAATTTCACCACCTCCACATTAGTAGCATCAACTCGGCACCAAACTCAGTAACCTACAATACCCATTCTTTTCTCAGCTGTGTCAGTCTCTAATCAAAGTCGAACTGCAGCTTCAATCATTCACTAATCACCACCAGTACTTGCAACGATCTCCCTGCGATAGCTGCACCAACATCTCAGCTACACAACCAGACCAATTCATTTCCATCCTCTTTCTCTTGCTCGAATTCCAGTTCTTCAACAACACAATATACCCACAGAAACTGGTGATTATGCTATTCTGTCGAACACAAAATCTGCACAGCCTGGTGATGCTGTTGTATGTTGAACAATCATCTTCTACACTCTCTGTTTCCCAACATAATTGAAATCAGATGCAAACCCATAGCTGTAATTATAATTCATCTTCTTGTAAACCCTAAAATTATCACATATCCAAAGCAAAACCCATTTTTCTCTATTATTATCTCATTCACTAACAACTTGGCTTCGATCTTGAATTCACATAAACCCCATCTCGAAAACTGCCTCATCAGGGAATATTATTTGATCATCTTCAAGCACATTTTGTGTACGATCTAGCCCTCTCTCAAAACCCTCTTCAATCCCTCTGTGCTGTTTTAGATGATATAACTAACAACAGTAGCCCTTTCTCAATTTCAGAAAATGAATGATTGAGGTTGGAAATGATTGGTGTGGTTATTGACACCCCAATACATAGGCTAAGGGACACCCCAATGGGTATCCCATAACAGGTGACCACCTCTTTCATCAACTTGCTATCTTTAATGCTCCTGTAGGACTGGTCGACCCTTAATCTTGGCTCGATTCTCCGGATATTGTTCGCCTAGGAAATGACAACTTTGCCCCTTTATGCTCCAATTGAACGCTTTCTCCCACCAGCAACAACCGCCTCTTATTTCTCATACCCACTTATACTCTTCAATGAGAATCATCACTAAAGTTGTCGTGCTTTTCAGACATAATTTGCATCACTAAAGCCGACATACTTTTCAGACAGAGATGAAGAAATAAAAGCAAATAATGAGACACAATCCGCCTCCAACGCTTTTGCCATGTTTCCTCCTCTTTTGAACCGAATGACTCCAAAGTACCTAAATAGTCAAAAACAAAACATAAGATACATAATTAACAAGAAAAATAGCAAAGAAAGCATAAATACTAGATATTAAATTAGGTGTTTTACAACACCTATCAAATTCCCCCACACTTAGACTTTGCTAGTCCTCGAGCAAATCAAACAAAATAATTAAAAATCATACATACAACTCCGTCTCGTCGAGGCTACGGTCACTTTAAGCATAAATAACAAGCCTTTGAACCCCTAGGTGTCCCTAGTGGACGAGTTATAGTCTCGTGAAGGTTTACTAGAGATCTGCCTACAAAACCTATATTTAAAACTCCGTCTATTTGTGACAAATCAATGAACGAATCCAAAATGACTACAGGAGGAGGTACAAATTCAATTCATATATTAGTACAGCTTTAATTAGATAGTCGAACAAGCCACAATACTCGTAAACTAACAAACCACAATCACAATGAAAAGATTAAGAATATGGAAATAGATGTAGATGTTGGCGAATGTTCACAAGTGTTCGATGTTTCCCATATCTGTCTGAAGGTCACTGCCAAGATGAACCTATTCCTATTGGATTGAGCTACTTGGTATGAATTCTACATCAACTCACTAGCATATACAAGGGAACCAGGAGTGACTTTATTCAACCAAAATAATACTTTTTTTTTCTTTTCTTTTTCTCTTTTTTCAATTTTTTATTTTATTTTATTTTTGTTTTCACTTTTTTTTTTTTAGACAACATGATTGGATCACTGGATCCAAGCGCATGATTCTTGTCAGCAAGTACATGATAGTTTCCTTGGATCCTGCATTCCACGCTTGTTTAGGCGACAGAGACAGGGACTACGTTTCACACATACTGCTATTCCCAAGTGTCATTTTATTCCGTTTTGGTCTAATTGGTCGGTCTTTTTTTTTTATTTTTTTTTTTTTTTTTTTTTTTCTTTTTTCTAGTAACTCAATCACTCTATTTCATCCTAGCAATAATAACACGTCGATGTTTAGTGACCCACCAAAACACTTAGAGAACAATAGATAAATATGGAAAAATAAAAATAGAATGCGATATGGTGATATTCCGAGATATGGTAACAACTATCATGTTAATTGTGATTTCTGAGCCATGTTCGTCCTCTTTATAGTTAATCGGTTCCTCAACTCCTGCATTCAAAATGGTTCCATCCACTAATGGTGTCATCCTAAAGACACAAGTTTCTAGATTTCGGAGTTCAAAAAGCACACATTTTTTCTTGGTTTTTCTATTTTTTTTCATTTTTTTTTTTTAAAACACACTAAAACAAACTATACAAACATATAAATGCTCCCCCACACTTAAACTTTACATTGTCCTCAATGTAAAATTGAATCATCCAAAGAAAGTTCAAGGTGGGAAATTCCGCAAATGATATGCAAAAACAAAGAAAATAAAAATAAAAGCAAATGCATAAAAATAAAAAGATAAGGGTAAAGATACAAAACCGGTGGGTTTCCTCCCACTTAGCGCTTGGTTTAAAGTCTTCAGCCCGACGTACTCCTTGTTTGCTAAGACTCCTCCAGCGAGAATGCCTCCACAAAGTTCACACCTTCCACAACTTCGAAAGTAAAGTTCTCATAATATGGTTTCAACCGGTGTCCATTCACTTTAAACTCCTTTCCTGTAGCTATGCTACGAATTTCTACTGCACCATGAGAAAATACATTAGTAACAATAAAAGGTCTGATCCAACGTGACCTCAATTTACCCGGAAATAATTGCAAACGAGAATTAAACAAAAGCACTTTCTGCCCAACACAAATTTATTTTCTAGAAATCATAGAATCATGAAATGCCTTAGTTTTCTCCTTGTAAATGCGCGAGCTTTCAAATGCAGCATTGCGTAACTCTTCTAGCTCTTGGAGTTGCAACTTCCTTTGCTTTCCAGCCCCATCCATCTCCATATTCCATTGCTTAATAGCCCAAAACTCCTTATGTTCAATCTCAACGGGTAAGTGACAAGGTTTACCATACACAAGCCTAAAAGGAGACATCCCAATAGGTGTCTTGTATGCGGTTCTATAAGCCCACAAAGCATCATTAAGTCGCATGCTCCAATCTTTCCTTGTTGGATTCAACGTCTTCTCTAGTATGGATTTCACCTCTCGGTTCGACACCTCGGCTTGTCCATTGGTTTGGGGATGATAAGGTGTTGCAATCTTGTGCGACACATTGTACTTCTTCAACAATCCTTGTAAGAACTTTTTTTTGAAGTGAGAACCCCCATCGCTAATTATGGCTCTTGGAATTCCAAACCTTGCAAAAATGTTAGCTTGCACAAAATCTGAAACCACTTTAGAATCATTAGTTGGGGTGGCTTTAGCTTCCACCCATTTCGAGACATAATCAACAACAAGTAAGATATAAAAATTCCCATGAGAGTTGACAAAAGGACCCATAAAATCAATACCCCATACATCAAAAACTTCAATAAATTGAATAAAAGTTTGTGGCATTTGATTTCGGGCACCTAGATTGCCTGTTCTTTGGCACCTATCACAAGTTGTGCAAAATATATGTGCATCCTTAAATAGAGTTGGCCAATAAAAACCGCTTTCAAGTACCTTGTGAGATGTTCTTTTACTCCCAAAATGTCCTCCGCAAGCATAGGAGTGACAAAAAGACAAGATAGAGTTAAATTCAAAGTCGGGAACGCACTTTCTTATTACTTGGTCGCTTCCATGTTTCCACAAGTATGGATCATCCCATATATATTGATTTCCTAACCTTTTAAGTTTGTCCCTCTCAGCACGAGACAAGTTCTTTGGGATTTGTTTAGTTACCAAGTAGTTCATAATATCCGCATACCATGGTTCCGCAAATGCAATTGAGAATATTTGCTCATCCGGGAAACTTTCACGCAACGGGATAGCTTCCTTGTCCACAGCAAGACGGCTCAAATGATCCGCAACGGTGTTCTCAATTCCTTTCTTGTCCTTGATTTCTATATCAAACTCTTGCAAGAGTAAAATCCATCGTATGAGCCTCGGTTTCGCCTCTTTCTTTGTAAGCAAGTACCTAAGTGCTGCATGATCAGAAAAGACAACAACTTTTGTACCAATTAGATAAGAGCGAAACTTTTCCAAAGCAAAAACAATAGCTAATAACTCTTTTTCAGTGGTAGTGTAGTTTTGTTGGGCTTCATTTAACGTTCTAGAAGCATAATAAATAGCATGAGGTATCTTCCCCACACGCTTCCCAAGCTGTAGTTGCAGAATAATCTACAACTACACCCTCAATAGAATTAGTAAAAACTCAAGAAGTTCTTGATAATGAATGATAACTTTCTTATTAATTCTCTTAGTTGATTACATAGAATTATCAAAATGAAACTAGAATAGTTACAACTTTTTCTATTCTCTCTCCTAAGATAATTTCTTACACTCACTAAAAGAACCTCTCGAATTTTACATTTGAACTCCTATTTATAGTAAAACTTATACAGCTGTATATGAATTGCGAAGTATCGCAATTCATCCTCGTAAAGCTTCATATTTCCCCGCGCTACTTCTATCATCGTACCATTTTATAACTCTCTCCTCCTTTATTTATTACGATACTCGTGAACTATTATCTTGAGATATTCAGTACCTACATCTTGCCTCTTCTCATGTCAATTCTACGAAGAAGAAATGTCATGAGAACCTCTATTCTCGTAAATTTAGTGTAGTTATTACCACCCATCAAGTTCGCAACACGTCTTTTTATTTTTCCCTTACCTTTTTGACACGTTTCTTCGTAACCGTTCTTTTCAACCGTTTACGCTTACCCGTATTAATGACTTTCTATCTTCATCAAACTCTCTTTATTTATAAATATTATCCTTTGTTTTTGCTTTTTATTCTCTTATCTTATTCATCTTCTTCATCACTTCTGCCTCTGCAATCTCTTTTATCTTTTTTCCTTTCTATTTTCCATCTTATATTCAATGGCACCAAAGAAGAAAACTATTGAACAGATTAGTGCGGAACTTGCTGATAGGGACCTCATTCTCTCTGAGATTGATGGTTATGATAATAAATATTCTCTTTGTGTGAAGCTTTTTACCAACTATGTTTGGGATGATCAGAAAATTTTAATCTCACGAGGTCAAATCCTCGCAGGTCTTCCTCTTCCTCTTTATGATGTTAACTTTCCTCTATTCTATGAAATTATTTCCCATCCCAATTTTTCTTGTGCCATTTACCAATTGACTGGTGATTGTATTCGCCTCTTAGTTGAATTCGCAAATCGTGCCGCTTTTGGGAAATCTTTGTATTCAGTTGATCTTAGGAAACCTGGATTTGAAAATATGGAAATTATTGCTGCGAATTATACAGTTTAGGGTTTCTTCAAAAATTACACACTAATTCCTGAGAGGAAAGAAGATAATCGTTGGGGTGTTCGTCTTCATCGTAAAGCTAATATCGCAGCAGATGATCTTCTCATGCACGATATTGATTATGCCTCAGGAAATAATAAGACACCTCGTCGTTCTAATGATGAAGATTGGTATAAGTACCCTTTGATATTATCGGGTTCTTATATTTCTGGGATAGTAGAACTTCCTGCGAACCTTCGTAACCGCAATTATCAACCTTGGGTTTATAGAAATGTATGTATTTCCATCTCCTTATATTTTTGTTAACCTTTAATTTCAAATGAGGTAAGAAACACTCTTGTATTTTTCTAAACAATATATTGTTGCCTCTGTTTCTTATCCTTATTTGAATTTGCAGGTTCCACTTCTTCCTGAGATTGCTGCGAGTGAAAATAAGAATTATACTTCTTCTAAAAGGTTGACTACGAGACAACAAACTCTTCGTTCTGCGAAGGTTACCCAGGCTTCTGGTAGTCAAGATGATGCTCTTCGCAAAGGGAAAAGGAAACTTCAAGATGTTGTTTATGAGAGGAGGAAAAAGAAGAAACTCTCAACCAAGTCTCATTCCAAGGTAATCTCTTCTAATGAGAATATTGAGTAAGATCTTGGTGATGAAGATGATAAATTTCCTGAGAAGGACTTTAGTTCTAATTCCGATACCCTTTCTGACGAAGGAGATGATGATAATGATGTTGATGAAGGTGAAAATGAATATTGCAGTATCCCAGAAACTTTTGCCTCAACAATGGTTAGCATATCTGAGGCTTTCCTTCATTCTTCTCGTGGATTAGGAAATTCTCCTACAGCGAATGCTCGCAAACTTATTGCGAAGGCTTGTAAGGTTCCTACTGTAATTGATAATAACTCCCTCAAAGGCATTTCAAGATTCGTCTCTCCTGCTTCATTATATGCTTTAGGTAGCATGGTAAGTTTCTTCTCTATTCCTTGTTTATTTCCTTTATTTTATTGATTTCTAACCCCTTTTTTCTTGTTTAGGTTGGAAGAGATAGTTGTGCAGCTGCTTCTGATTGGGAAAGACGTCATTCTATTGCTGAGAAGAAAACTTTGAACCGTTGTAAGAAGTTAGAGGTTGAAAATTCAAATCTCCGTCAAAAAGTAGAGGATTTAAGTATTGATAATGCATAATTAACATCCCGTCACGAAGATAATTCACAATCTGTGAGCATCGCAATTGATAATTCTTCTCTTCTTGAGGAGAATAATCAATTAAAGCTTGAAAATTCTTCTCTTCGTAATGATAAGAAGCAATTAGAAGGTAAATTCTTTGCGATGGTAATTATTTTGATTACTTTTCCTTCGTAATTTGCTAACCAATTCCTTAATTTCTCTCCTTGTTGCAGAAAATTATGCGAAGATGAATGACGATCTGGAAACTATCCTTGCTAACCGTAATAAGAAAATTTCTGATTTGAGATCTCACTTCTAATTTCCCAAAGATAACCATAGTTTATATGTCAAGCGTTTTTGAGCTAAGATGACTCGCAAGATTTGCGAAGATAATGAAATTCCTCTCAAGAAGTATCATACACTCCTTTCCGAAGAAATTCCTGAAGATACTCCATATCTGGAAATCTCTGATAGTGAAGTTGAAGATGATAGTGAAGTTGAAGAAGAAGATCATTTTGATGGGAATAAATCGCCTGAAAAATAACTTCACTCTTTTTGTATATCTGTTCTGTAACTTCACTCTTTTTTGTATGTCTGTTCTATTTCTTTTCAGTACAACACTTTCTTCTTGATTGCACTTTTAATCAATCCAACAATTTCTTTTTCAAAGCTTAATTTGAATTAAACTTTGTTTGATTGATTGTTTCCCTTATTCGCATAACTTGATCATGTGGAGAGAAATGATATATAACTCACAGATAAAGCTTAGTATCTTCTTTTCCCCCTATTATTTCTCTTCAAATGATTAAACATTGTTGGAAGTATTAGAATATCTGCCTCAATTTATCTTACGAAGTTTCAACTTGTTACGATTGTAAATAAGAAATCCTCCCTTTGATAAAATATATGAAATATCCTTAAGAAGTATACTACATATACAATACCTTTGAAGAATTATTAGAAGTACTCAATCCGTCAAATGAAGAGATATAAGAAGTATTAGAAGTACTCAATCCACCAAATGAAGAGATATAAGAAGTATTCAATCTGTGAATAATTACGTAACATATGAAGAAGTATAATGATTACTTGACCTTCACCAAATGAAATATCCGTTGAAGAAGTATAATAAATATGAGATATTCTTGAAGAATTATAAGAAGGATTCAACTTTTGGAAAAATATTCAATATATGGAGAAGTATAAGAAGTATAAGAAGTATGTAATTCTCGTAAAATTTTACGAATATGAACTTATCTGTATTTGATTGCTATCAAAATCGCATCTTTTGATAATTCTTCGTGAAAATTCTTCAATGAGGTTGTCATATTTGATAGGACTTCTTGTAAAAATTCTTCAATGATATTGACGAAGCTGTCTTCTCTTCAAAACTTCATGATGTATATTCTTGTAAAATTTCTTCAATGATATCGACGAAGCTGTCTTCTTTTCAGATCTTCATAATGTATATTCTTGTATAATTTCTTCAATGATTTTGATGTAATGAATTTCATTAAATGTTGTGGTCTTATCATGCCTTCCTAAGTAAAGGTCTTATTTTTCCACCTCTTTTGTAATATTTTTTGCGATAATATGACAAGTCTGAACATTCTTGCGAACATACAACCTCGTGACATTATCGTCTTGCGATGAAATCGCAGGACGTTTTTACACTTTCATGTAATAACCCATTGATCTCATCTTAACTTCTTTGTTTCATTCTGCGAGTTCTTTTTGTATGTTTTCCTTCTCTTTTTTTTTTTTTTTTTTTTAGAATGCTCGCAGAACTTCATTTGTTGCACAAATATGACAAGCCTTTATGTTTTCGCAAACAAGAAGCCTCGTGACATTTGCATCTTATAGCACGTATCAGCTCCCTAATGGAGGGTGCTGCCCTTTATCTTCCCCCTGGTTGCCCCTTCAAGGAAGCGTACATCGACCATACAAGGTTAGCTCTTCCCATCCGGTTCTGCCAACAACCATCTTTTAATCGCAACCTCTTATCCTTTTTGCCTATAGGGCTTATAGTTACGAGGTTGCACCCTATGGGGTATCTTTGGGCCAAGTGCATCATTTGCCAAGACTTGTCAAAAATGGCAGATGTGGTTCAACCTCACCCGGAACTCTTGACTCAACCGTGTACCTCGGCGCCTTGATCGTTTTATGCACTTCTTGGGAAAGACAGTATGCCTTAGTCGCCCAACCTAAATCCTCTTACACCGCATTTTATATTGCGTAATGTCGCTAGATTAGGTGAGAATCCAAGGTGTCTAACCCGGATAGGTACCCCATTATTGGGTTGTACCCCTAAATTTTTACCATGTACTAAGGGCCCTTGGTGGTGTTCCAGTTACCCTTAGCCACGTTTATAGGTACCCCCTTAAATGACGTACTTTAGGACTTTGCCTCTTACGAAATATAGCTTTGCGAACTAGGGTGTACGCCACAAAGGTTTGCATGTATAAAATTTTCTGCGGCTCTCTTTCTTTTTTGGAGGCTGATCACAGATTGCGGTCTTTTATTCGCAAATTAATGAAAGTTTAATCGCAATATAAATTTTGAAACTCGTAACTTTTCCCAATTTCCTGCGAGTAAACAATATTCGTAAAATTTATCACGAAATAAAAATTTTGTTTTGCAACATACCTCATTTCCACGAGCAAACATACTGATTACCTTCTTGTTTTATTACTTTCCTTCTTCTTTCTTCGCAAATCACAACCCCTCATTATCATCGTAAATTTCTTGTATGATTATCATCGTAATTTTATTCTCTTTTGTCTTAATCCTCCGCCATTAAATTTTCACTTCTTTTCACAGCCTTTGCTCTTTTTCTCCAATTTTCCTTCTCAGTAATTTTTCCTTCGCAAACTTCTACTTTTGTATCGTAACATTTCTTTCCCTCAACCCAATCACCCTTGATAATTCCAACACCCTTCATATGAGGAAACTTTATGCACTGATGTAGAGTGGAAGCTACGCCTAGAATTCCATGAAGACATGGTCTTCCTATCAAAGCATTATATGGTGATTCGACATCAACAACGCATAACAGAATTTTAGTTCGCATTCCACTTAACGGAATTCGCATGCTCACTTCTCCTTTGGGCTTGTTAGCAGTTCCATTAAAACCATAAATTCTGTAGGTAGAAGGTATTAAATCTACATCTTTTCCCCCCATAGTTTTGTAAGCAGAATAGAAGAGAATATTGACAGAACTTCCCGTATCAATCAAAATCCTATTAAGACCAATTGATTCTTCCTCCATATCATCTTCGTTTTCTTCCATATTCATGTAGATTGCTAATCTTACTACCAATGGATTATCATGTGCTTCACAACCTTCTGGAATTTCAGTGGCTTCAAAAGAAATTTCACGCTTCTGCCAATCTTCAAGTCGTGAAATTTTTGCGATGTTCATTACTTCCTTTCCTTCACCATCCCTCGCATATACCCTGCTTAACACATTATCATGAAAATCCTCTATGGTTTTATATGAATGAACAATGGAATTACAGAAAACATTCCTTGCTTTTGATCCCACTTCTATATGTAGGGTTTCTTCTCCCTTTTCTTGTGATGTGTTCTCCCTACGAGTTATGGCTGGATCTTGTGGTAATTGTTGCGACTGTGTCTGCTTAAGTAAAAATTGATTTAGTTTTCCTTGATCAATCATTCGTAAGATTATCATCTTGATATTATGGCAATTATTTGTAGAATGTCCATGAAAATGATGATATAAACAAAATTCATGACTTCTTGGACCCATTGGTGGTTCCTTTCCCATGTTCCATGGAGTTGGTATATGCTCTACCAGGATAATTGCCTGCCATATCTTTTCTACACTTGTATTTAAAGGTGGCAATTTTATCTCTTCCCTCGCCATTCTTTGACCTCCTTGACCGTTGTTATAATTTTGTCTCTGGTTCCCTTGTCCAAAATAATTTTTCCTTTGTCCCCCATAATTTTATTGTTGTTGATCTAATCTTGGAATCTGGTTATTTCCTATTCGATTATAGAAATTCCTCTCTCTATCATACTCTTCTTGATCTCTACTACCCATTGCTACCATTTTTGGCTGGCTATCATTGATTTTCTTCTCTTCTGAAATTTGCGAAGAAGTTTGTGAGGATGTTTGCAAAGTACCTGCTACTACATTGATTATTTTGGGAAGTAAATTTGCTCCTCCATCTTGATTGCTAGTGTTTGCTACTGGATATGACTCCATAATGTTTTGCTTTTCCTCTAGTGTAATGTATTCTTCTTGCAATTCTCGTAACTCTGCCATCATTATAGAATTCTTTATTCTGAATATTTGAACATATAATTGTTCAGTTGCGAACATCGCATTTATGAAGGACAGAATCAAGTATCTCTCATCCACGCGCCCTGCCATATCACTGCACATAGTCTTCCATCGTCTTACCAAATGCTTCAAACTTTCACCCACTCTTTGTTTTAAACCAAATACATCTTCAATACCAAGCCGTGAAGAGTGATTTGTGATATATGCTCCAAGGAAAGTTGCTTGCAAATGACTGAATGACATAATAGTGTTCTTAGGGAGTCCTTCGAACCACTTTAAAGCTTCCCCTGTTAAACTCGATGCGAAGTACTTGCATAACACATCATCATGATTCTCCCATTGTAACATGCATCTTAAGTATGCTTTAATGTGCTGAATAGCACATGAAGTCCCATCAAAGATATTGGTAAGTGTGGGTAAATTGCATTTTGGTGGAATTCCTCCCAATTGTACTTCTCTAGCAAATGGAGTCCTCGCAGCTTATTCTATTGCTTCATCTAATTGCCTTCTATCTTCTCCTCTTCTATTGTTTATCATCCCTCTCATTTCTGCTAATTCTCGAAAGATCCGTGCATTTGCCTCAGAATTCTCATCCATTGGTCTTTTTAATGCATCTTCTTTTCTTCTACGTTCTTGCGCTTCCTCCCTTGCGATCCTTCGCATTCTATCATATTCTTCATTAATGTTTTCATTTGCATAATTTTGCAAATATCTTCTTTCTAAATTATCATAATTGTTTAGTCGCAGAGCATCTTGGAATTCTTGTTCTTCCCTTTATACTCTTCTCATTCTTCTCATGCGAATATCGAGAATCTCTTCTTCTTCATTTCTCCTCCTTCTGTGATTTATTTCTTCTTGATTTGCTTGTGCTCTGATTCGAGAGTTTGGTTCATTCCTCTCCATTTCTGTTTTTTGATTTACAATTCTTCTCTTAATTCTTTCATACTCAACATTTTGTTTGTTACGAGCCTCTTCATATCTTCTTACTCCATTCTCGTGATTGTTTTGATGTCTTTGCTTGTTGTCTCTCGCTTTCTTCCATAAGTTGTTGTTCTTCCTCTCGATTCTGATTGTTTTCTCTAGGATTTGGCCTTGTTCGTAAATTCTCCATGTTTTGTTCGTGGTTTGGTATTAAAATGAAACGATTCTCTTGATTTTTTCACCTTGATTCTGCGCTTGTTCTTGCATATTATTTTCATTATTGATTATTGGTGAATTTTGTCCTTCTCTTTCTGTTCTAACATTTGATCTTGCAACACTTTGATATTTCCTTCTTTGTAACATCTCATTTTCCATCCTCAATTCTTGATTTTGTCTTGTTAAATTGGCACGTTCTTCAGCTTTGATCATTCGTTCTTCTTGAATTCCTTGTCTCAATGTTTCTAACATTTCCCTTTCTCTTTCAAGAATTGTTCCTCCCATCAACCTCCCATTTTCTCTGATTTGTGGTTCTCTATCTTCTTCTTCAGTTCTCCAAGTGTGTATACTCACTCGATCATGATCTATTATTTGTTGAGCTTGATTTCTTCGATTACTCCTTCTCCTACTAGGTTCTCCTGTTATGTTTGCTTCTCCTCCTGCGAGTCTTACACTTCTTCTTACTTCAGTTAATGGTTCTGATGTGTTTCTTCTTCTTGTCATTTTTCTGGTACATGAATTCTTCAAATCCCTGTTTCTAGTGCCAATTATGTAGTTGCAGAATAATCTACAACTACACCCTCAATAAAATTAGTAAAAACTCAAGAAGTTCTTGATAATGAATGATAACTTTCTTATTAATTCTCTTAGTTGATTACATAGAATTATCAAAATGGAACTAGAATAGTTACAACTTTTTCTATTCTCTCTCCTAAGATAATTTCTTACACTCACTAAAAGAACCTCTCGAATTTTACATTTGAACTCCTATTTATAGTAAAACTTATACAGCTGTATATGAATTGCGAAGTATCGCAATTCATCCTCGCAAAGCTTCATATTTCCCCGCGCTACTTCTATCATCGTACCATTTTATAACTCTCTCCTCCTTTATTTATTACGATACTCGTGAACTATTATCTTGCGATATTCAGTACCTACACAAGCACTGCACCAACCGCATAATCACTTGCATCACACATGAGCTCAAAAGGCTTGCTCCAATCCGGTGGTTTAATGATAGGGGCTGAAATCAAAAGTTCTTTCAAACGATTGAATGCCGCCATACACTTCTCATCAAAGTTAAAAACCACATCTTTTTGCAATAAGGTACAAAGTGGTGATGCTATATTGGAAAAATCCTTGATGAATCTACGATAGAAACCTGTATGACCAAGAAAAGAGCGTATCTCCCTCACCGTAGTGGGAGGGGTTAGAGCATTTAAGGTCTATCTTAGATTTATCAACTTCCAAGCCTTTAGAAGATACTATATGGCCTAAAACTATACCATGAGTTACCATAAAATGGCACTTCTCCCAATTAAGCACAAGATTTTTTTCAACACATCGTTCAAGGATTAGTGACAAATTGTTCAAACAAAGGTCAAATGAGTCACCAAAGACACTAAAGTCGTCCATGAACACTTTGATTATGTTTTCAACATATTCCGAAAATATACTTACCATACACCTTTGAAAAGTAGCTGGAGCATTGCACAAGCCAAAAGGCATCCTTCGATAAGCAAAAGTACCAAAAGGACAAGTGAAAGTGGTTTTCTCTTGATCCTCCGGCGCTATCACAATCTGATTATAACCTGAATAGTTATCAAGAAATCAATAATAAGAGTGTCCAGCTAGACGTTCAAGCATTTGATCAATAAAAGGTAATGGAAAGTGATCTTTTCTAGTAGTGGCATTCAATTTCCTATAATCAATACAAACCCTCCAACCGGTTTGCACACGAGTTGGGACAAGTTCATTCTCATCATTCTCCACCACGGTCACACCTGATTTCTTTGGTACAACTTGTACCGGGCTCACCCACTTGCTATCGGATATGGGGTAGATAACACCCACTTCCAAAAGCTTGAGTATCTCCTTTTTCACAACTTCCATCATTGGGGGGTTCAAACGACGATGCGCTTCTCTTGTAGGATTTGCATCGTCTTCCAAACGTATCTTATGCATACAAACGGCAGGGCTTATACCCTTGATATTGGCAATTGTCCATCCTATGGCCGTCTTGTGCTTCCTTAGCACCCTTAGAAGTTTTTGCTCCTGTAATTCACTAAGCTCGTTAGAAACAATCACAGGTAACTCTTCATTGTCACCCAAGTACAAGTACTTTAGGTGACTAGGAAGAGGTTTCAATTCTAACTTTGGAGATTTAACAATTGAAGGTAAAAGTTTTTCATCACTGCATGGTAAAGAAATAAAAGAGATATTATGAGTTTCCGGGCATCCTTGTAGTGAGTAGAGATCACCAAGGGCTTCTTTAACCTCAATACCACACTCTACACCATTATCAATGGATGTAATTAGAACGGTTTCCAAAGCATCTTCACCATTCAATTCAAACATTTGTTGTGCCAACGTATCCATAACATCAACGGAGAAGCAAGAGTGGACATCACTAGGATATCTCATCGTCTCGAAAATGTTGAAACGTATTACTTCTCCATCAAACTCCATAGTTAGCGTTCCCTTATCCACATTAATAATGGTCTTCGCCGTTTTCATGAAGGGAAGCCCAAGTAGCAATGGAAGAGACGAGTCCGGTGAACCTTCATCCATATCTAAGACACAAAAATCTGCTGGAAATACTAGTTTATTAACCTGCACAAGAACATCCTCAACAATACCCATAGGGTAGACATTAGAACGATCGGCTAATTGCAACACAATTTCAGCCTTTTTGAGAGGACCTAAATCAAGCGACTTATACATAGATGCAGGCATAACATTAACGGATGCACCTAAGTCTAACATTGCTTTGTTAAATGTAGTGGTACCAATTGTGACGGGGATGTCAAAGCTGCCCGGGTCTTTGCATTTCAATGGGAGTTTGTGTTGTAAGATTGCCGAAGCATTCTCCCCCACACTAAGCACTTCATTACCTTTGAGCCTTTGCTTATTGGTACACAAGTCCTTCAACACTTTGGCATACTTTGGAACTTGCTTTATAGCATCAATGAGTGGTATGTTCACATGAATCTTCTTAAGAACATCTAAAATCTCCTTTTCTAACGCCTCCTTCTTAGAATTTGCAAATCTGCGAGGAAAAGGTAAAGGAGGAACATAAGTAGGAATAGGAGTTTTAGAGTTAGGAATAGGTACCTCAGAAGTTTGGGGAGAATCCTCATTCTTATCCTCCAAAACAGGTTCCTTTGGTGTTTCCACCTTGCCTAATCAAAGAACTTTCGGGTTGCACAAGTTGTGTACCACTTCTCAATGTAATTGCATTCACACCCTCTTTTGGGTTAATAGGTTGAGAAGGGAGTTTCCCACTATTTTGTGCCTTCAATTGGTTCAACTCAGTAGCCATGGAACCCATTTGTGTCTGCAACTCCTTGATCGCACTCTTGGTTTCTTGTTGGCTATATTTAAACATAGAAGAAATGCCTTGCATCATTGTTTGAAGCTTTGCATCGATATCGGAACCTTGATTTTTCATTGATTGTTGTGGTTGCTGAAATTGTTGACGCGGCTGGAATTGTTGTTGTTGAGGTTGAAATCCACCCGAATTGTTGAAATTAGGTTGTTGAACCGCTCCTTTCTTGTTCGCATAGCTAAAATTGGGGTGATCTCTCCATCCCGGATTGTAAGTATTGGAATAAGGATCATACAGTCTTGGATTATTTGGAAAAACCGCATTAGCTTGCTCATTGACGTCTTCATACCCATGAGAATTTGGTATCACCGCGGCTGAAACTTGTTGTAGCATTGCTATGATGTTTCCCATTTGTTGACGAAGTTCCTCCACCTCGCTCACTTCATTAACTCGCCGAAGAAGCACATCCGAACCACGACTCAAGAATTGTTGAGAGTTTGCTGCCATGTTTTCAATCAACTCTCTAGCTTGTGCCACCGTCTTGCTCACTAGTGCACCACCACCCGCTACGTCGATAAGATTCCTATCACTTGATTGGAGTCCTTCATAGAAGTATTGGATGATCATGGCGTCACTAAATTGGTGATGAGGACAGCTTGCTACCAACCTCTTGTATCGTTCCCAACAATCATATAACGACTCACCCACATTTTGCTTCATCTCGCAAATATCCTTGCGAATTTGAGTAGCCTTAGATGTAGGAAAATATCTCTCTATAAAGAGTTTCTTGAGTCCATTCCAAGTTGTGATACTCCCGGAAGGCAAGTAGTATAACCAATCCTTAGCATTACCTTCCAATGAGAATCGAAAAACCTTCAACATAGTACCATCCTCCTCCATATTTGCTGGGAGCATAGCCATGACAATGGTGTGGAAATCCATAAGATGCTTGTTTGGATCTTCATTCACCAAGCCATGGAACTTTGGTAATTCTCTAAGAAGTCCCGACTTGATTTCAAAAGTGGAGTCGGTTTGAATGCAACCCTGATGTATATCCATCTTGTGAGAAGCTAAGTCTTTAAGTGAACGATTTGCAGCGTCACCCATTGCTTCTTCTCCTTCTCCTTCTTCTTCAAAAGGAATATCGTGTTCTACTTCCTCTCCTTCTTGCCGAAGAGCTTCGTGTTCTACTTCCAAGTCGTGTTCTTCCGTTGTGCCTTGCCTTGGTTGGAGTATTGTGCCTTTTCGAGTACATATCCCGCACCTTGGATAACTCCAATCTTTAGAAGCCAGGGATTAGGTACCTGAAACACAATTCTCACAAACAAGTAAGAAACAAAAAAAGAAACGAACAGCAGTATGCGAACATAACAGTATGCGAACAGAAACTAAAAACTAGATAACAAGCCGAATGCCTCCCCGGCAACGGCGCCAAAATTTGATCGCTTGTCAGACGACACAAATATAATTCACTTCCTCACTTTACTAATTATAAATATAGTATTCGATAAGAAAGAGTTCGTATCCACAGAGAGGCGATTGTTGTTATGCAATTTTCAGATTCTTATGTAACCAAATAACCCAAGTTGTGTTTTTGTTTTTATCAAAGTAATAATACTAAATAAAGCAAAGTAAATAGTTGGAATAATCAATAAGGAGAAGATATTGGTTAAGGGATAGTATCATTCACAAACATGTATTTTTCATCTATGATTAGAATTGGTATTTAATCTCTCAATTATCAAAAGTCCTAGAATATCTTGATCGCAAGAGTATCCCGTTTATTTCCTGATTTTATCACAAACAACATTAAAAGATGCTATTGTGAAATCTTCTTAAAAATCAACCTAAAGTGTAAAAGCACAATTAGATTTAACTCCCTAAGAGCAATAAGTTCTATGAAATAAGACTAATCGATGCAAACAAACGTGTAAAAGCACTAATTCGTTTTAACAAAGGTTATGATTCATATGCGATTAAAAAGATGTATCACTACAAGTATTAACCACAAGATGCTACTAAAAATCAGAGATAACAACTTTTACGTATTGAAAACCCTAATATATCTATAGAGATGAAAACAAATCCAATTGATTTCGGACTCAACCAAACTAGCATTCAAATCATATGATAATAAAACAATGAATCATAAACGATAAAATTGAGACAAAACTAATTCATGGAATCAAATAACATGCTTGAAGAAATCAACTTTTATCCCATAACCAATTATTGTATTTAGCTACTCATATTCATGGAGTTCATCATCATAATATTCTAAGAAATAAGATGAAACATAAACGAAAGCAAACCCTAGAAGTAGTTCTCTGCAAAAGCTCCAAGAATAGAATAAAAACGTTCCTCCTTTCTTTGTTGTAGAAACTCTCTTTTTATAGCCCTTTGCTTTCCAAAAATAGGTCAAAGTCTTCAAAATGTTCAAGTCCACGTCCATCTACTAGTCCACCAAGCCCAGGTGTGAAAAATATATCTCTGGAATTTTCGGGTCCAAAACTGGTCGACGGAGTGCTGACGTCATCGCCGAAATCCGGTCATCGTCGCCGGAAAATTGTCTCAGGTCAATTTGACATTTAAGACACTGTCTCCAATAAGTATGTACTCCCAGCAACTCATCTCTCCTTCTCTGCATTTCAAACATTCACAAAATACCACCTAAACCAATTTCTTGTTCTTGCGAAAACGTACCCAAAAGCGTGACGCGTAGCTCATACTTCCAGCCATCAATTCTTGGATCCGACTCATACCCCCTCGTGATTCACTGAAATATTGCGATCGACACATTAACTTCTGAAATCCGACTACCGGAACTATGCTCACCGGTGTGCCATTTTCACCCCGTTTTCGCACTATTTCAGCAACATAGCTCAGTCACCGCACTTGCCTTTAGTTGCACCGGCTTCATTCTCTGCATTGCAGTACCAATAATACTCATAGCTTCAGGCATGTATTTCCAAATTTATCATTCGCGGCACCTCATAGCTCTGAATCTCCAACTGCAGCTCCGGCTCCTGTAGCATAACATCATCACCAACTCATTGCAACGTACCTGCAATTCCACATGAATAGCAGCAACCTACAGCTCATGGCAACAGCTCCACTAGCTTCAAGTCCCTGCAATCTATACATCATCCATTGTAAACTTCCATAAAAACTTCCATAATTTCGTGTCTTAGAAAAACTCAATTCATTCAATATCTCCTTTATTTGCTAGTTGTAACATCATCCTCCTAGAATTTCACTCAACTTGCGAAGCTCAATCGCCCATCTTATAAATAGGATTCAAAATCTTTTCTCAAAGTAACTTCATGCCATTCACGTATACACAAACAGGTCCAAGCCATAATTACACTCCTCTTTAAAAAAAGTCTACTATTAGATCAGCAACACTTGCTCAAAACCATGTAAACTACACCTGCATCATTGATGCAGCACCACTCATGCTGCAATCATTCAACAATTGAATAGGCAATCTCATCAGAACCTACTCCACCTGCAATTTCCCCATCATCTCAACTTCGGCATCAACAACTCAATTCACAGGTTCAATATCTCCTTTATTTGCTAGTCAGCTGCAACACAGCTCCGCACCATCACATCATGGTTGCAACTCCGCTTAACTCCTAGAATTTCAGCTCAACTTGCAGCTCAATCGCCATCCACAATAAATATAGTAACTTCATGCCATTCACAGCATACACAAAGGCAAGTCCGCCGAGGTCCAAGCCAATACGAACTGCTTTCCTAAAAATGATTTAGTGTTCAATTACACTCCTGTCTACTATTAGATCAGCAACACTTGCTCAAAACCATGTAAACTACACCTGCAATACCAATATGACCTCATTCACTGCCTTGATGCCACAATCACCACTCATGCTGCAATCATTCAACAATATCATCCACATCTCTGTAATTCTTTATGGATCAGCATAAGAGTCACCACGGCTTTAAAACCCATGGCACCAATTCTTCGCAGCTACTACTCTCCAAAGCATCTCAGAACTGTTGACTGCTTCTTGGCTCATTTCATAAAGCTACACTGCATGTATACCTGCAACACAACATCACCAATAGCAGCTCCCAGCATTCTTAACTTCAATCCATAGCATCAAATCCATCACTAACCAAGCTGCAGCTTTATTACTTCATCTGAACTCACAACCCTGGCCATTATTCATCAATCAAAGCATAACCTATACCCTCTACATTTCAAGCAACCTCCATCTAGCACAAACCACCTCTTTCTCTCAAATTTCACCACCTCCACATTAGCAAAGATCAACTCGGCACCAAACTCAGTAACCTACAATACCCATTCTTTTCTCAGCTGCGTCAGTCTCCAATCAAAGTCGAACTGCAGCTTCAATCATTCACTAATCACCACCAGTACCTGCAACGATCTCCCTGCGATAGCTGCACCAACAGATTAGCTACACAACCAGACCAATTCAGTTCCATCCTATTTCTCTTGCTCGAATTCCAGTTCTTCAACAACACAATATACCCACAGAAACTGGTGATTGTGCTATTCTGTCGAACACAAAATCTGCACAGCCTGGTGATGCTGTTGTATGTTGAACAATCATCTTCTACACTCTCCGTTTCCCAACACAATTGAAATCTGATGCAAACCCATAGCTGTAATTATAATTCATCTTCTTGTAAACCCTAAAATCATCACAGATCCAAAGCAAAACCCATTTTTCTCTATTATTATCTCATTCACTAACAGCTTGGCTTCGATCTTGAATTCACATAAACCCCATCTCGAAAACTGCCTCATCAGGGAATATTATTTGATCATCTTCAAGCACATTCTATGTACGATCTAGCCCTCTCTCAAAACCCTCTTCAATCCCTCTGTGCTGTTTTAGATGATATAACTAACAACAACAGCCCTTTCTCAATTTCAGAAAATGAATGATTGAGGTTGGAAATGATTGGGGTGGTTATTGACACCCCAATGGGTATCCCATAACATGTGACCACCTCTTTAACATCAACTTGCTATCTTTAATGCTCATGTAGGACTGGTCGACCCTTAATCTTGGCTCGATGCTCCGGATATTGTTCACCTAGGAAATGACAACTTTGCCCCTTTATGCTCCAATTTAACGCTTTCTCCCACCAGCAACAACCGCCTCTTATTTCTCATACCCACTTATACTCTTCAATGAGAATCATCACTAAAGTTGTCGTGCTTTTCAGACAGAATTTGCATCACTAAAGCCGACATACTTTTCAGACAGAGATGAAGAAATAAAAGCAAATAATGAGACACAATCCGCCTCCAACGCTTTTGCCATGTTTCCTCCTCTTTTGAACCGAATGACTCCAAAGTACCTAAATACTCAAAAACAAAACATAAGATACATAATTAACAAGAAAAATAGCAAAGAAAGCATAAATACTAGATATTAAATTAGGTGTTTTACAACACCTATCATTTATCAGTCAGCTCTTACTGACAATGAGAGTTTAGAGAAGCTTATATGTGTTGATTCTGTGGTTTAAAGTTCTGCATGAAAATGATAGTTTAGACTTGCTTGTCTGTGTTCTTTTTCTGATAAATTTTGTTTTATCACTTGTGGATTATCTTATATGTTCTGTTTGTTCTCTTTTATCCTAATTTTTGTGTTATCACTTGCGCATTATTTATAGCATATGTTTGATATGTTTATGTGCATAGTTACAAAGTCTAGCTGTTATAGGTTTAACTGATCTCTGGCATTGAACTTGGTTGTTGTTTTGCAGGTTATCATAACAGAAGTTGAAGTAGATGAGAATGGTCTTCCCAATTCCAAAAATTCAACATCACCCGGCCACCTGAAATGCGGCTTAACTCTTACTCATGTCCCCATCTCATTCAAAACATGGAAGCATGTGCCCGATACTTACAAAGATGATATTTGGAAGGAACTATAGGTACAAATATGATTTATGTTCACACTTTATATTAAGACATAAATGTATTAGATGACTCTATTCTAACTAACTTTTTTTTCTCAGAGAGTATATCCTATAGCCGAGTCTTCTAAAGAAATCATGGTTAAGTCGATGGCTCCTATATGGAGGAGACGCAAGCATGAGTTACGATAACATTATTATGATCCCTATCCAACTCATGAGGAAAGGATTGCACATATTCCTCCTGGTGTACCTGAAAAGGAGTGGATAGAATTCTGTGAGAATGAGAACAATCTTAAACAACAGGAAAGTAGAGCTGAGCACAAGAGGAATCGAGAGCTATACGACCACTCTCACACGACCGGTCGTAAATCTCATACTCTGATCAAAGCTGATCTGGTATGTATATTGATTTCAGTTCTTTCGTGATTTATGAATCTCAAAATATGGCCATTATGGTTAGTCTTATCATTGTATAGATTGATTAATACAAATAGACTCATTATATTGGTAGGAGAGGGAGAATACTGGTGTGGAAATCACCACCTCTGATGTGTGGATTAAAGCTCATACTCAAGAGGGAGGGGCAATTCTACCTAGTGCGCAAAAACACTTTGTGAGTCAGCTTGTATTTTATTTAAATTAGTACTCATATGTATACCACCAACATGGTCATTTATATATGCACTGTTGTGCTCAACATGGCAGGATGAGCTTAAAAAGGTGCAATAGGAACTCAACCAGAAAAAGGCTGCGGGTATTCCTTTACCAGACATAGATGTAGTGACCAAAGCTTTTGGTAAGGAATGTAGAGGACGGGTTCATGTTGTTGGTATTGTTACTCGTACACAATATGATTGTTCTGCTCCTGCGCGTGCCAAAGTACAAGAACTAAAATCCAAGGATGGTGTTGTTAAGCAACAATTGGAGGGTCTAAGTAACAAGGTCAAGGGTTTGATCACAGCTGTAGCCTCAGTATGTAACATTGTGAAGGAACTTCAAACTGCAGTGCCAAGGTCAGTTGTTCACAACGTCAAGCCGCATCTTCTCCTCTTCAGAATAATTCACTTGGTCAAACACCTACAGCTTCTCAAACACCTTCACTTACACCTTCACCTTCTCAAACACCTTCACCAACTCAAACACCTTCACCAGCTCGATCATCAGTAGCAGGTACTGAAATGCCTCCATGTGCATTGTTGAACATTAATGATGAAGTCATTGTTGTTGGTAGGATGTGCACTAGTTCCATGGGACGTATGTGTCACGGATGTATTGTACCATCTAATCTTGGAAAGGCGATGTTGGAAAAGATTCACCTCTCAAATGAACCAGTCCTGAAAGCTAACAAGTTTGTTTCAACCTTTCAAGATGTTAGAATTAGAGGGTACGTGCTTCATCCAAAGAAGTGCATCAGAAATGACTAGTCTGGTTGGCGGTCAACTTACTTTTTTGGAGATATCTCAGCCATCGTATATAATGCTCGCTAATCACTTTATTAACAACACATGGCGTTATCTTATTTTGCTAATATATGTTCACACTTTTGTACATGTGCTTAGCATGCTAACATGTAGATTCTTATGAAGTTCTGCATAAGGAAGACTCTCAGGCAGATTCTTATGCAGTTCTGCATAAGGAAGTCTCAGGCAGTTGTGCTTAAAAACTTTTGTAATGTATCTATGTGAACCGACAGTATCAATATAATCAGTTTTTATTTATGGATGTGTATGGTTTGGGTTCTGTTATATTTTGTTGCGCAGGTGACTGCACTGCAGGTCAATTGGAGCGGTAGTAGCCACCCGGGGGAATATCAATCCCTGGTAAGTACACTTTCTTCGCTTATGCTTTTCATATTGATTTCAAGCTTATGTATATTAATCTTTATTATGTAATTACTTTTGAGGTACTATGTTGTTCGTGCTGTTGCTACGGACTATGTTGTTGGTGACCTTACTCCGGTAAGTCTTTGTTGTGATCTTCGTTACATTATCAATAATTTGCATTTTATTCATTAAGCCATTGGGTCTGGTGGGTTTTCATAACAACACTCTTAACTTATATGAATAGAGAGCAATGCGTCTTCAACTTGCCTTCTTTAACCAATACTCTGTTTGTGCAGTTTACAGTTTTTTCAGACCTGGAACCATTTCTCAAAGCTCTTAAAGATAAGCTCTTGACTTTGTAATGAGCATTAATTGTTAATTGGTAAAGATAGTTCCAGGAAATTCATGAATATTTTTTATGTTTTTTTTTTGCAGCTAAGTGTTAGCATTAACATCCACGGGAAACATGAATTTGTTTTCCAACCACGCTTATTTGGAAAGGTAATGCTAGTTTTTAGTATTTCATTTCACTGTTCTTACTTTCATTTTTAATATTTCATTTCACTGTTTCATCTTAGTTGGTTTGATTGTGTTTTGCAGGACAAAGGCTGATCCTGCGATTCTTGCAAAATATGTGATTGCATTATTATAGAAGGAGAAACCTATGGAGGAGCTAAAGAAATTTTGTGCTGAGAATCTGTTAGATTTTCTTGGAAATGGTATGTCTTCTTCTCTGGCGTTATTGGCTTTGAGATTCATTCTTTTATATAAGTTGTGATAGTTCAGATTATCTGATTATGTGCAAGCTTCAATGGAAGGAGGATTACAGAAAATTATCAGATTCAATATTTTTACGGAACACCAATTATATGCGCAAGCTTTTTATCTATCAATGTTTTAACTTAGGTCATTGGAAGGTGGATTAGAGACAATATAAACTTATCGAGTTCCCCATATTCATCATTTCCACAGATATTGCCTGCTTATACTTGCAGATAGGATTAGAGACAATGTAAATGAATGAATGTATGCATAACTATATGGGGGTTTAATGTTCACACGCTAAATGGGGGTTTAATGTTTACACGCTAATGATACATCTATTGAAACGATTTTGTTTGCATGTTCTGTAATTTTCTGCAATATTATAATTCTGTTTTAGAATGAGTGTAAGCATAGAGATTGGTTTAGTTTTTTGCTTTTGAAATCTGCATAACATTTAGACTGTCCGTCACTAGATTTACCAGCTGTTGAACCATATAAAAACCTTAAGAATGGGTGTTTTGAACTGACTAGTTATTCTCCTTTTGAACTGACTAGTTATTCTACTTTTGCTGCTAACATTTAGACTATTAGTCACAGCATATATTTGTCAATGTAAACTTATCCACCATTTTCCATCTGAACCATATGTTTCAATAGGATTAGAGACAATGTAAACTTATCCAGTTCCCCATTTTGATCATTTCCACAGATATTGCCTGCTTATACTTGCACAACCATATTATTTCTTTATTAGATTTTGACTACAATTGATTTATAAGCATACTGGTTATCTGATGGGAAGAATTTGTGATGCTTTGTTCGCAGGTTAATTGAATGATGCTCTGTTATGAGATCGACAAGGTTGGAGAACAAAGCAGTAAAGCAGCAGCCATTAGGTCCCTTAGCAGCTGCAAGATTTGTAAGTTATAATGCAGTATCTCCTTATAGAGATTTAAGTTAGAAGAACTTGGGAATTTCAGTACTTTATACAAACTGAAACTTAGAAGCTAAGTAATTTATGTGTATGTTGACATAGTTTGTATCAAATACTCATACCTTCAATTGAAGAATTTTGTTTTCATGGAATGAATGTGAATGAGTGTGGAATGAATGTGTAATAGTTTGTGGAATGGTGAATATTGGGAACTGGGCAACTGCTGGGGGAAAATGGATTTTGACCAGGTCAATGAAGACTTGACCTTTTTTTTTAGGTTGCAAAATATTCGCAACGTCTTATTTTGGTTGTTAAATTAGAACCAGAACCAATAACATTTTAGTTCTGGGTCGGGGTATTCCTGGAATTCGCAATAGATTAGCAACAGAGGACCTTGGTTGCGAATAAATAACGTCGCAACGGCATGTTGCTGACCGATATTCGCAACGTAGCTTATGCCGTTGCGAAAAAATGCAACGTCGTGTTTTGCAACGCTGATATTCCGTTGCAACCCCAGTCATCAACGTCCAGATTCCGTTGCGAATCCCTAAAAATGGTGTAGTAATAGATTTCTTATGTCGAGTGTGACCAATTAAATTGATTACTTTTGTAATTAGTTTGGTTGAGTATAATAATTATATTATTTGTGAGTTTTCTTGTGATTAATCTAATTGATTTAAGTCTCCATAAGTTTACCTGTGTTGAGCATATTTAGTCAAATTAATCTTGGTTCACTTTGGTTAATATGATTGAATATTTCTTGTTGGATTCCAAATTCATACTTGTATGCAATTTTTTGAGTCTAAAAGAAATCCTTCTTTTCTTTTGATATTAAGGTCGCTCTTGTTGTTCCTTTGGGAATGCCATTTTATGAGGGAGAGTTCTTTTGAACTTGTGCTTAATTTCCAAATCTTTGTGGGGAGTGCGGCTGTGGAATATTATAGGGGTTATCTTGTATCTTTATAGACTCCTTGATGAATGCATTTAGCTTCGCCTTTATGATTGTATCTAAACAAGATGATATACATTTACCTTTGGTCATGAAATGTCTCTTACATAAATTTCATTAGGATCCCGTTCTTGTACCTTTGCCAATTTTATTGAAAAAAGGGGGAGACTTAATATGTAGTTCATACTACAAATACATATGGTTTTCGGATCATTATGTAAGGGGGAGTGGTTTCCATGTGAGATGGAGTATTGACTAAGGGGGAGTGAAGTATCACCATAGTATTTTTGTTAAAGTTGTGATGCAATTGGACTTTGACGCTGTGTAATAATACTATGACAATGTATAACAATGATTGAGAACCACTGCTTTTCTCATTTTTATAGCTACGGATTTTCAACAACGATGATGCTAAACTTACAACCTTTGGGATCATTGGACTACTTGGAAGCGACGAAGATTTCGAGTAATGTTGAAGATTAGACATGTGGACTATGAGCTACAAAGTTTATTTATATATTTTTGTTGTATTACATATGTATTAATAGTTTTGCCACTAAAATTGACAAAGAGGGAGATTGTTAGAGCATTGCTCGGTCGAACTCGCATGCGTTGATATCTCAAGCATGTTTGTCAATGTTAGTGATCAAAACTATAAAGTCTTGATTTCTAGTCTACTATAGCTAAGGTCTCGGACTAGGATAAAAGTGTAGTTGAGCTCAAGAACTCCATGGCGATCATCATACAAGACGAAGGACTACTCAAGGAACCAGTGGATCTTCATCGACTAAAAGGTATGTGGAGACTTGAACTTATCTATTACTCAAAAGTCTATCTACTCTATCTCTTATCTTGAGACAAAAGTCGTATTACTATATAGACTAAGATTATACACATATGATATTTCGAGCTGAGTATATCTCGCTTATCTATATCTTGAAATATGTTAGTAAAGCTTTCGCTTCAGCCTAGTTCATATTTACCTAGTGATGAAAGTCATGTTATGTTTCAATCATTTTGGAAATCGCTCTGACGAAAAATAGTTTGTGAATAACAACTATATAACGCCCTCTGAGAATGTTTCAATGATTGAAATAAGAGTTTAGACTATATAACCAATGGAGGATATAAGCATTGTTGTGGTAACACATATATGTATAAGTCCTTATAGCTTGAACCGAAGTTTGCGAACTTTGTTGATCAAGTGAAACCGAATTAGTGTGTGAGCTCAGTCCGCGAACTCAGCATACAAGCTCAGTCCGCGAACCCAGTCTGCGAACTGGCGTAGTTCTTGAATCCGAGAATTTCTGCTGGAGTTTGTGAACTCTGTCCGGGAACTTAAGTCCGCGAACCCAGTCCGCGAACTTGAGTAGGTTATGTCTAAAAACGATATTTATGAACTTATCTTAATAAACTAAGGAATGCTATTGCAAACCGTGGATTTATAGTTCATGAATCGATTCGAGTGAATTGCATCATTTTTGCTTCAATTGTGTCTTGTGTAGTACATAAATATCTAAGAAATTGAACAACTCTCTAACTAGTTCATTTGAGTCATTTGGACTAGTTATGGTGAAGAAGAATATGGTTGATATGAAAGTTATCATTTGGCTAACCATTTGGTTAACTAGTGTTGAACCAACTAATGTAGAAGTTTGGGTACGGATATACACGAACCTAAAATTGTCTAGTACATGTATGTATGACAAGCTAAGTTTTCGATCTAACGGTTGATAAATATTATCTTGAATCTAATCAGGTTTTCATCTAACGGTGAATATTGAATGCTTTGTTACTAAGCTAACATTGATTGCAAACCCTGATTTGAAAGACTATATAAGGGAGAACTCTAGCAAATGGAAACCTAATCCCCACACATTCTGTGATACTAGTTTGCTAAGCTAGAGTCGATTCTCCTTTAACCTTTGGTTTTCTTCTTCTAAAACCAGGTTAACGACTTAAAGACTTCATTGGGATTATGAAGCCAGGCCAATACTACTTTTCTTATAGTTGTGTGATCTGATCTTGCTATTTCTATCGTACGAGTACAATTGTAATAATTGGTTTGAGATTTCTATATCCGATAGGCAAGATATAAAAGTAATCACAAACATCTTCGTCTCATCATTTGTGATTCCACAATATCTTTTTACGCTGCGTCGATTAAGACTATTGTGAGGTGATTGATAAAACTGAGATGTTCTTCGGGAATATAAGTCTGGTTTTATTGATTGGTTCCTGTTCACCTTGATTTATCAAAATACGGAACAAAACTCATAGGTTTATTCGTGGGAGACGAATTTATCTATCTTGTAGACTTTTCTGTGTGAGACAGATTTGTTTACTAAAGTCTTCGACTTTGGGTCCTAGCAACTCTTGGTTGTAGGTGAGATCAACTAAGGGAATCAAGTGCACAGTATCCTATTGGGATCAGAGACATAAGAGCATAATTGTACCTTGGATCAGTGTGAGATTGGTTGAGGTTCGACTACAGTCCAGATCGAAGTAAATTTGGAGTAGGCTAGTGTCTGTAGCGGCTTAATACAGTGTATGTTTAATCTGGACTAGGTCCCGGGGTTTTTCTGTATTTGCGGTTTCCTCGTTAACAAAATTCTGGTGTCTGTGTTATTTCTTTTGCGCATTATATTTCGTTATATAATTGAAATAATACAGGTTGTGCGTTGTTCAATCAATTAGAATATCCGACCTTATTGGTTGTTGATTTAAATTGATTGACACTTGGATATTGGTCTTTGGTACCATCCAAGTTATCTCTCTTTGATTAAGGCTCGCAGATTGTATTTTCTTGAGTAAATCAAATTGAGAAATAGAGATAATAAACTCCTTGAGATATTTTTATCTAGATTGAGTCTGACTGTCTAGTTGATTCTCTAGTAAAGTAACTCGGAGTTTGTCCATACAGATGGCTAATCGAAATATTAGGTGTGTGATGAGTGCCAAATATTGCATATTCATACACCTTTTCATTGGCACTTAACTCATCTTTCGCGCTTCAAAGTCATATATTATCCCAAATTCTGCATTTTTACCATTTTCAAGAATAAATATTTGTATTAATTAATTTTGTGTTTTTAAGTACTAAATAAATCTTGGAAGAATTGAGAAGACAAAAGAGCAGAAAGTTGGAAGCGTTGCAACCCAGCTCACAAGATCAGTGGCAACCTGTTTACAATACATGGGATTAAACTACCCATGATCCAAGACCCAAGACCTAAATCCGTTTCCACCTCACCCCCATTGGATTCTTTCCAAAACATCCACCTCACCACATTGGATTCTTTCCAAAACATCCACCTCACCCCCATTCTCTCACTCAATCACTCCCAATTTGTTTCCCACCACCAAATATATTCCATTTTATCCATCAATTAAAGAAAACATGTTTTGTTGAGTGGATGATTGCCAAATTCGAATCCAAGTGTTGAGAGAATTTTTGTGTATAAATAGAGAGGGTTGTTGTGTTGAAAAACCATCCAAGAATAGCTTGTTCATGTTAGTTTATCAAATTTCAGTTTTGTTGTAATGTTCTTCATGTTATAGTTTCATTTGCTAGGGTTTAAATGAAGCCGTAACTCATTGGTATGTATTCATATCTTGTATCTTGTTCTTGAAAGTTTAGAATTATTTAAAGATATAATTTAATCCAAGTTTGTCAACATCTTGCTCTCACAATGTATGCCATGTATCCATTGTAGTTAGAATATCTCTATGTTGATTATGCTACAACTCATGCTTAACCAAATATTGATCCTCAGATTAGTTATGCTTTAATTAGACAGTTAATGCTTTGGAGAAATAATTTAGTTGTGATTAAATTATCCATTGGAGAAACACCTTGGATATACGGTAGACTTGAATCTGCTGTAAGGACAAGAATAATATTACAAGTTGAATGCATATCATAAGTTAGTGGTGGATTTGAATACCCTAGTATCCATATTCTCAGTATTTACACCTTGATTTAATTGCGTATTTTAATTCAATATTATTTTCTGTTTAAGTCTTTGCCAATATCTCGTCGTATCGACAAAAGAAAACCCCTTTTGGTTACTCTCTGAATCAGTTCTAAGTAAGGATTTAGAATCAACTTTTACACTCTCCAAGTCTCTGTGGTTCGACTTGTGCTTGCCCTGTGTTGCTTGTCGACACTGTGCACTTGCAGTATACACAATAGTAGGTATCTTTCCGATCCTACCAGTGTGGTTGTTAGACCCCCGCTTTTTCAGTTTTCATTAATGAAAATAAAAATTAGCTATATATAATTATTCTGCTGATGAAATCTCCATTTTCGTTCTTCGATGAGGGGTTTCAATATTCAATGAGAAAAAATGGAAATTGGAAAACATAGAATTGGATTTACACATTAACTAATAAAACCCACAATGAATATAAGAGAACCCAAGTACTATAGCTACTAGAAGAAGATGAAGTAATCGATCAAAAAATAAAGAAGAAGGTGAAGTTTCTTTTGCTCTGGTTTTCTTTGTTTGTTGATCGTGAAAAGAGTAAAGCGAGCGAGTCAATTTAGGAGAGATAAAAAGGTACCAACCAAAAACTAGGGTGGTCTATGCCTCATCTGATATGAGTTACTCAAATGGCAGAAATACCCTTTAGAACCACTTGGCCACTTCTCCAAAGCATTCGCATACGTCTCTGGATGGTGAGTTAGAGAGATGCCTCACTCTCAGATAAGATACTGTGTAAATTGGTATGGTATAATCAATCCTTGAAATGGGAAATGGGATGATTGCTAACGACGGGTAGCAGTATTAGCAGACAGGTACCATTGGAGCAATCCAACGTCGAAAATATTTTATTGGTCTGTTGTCTCATATGAAATTGTACAAACCCACTAATGCTTGTACCAACCTTTAATAATCATGAAAAATAGTGCGCCACATATATATATATATATATATATATTAATGATACGAAAAAATTGAGCCACTCTTCCATAGTCAAGGCTGATTTAGCTTTTGAATTCAATCTCTTGGTAGACCATGGATAACTTCCTCATAAGCCTTATAGTTGTTTTCGGAAAAAAACAAAAAAGTTATAGCATAGTAGGGCGTAGATTTCATAAGCCTCTTCGTGTACATGTATAAATGTGTTAACAACGAGCAAGGTGATGTGTGAACGTTTGTTTTTTGGCAGGCCCTCACTGCTGCAACAATCATCTAGTGCTTATTTTAAGTAAAATATAGAAATGGATATCGGTGATTTGAAGATCACAATTCAAAATGTCTTTGGGATTCTCAGTGGTTTATTCTATGTTCCACATGAGTAACCAGGTAAAGTGATAATCTCTCTCTTCCTCTCTCTTTATCTAATGCGATAGAGAACCCTAATAACTAAAAGCACCGCCTGCTCCGATCTGTGCTCATGGGCGCCAAACGGAGCAGATCAAATCACCAGATCTATTCTCATATCTTCCTTTTTCTCATTATTTGCTTTTAGTATGTGATTTAATTTTATAGGGGACTTTTTATAGCCGGATCTTTTTAGTCTGTAGCTTGGATTGATTTGAGAAATTAATCAATCTTTCTTTCTCTATTTTAGTGTTCAGTATCTCTTGGGTATTGATTTCACTTTTAGATTTGTTTATTTGGGTAGGTTTTGGTTTTGGTTTTGGTTTTGGTTTTAGATTTTTCTTTTTTGGTAGGATTTCTTTGATTTCCTTAAATCCCTTGATGTGGTAGCAATATAGTTCTGATTTGGTTTCAGCAGTGGGATTGCTTCTTTATTGATTTTGGTTTCAAATCACCCAAAGTGTATTCATCTGCAATCAATCATTCATATTCTCTGTTTATTGTTTTAGTTTGTTTATGTGGTTTTCTCGGTCTGTGTATTTGTTTTTTTTCATGTTTTGGTCTTGGTAGTTCTTCAGTTGAGATTTGTTTCTCCCTTACAAAGATTGGATCAAGTCAATCATTGCTGTTAACTGTATAAGAAGATAAACTAAAGAGGTACTTAAATATTTGTGAGCACATATGTATCCAAATATATGTACACATTCCCTAATGTTTTGAAGGCAGTTGGGAAACTGGCAGACGTTAGCAAGGGTAGAATAGTTCACAATAACGTTACGGAATTGGGTCTACAAAGTTGTGCAAAAAAAGAACGCTCAATTAGGGGATACAACTACAGGACAAAAACGGTGTCCCAATAGCAATTTTGGGTGACCCCTTATGTAATTATTTTTTTAATTTCTAATATAGCCCTCACTAATCATGTTTAGTGGTTAATAATAATTAGTAAATTCTTAAGTATTTGGGGGATATATTAGTGTGTGTTTTTATTTTAATTTGTTTGAGTGAAGAGTAGAAGGAGAGGAAAAAAAATTGAGTGGAATTTTTTTTTATGAAAATAGAAGATGATTGTGTTGAGAGAATTGCAGCAACTGAATCTTTAGCTCAACTACAACAACAATCACATCTTCAATCTTCGGTGTATGATAACAACTCACAATTGGAGTTATATGATGAACCAACACCCTTGGATCATGATTTTCGTGAGCATGGAGTGTTTTGTGAAGAACCAACCCAAGAAAGTAAACATGTTCAGCATACAAGCAACCCCAGCACACAGGTAATGCTTCAAGGAGGTCGAAAATTTGATTTTTCTTTTAGAAACCGCCAAGCTTTTTCAATGAAAAAGCTTAGTACCGGCATGCTCGTTGTATGAATACTACGCCAGAATTAGTGCTACCGGCGTGGTATTCATACAACACGCATGCCGGTACAATATATCTCCCATTTTAAACACTTTCTCGGCGTGGTATTCATACTCCATTCAATGCCGATACAATATATCCCCCATTTTAAAAACTTTCCCGGCGTGGTATTCATACTCCATTCCATGCCGCTACAATATATCCCCCATTTCAAAAACTTTCCCGGCGTGGTATTGAAACCAACTATGCATGCCGGTACGCACTTATGATTTTTACCTAACACCGAATATTCCATAGAATATTCCAACCGGCATGGTTTACTACTAACTAACGATGCCGGTACTTACAGAAAAGCATCCATGAGTTTTAGATTTTTGAACTCTAATACCGGCGTGGTATATAAAATATATGGAACGCCGTTAGTTGTTCCCGTCATTTTTTTTTAAATTACCTTAATGCAGACACTTGAATCCGGCTGAAAACTCACATGTCGAGAATGACGGATCCTGTTACCGACACTTGAATCCAGAAATTTACCAGAATCATATTTACGGCATAGTAATAATCAATAATACAATGCCGCTATACTTTAGGCGTTGTAGAACCACAAGGTTTCAATGCCGGCACCTATGGTTTAAATAAAACTTAAACAAAACATGCATTTCGGTAGAAATTTAAACATGTTCAACATAAACAAACAACCTGATTATCTTAAAAGTTCTTAATCCGGCTATTTATAAGGGTACCAACAGTAAACCATACAACTACTAAAGAGGTAGTCCAAAAACGACTTGGGAATTGATTAAACGTAACAATCAGAGATACACAACTAAAGAGTTAATCACTGGGTATTTTGCTTCTTCTGGACGGGCGCCTTCCTTATTTCCCCGAACAAATCTTTTGCACTTGGATCTTCAATTTTATCAATCAATTCCTCGACCTCCTTCATTTATTCAAGGGATAGCACCTCTCCTTTCTCGTACTTGCAACCAAACATCTTGTTCATCTTCCCAAGCTGACGCCGCTGGTTTCATACATCCCACACATAATTAGTATATATATGGTAATATATATATATATATATACATGTGCGCATTAAACACCTAAGGAATTAACAATACTTACTAGCAATCCAAGAGTCATATTAAGTTTGGCCATTTTAGGTGGTGCCTCTGTAGGAGTTGGAACCAGAGGTTTTTTTTGGGGTGGAACTCCGCCATTGTCCGAGCGCACGACAAAAGGATGTGACTATCCAAGGTAATCATGCATATAGGTAGGATCGGCTTCATCACCCTTGTTCATAACCTCCCAATTACTAATATCTAACAAACGACTTGGTTCCCTATCCCTCCAATGTGTTGGTTTTGGAACTGGATCATACACTACCCTCAACTTTGAGGCAGTTGAAATGCACTCACCCAAGTGAAGAGTGTACCTTGAAGTACATGCTGTCATGAACCTAGGTAATTGCTTATATCCAAGTTGCCGCATCACACGTCGAGGGTCGGCCATAACGCATCCCTTTGGGTGGAACAAAGGTCCATTATAGATTGCAACGTTTGGAAATCTCAAAATTTGGCGGTTTTCTCTATCCTCCTTGTAAGGGTCGAACACAACGTCTTTGGCAGGCATCGTTTCCAGAGCCAATGTCATATCTATTAGTCGACCATTTTTACCGGGCTTCAGAGTATTGTTGAACTGATATCTCTTATCTCTAGGCGAATCAGGTTCAGGAAGGTCTATAATCTTCAAGTAGGGGTATTCCTTGAACAAGGTTGGGAAGCGTTCATAAGCCCACACCTACACCAATGTGGAATGATACATATAAGAAGCAGTAAATTTTCTTTCCGAGTTCATAGAAAAGGAACGCTATATGTGAACAATATACATAAGAACATAAGCTTGAAAACAATATTACCTGGAGCAAAGTGAAATTCCCGACAAATTGGTTTGTTTTAGCCTTAGAGGCCCTTCTCATCTCCGTCATCAAATGTGCCATTACCACGGTGCCCCAAGAATAGGTATAGACATCGTCCAACGGATCCAAGTATTGAAGGAAGCTTGCGCTAACCTTGTTGCCACTAGTGTCGGGGAATACCTTAGTGCCCAAGATGAATAACATGTACGCAGCGGCTATATAACGAATCTGGGCAGGGTCCCATCCATCCTTCAAACTTTTTTCCTGCGTTTTTTCAAACTTTTCCTTAAGTAGCGTCAGCTTGATGGTCTTTGTCCTACTAGCCTGAGATAAATAGAAACTTTCCACAGAAGTTTTGTAGTCCCAACCCAACAACTTGTTAGTCAAAGCGTGCAACTTCGACCATTCTAGGTTCATACAATGATCTCCTTCTAGTATTGATTTTCCGATAACATTCAAGCCTAAAATGTTATGAGCATCATCCGGGGATCAAGGTCATCTCCCCAAACGGGAAGTACATGGTATCCGTTTCGCCATGATACCTTTCGATGAAGCAATTGACTGTCACAGCATCACACTTCACATAATTTTCAACCAAAGCATATAGAGTAGAATCTCTTACTATTGTTTGGACCTCTTCACATTCCAAAGACAAATCCCAATCGGCTACAGCTTGGTTACGGCATACATGCACAGCCTTCGTATGATCCTACAATTAGGAGATAGTAAAGTTGAAACATTTTACATAAATACACAATAATACTTATGTACAACATTAAAAAATTCTTACATAAGTTTGATAGATAGTGCGAGCCCACGATTGCTTGTAGACAAATAGAATTTTCGGATTATGAGCTTCACCCCAGATTCTACCACGATCAAGGTCAGGAATCATGTCATCAACATGAGGAAAGTGGGAACCTTTGACTTTCACTTTACCCTTGCCTTTGGCTTTGACTTATGTGGGTTGTTGACTAGGCCCACCCACTTTGCTTTGGCTTGCTACTTGACTTGGATGAACCTCATTATCTTCCTCCTCACTTTCCTCTTCATCTGGTCATCCTTCTCAACTGGTGTAGTAGGTTCATTGATTACAAGTCGACTACGGTCACCGCCACTCTCCCAAGTTATCCCTCGAGACTCATCCCCCAAACGCTTTTTCCGACCTTCATATTTGCCCCGGGGAGGCAGAGTCTTTGGAGTATCAAGACCGTCCTTCCTCCTTCTCTTAGTCACATCATCTTTACCTTTTCTTTTCTGAGCTTCCTTGGCTTTTGACCTATATCATTTTTAGAACCAGTACCGGTATAGACTAACTCAAACAAACCAAGCCGGTAACCATCTCCCGGCATAGACACTTAGTTAATAATTCATGCCGGTACATTGTTTCGGCGTTAACCATTAACTACCGATAATGCCGGTAGTCATATGTATTCTCCTGGATACCCTATGAGTACTACCGACACTTCAAAAATAAATCGATTCCATGTCGTAACTGAGTTCCGGCTTACAATGCATCCACAAATTAATGCTGGTACTGGGGAAAAAAGTTCAATAATGTTCCTGTAAGTTTTATTTTACTACCGGCGTACGCGAAATATCAAAAAGGTATGCCATAATATAAAACCGACATAGTAGTCAACCCAATTTCAGTGCCGGTACTTAACATTAAGTTTCAGGGTTTGAAACCGGCATTGTAGTCATGTCGACATTATATACCGTAACTTAATATCGGCGCTGAATACATCCTACATTGAATGCCGTGACTCTAATCCGGCATGGTATACATACACAATTCAATGCCGGAATTTACTGCAACTACGATGTTTCGTAAGGGTTTCGCGATTCTAACCTAAACCCATGCCTACAAATCGATTCAAACACTCATAAAGGAGTTTAAAATCACTTGCCTTCTCACAGAAGCCATCTTTGCGAGCGTTTGATGGTCCGACAACTCTGTTTCTTCTTATTCTTGCTCTTGAGCAATCAAAGCAAGTCTGTGTTTTAATCTCTCCTCACTAATCGATTTTGAGTTCGATGGGGCTTTTGGTTTCTTTCGTGTAGGCATTGTTATTATTCGGCTGGGTTAATCGGAGAAATGTTTTTGAATCGACGATTAATCGACGAAGAACGATGAAGGAAAAAAAAAATCGAAACCTAAACCTAAACCCACTGTCGGTACTGATGTTTAGAAATGGGGATAGTTGAGTTTGTTTTTTGATTTTAATATTTTGGGCAAAGGGTAAAACAATAATTTAATAAAGATTTTTAATTAACATAAGGTCATTTTAGGACTTTCATAACATTTGGTCACCCCTTAGCAGAAACCATGGGGTGGGGTAAGTAATCAGTATCCCCCAATTAATAAATGTATCCCCGATTGCGCGTTCCAAAAAAGGGTTTACTTTTATTTATTTATTTTTTAATAAAATCTGCGGTTAATCCACATCCCGCCCGTATCATCCATTGATCCACGGATGATTGGGTCGTACATGATTGGATTTTTCAAATCTATAACTATGATAGATTGAACGCGGGTGGTCCCTAATCCGCATTGGTCCGTGCACACCCGGCACACCTACCTGGTAGATGCCCATGACTAAATTGACCTAACACAGGCCCAGCCTGTTTATATTCAGCAATAATCAGCATCTGTTTTGCCCTATAAATATCGCTCACTGGAAGAGCTAGGAAACTAAAATCAATTTCTGTCTCGCCGCCTCAAGAAGGGTTTCTCATCTTTCGTTATCTAGATTAGAAAAATTAGGGTTTTAATATTATTTTTTCAGAATAACTAAGTATTTTGTTGAGTAGAAAGAAGTGATTGAGGGATTTGTAATGGTCTCGTTCGTCGTAATGGCTGTTAATCATGGCCTTGCCGACCACTCTATATATCACCCACCCATATTCTGAGTTTTTTCCCCAAATCAACTCTTTCTTTGTTTATTAGTGTTTGATTTGATTTAGGGTTTTGATTTAAACTTGTTTGAAATTTAAGTAGGGGCTTATGATTAAAGAAATTTATAGACAAGCATATGGCTGAATCTATTCTATGTTGATTAACCTAATCTTCTCTATGAAGCCTCTTTTCAATTAATTGTTTTTTCTGTCTATTTTTGATTTTTTGATGTTGATATTGTTTCTGATGATGGAGGAGTATTGAAGTGATGATTGTTGCATAGTTCAGATGAGATTCGTCTCTGATTAATTTAAACAGAAATTAGTCTTTCGCTCCTATCTGATCACTCCTTCCATTCGTTTTTTTCATTTGATCTGGCTGTAGATTTTTCTGTAATATTGGTTATCTTCAGGTATAATACTGCTGGTTAATTTATCCTTTTGTATTGTAAGAATTTGAGTGTCGATGATGATAAAACTAAGGCTTGTTTCTCAAGAACATTCGCAGTTGCCGCCTAAGAGCTTTCGCCTTTCGCCGGGCTTGAGAGTTAATGCTGTTCTATCCTTCCTTGGATGTCTGAGACACAAAATTGTATGAACTTAATTTAATTTTTAATTTCAGGCTAGGTTTAGATTTTTGTGTGTTTTGAGGAGAATTTGAGTAAGATGGAGGTGATGATCCTTTCCCCATATTATCGACTATGATTATAATGTGCGTTTTGTTTAAATCTCTTCTCAACAGAAGAGGTTTTCCAAGCCAGTACTCTGATCCATCTTTACACTCTCTCAAATTTCATGTCTGTTTACATAAATCTATTTTTCCTAATAGTTTCTATGCAAATTGTTTGTGTCTCTATGAATTTGCTGCCTCCTCTAGGAGCTATGCTGTTTCAAGCTCTCAGATTGAAAATACATAACCTGAAGAAGACATCCCTTTCTTGATTATTGTTGCCTCTCCACACCTTTGGGCTTACTAATCAAATAATCTACTTAGATTTGCTCAGTCATAGAGACAAATATGAAAATTGGTCTGGTTACACGTGGGGGTTTAGTTATTCTGATGGTTTTACCTCTAAAAATTATTCTTTAGGCAAAGTACTCCCTGGAAAATTTGAACATTGTGAATAGAAGTTTATTAGCGAGATCAATGTCCTAATTCTTGGCAGCTCATTTAAAGAATATGCTTTGCTGTAAATATGGACAGACAGTAATATGTGTAGATTTTAGGTGGGCAACGATGAGTTTATTCATGCCCATGAAGGACTTACACACATGGAGCTTGTGTTGGATCGTAGGTGATTGGAGAATAAAAACTGCAGCTGTAAAATAATGAGCAGATGTAGGGTAGAACAGTTGTACTGTACTGTCTATTCGTTTCATCTCATATTGTATGTTGTTGTGGAGCTGCTATGATCTTCTCTATTGAATCCGAATTTCTGTTAGATAACGAGTAAATGTTTTATGTAGGTCTTTGATCATAAAATTGGCTATGATTACAACATACCCGCGCTTCTGAGAGTACTCTATGAAGCTGAAAAGGTAAAATGGTTGAATTTCTTGATATGAGCTTCTGCCATTACTGATAGACTATAACGATTTAGCTTTATGCCAGTTCTGCTTCAGAAAATTCTTGATAGAGAAGCTGAATTATATCTGAGCTTAGTTTTATTATCTTTTTTATAGATTTGTGGATGAAATTTTTGTAAAGATTAACGAGCTGAATCAGTGTGTTAATCAGAAGCTGAATTAGTGTGTTAATCAGAAGCCTTTGATGATGAGATGTAGTGGATCTGAGACCCTGTTTACAGGGAGAACCCCTTGGGGAAACTATATTCATATGACAATCGTGGATCTAACTTGGGCTTTATGGCATTTTCTGTCTTGTATCATGTTTTGAGTTTCGACTGTACGCCTTACTTGTGTCCTGTTAGCTGATGTGTTCGGATGACTTGTGGACATGAAGACTGAAACAACTCATATAGTGTGTGTTGACCGTAGTAGCTTCTTCTCTAGTATTTATTGAGATCGGAGCTTTCATATCAGCACTACATTTTCTAAGTCAAAAATCTGGCTAAAAACTTTAGTTTCATTTCATTGTTTCACTTAGCATATTATTTAGAGTAGTCTTAAACACTTTCTGTTGCTTGTATTCCTTGCACATAGAGTAGTCCTAAACACTTTCTGTTGCTTATATTCCCTGTTTGTTTGAGTGATGACAATTATTATATTATACTCCTGTATCACGTTTTGAGTTTTAACTATTCTTCATGTTTGAAGACTGAAAAAATCATTCAGTCGAGTGTTGTACATCAACTTCTTCTTCTTCGAGATGTGAGTTAGGCGGATGTGAAAGAGCGATATCAAGGAACAGACTACATTTATTTTATGAATAAATAAATGACTATTTTCTTATGATTGATGAAAATAAATTGCTGAGGTAACTATTGGATTCCATCAAAAAAAATTCATCTGGTTTGTAAGGAGAGCAATATTAGGGAGAAGGTGCAACATTGACGAATGAGAAGTTTGAGGGTCTGTGCAATGAAGTTAAAAGATTTTTTGTGTGAATGAATTTGAGGAGTATTTATTTACCAACACAAAATCAGCTGTTAAAGGACTGGTCTTTCTTTTTTTTTTTTTTGAAAATAACCAGATATGTTAAAAAGAAGCAACTAATATGTAGATTCAGACTCGTTTGGAATCAGCTCATGACGAGTTGTTGTGATTAGTCTCTTCATCAAAGGAAACAAAGTTGTGGAGTTCATATTACAAATCTCTTGACCTTTGACCGTGTCAAAGGAACTTCAGTAAAGATTGTAAGCTGTTGAGATGATTTTCTTCCTTATTTAGCTAGCTGGTCTGCTGCTTTGTTTTCCCTTCTATCCACAAAATGAAAACCTTCAAAACATCCAGAATTGCTATGCATTGCCACTTGAGTTTTGTGTGCCTTGTAAATACTTGGTTGTCTCCTATTGCCAGATTTTGTAGATTGTTATTGCATTGTGTGGTATGTAGCAAAGCTACAGCTTACGCTTCTTCTGCAGATTCAGTCCTGCAGCTTCCCATTCCTGCTGCCCGGAAGGTACCTGTCCAGTTTTGCAAAATAAAACGACAACCAGCATTAGTCCTGCAGCTTCCCATTCCTGCTGCCCGGAAGGTACCTGTCCAGTTTTGCAAAATAAAACGACAACCAGCATTAGTTGATTTCCGATTTCCATGAAGCATCACTATTCAGTTTATAAGAGTTTCCATGAAGCATCACTATTGTAGTGCACTAAAACAGAAGAAAGCATAGAGGAATGCCAGTATTCTTAATGTCTCATAATGTCAAGAGCTAGTTTTTCTGGGGATCTGCGTTTATTTTCAAAAACTCACCGTACGTTCCAAATGAACCAGCATTTGGTGGCTGCCAGAGCTATATGGAGTTCAGGTCTCCTTTAAGCCATTCATTGTACATGTCAAGGAAACAAGAAATGTTAATGTTAGTTGTAAAGTTAGAAATTACTCCATGAGAAGGCATTGGTTGAAATTTCCAGACAGATTTTGCATAATCACATTCAAGAAGGACTCAACCATCTGACATTTACCTAGACCACCTTTTAAAGTTCAATACCTGAACACCTACGATACCCCCATTTGGCGATGCCTATTTAGCAATTCGGCCAATTATGTCCGAATTACATATGGTCGGCAAATTTTTGCGTAACTAGGCCCCCATGCATCGAACCCGACACAACAGATGTGGCAAGCAAAGCAACGTAGATGAATAGTTGGTTGAATCTAATCCTATAATCCTAGAAAGAATTGATCTAACAGTATAACCATATTCTAAATGTTGTACATCATCATATGCATGTGGTGGATTGCTGCAAATAAAAATTGAAAATGCGTCAAGTGTTTGGATTGAGAACTTTGATTTAGTTTATTACATACCCACGGCAAGAGACTTGAGATAAGAGGAGGATCAAGCATAACAGGCGAAGCAGCTGTTTTTTTAATCAATTTGTAATCTCAGACTGCCGCACACAGTGAGCCGTCAACCCTTATGAACCCCCAGGATGGTTCCAAACCAATTAGAGGATGACCAAAATGATAAACAGGAAACCCTTATGAACTCCATTTTCTTCCAATTCTGTGCAACATATCATTTCATAGTCTAAAAACCAGTTCTTAACTAAACATTTTTACTTGCTCAACTCCTTGTTCATCTTGTTTGAGTTCCTTGAGTTCTTTAACTGAGTCAAGAAAATGGTCACGCCGTAGTTTCATTTGCCATGGAGAAATTAGGTGGCGAGACCTTTTTCTTACTTGATGTGCGCAGTCAAATCGAAAAGTTGCGCGATGAACTAAGTAGAATGTGGTGCTTCTTAAAAGGAACGCGCAATTGGGGATATGAATTGCTTCCCCCAACCAGGGGAGGCTGTTAAGGAGTGATTTTTGAGTATGAAAATACTAAAATGCCCTTTGATTAATTAATATTTTTTATGAGACGACTATAATTCCCTTTCCCCTAAAACATAAAATCTAAAAACCAAAACATATCCCCATTTCTACACATCAGTTCCGCCACTCATTATGTTTAGGTTTTGATTTTTTTTTTTCTTCCATCTTCTTCTTCATCGTTCTTCGTCGATTAACCTACCCGAATCATAACAATGCCTCCACGAAAGAAACCAAATGCCCAATCGAACTCAAAATCGATTGGTGAATAGAAATTAAAACAAAGACTTGCTTTGATTGCTCAAGAGCAAGAAGAAGAAGAAGTAGCGAACTCGGACAATCAACCTCTTGCAAAAATGGTTTCTGTGAGAAGGTAAGTGATTTTAAACTACTTTATGAGTGTTTAAATCGATTTATAGCAATGGGTTTAGGTTAGAATCGCGAATCCTACCTCAGACAGTTGAGTTACAGAGAGTACCGGCACTAAAATATGTACGAATACAATGCCGGTACTGTGTTACGACAATCGATCTAGAATGAATGCAGTGCCGGTATTAACTTACATATTAGATGTTAGCATGAGCAATGTCGTTTCCAAACCCAGAGTCGCCTGAAACCGAATGTTATGTACCGACATAGAAATTGGGTTGAATACTATGTCGGGTTTAGGTTACGACATTCCTTTATTAATATTCGAGTATGTCGGTTGTGGACTTAAAACTTACAGGAAAACCTTTGAAACTGTCACCAATACCGACATAGGTTTTATTTTGCATTTTATGCATGTACCCTGTTACGGCATGGAAATGATTTTTCCGAGAGTGCCGGTAGTCATCTTTTGGTATCCAGGAGAATTACTTATGACTACCGGCATTGTCGATAGTTAATGTTAACTGCCGGAATTGTATACCGGTGTTAATTATTTGCTACATTTTTATGTTGGTACTGAAACTGAAAGTGTCTTATATTCATTTCGTGTGCTTATGATATAGGTCAAAAGCCAAGGAAGCTAACAAAAGAAAAACCAAAGTTCATGTCATTAAGAGAAGAAGGAATGACGGTTTTGATACTCCTCAGTCTCTGCCTCCTCGAGGGAGAGATCAAGGTTGCGTCAAGCGTTTGGGGGTAGGCTACAAGAGGGAAAAAATAGGAGAGTGGTGGTGACCGTAGTCGACTTGTAACCCATGGAACTACTGGAACAGTTGAGCACGATGAGCAAGATGAAGAGGAAAGTGAGGAGGAAGATAATAGAGTTCATCCAACTTAATTAGCAAGCCAAAGCGAAGTTGGTGGGCCCAGTCAACAACCGACACTAGGCGAAGCCAAAGAAAAGGGCAAAGTAAAAGTTAAAGGTTCGCACCTTTCTCATGTTGATGACATGATACCTGACCTTGCTCGTGCTAGAATTTGGGGTGAAGCTCCCAATCCAGAATTTCTATTTGGATACAAGGATACGTGGGCTCGTACTATTTATCAAACCTATGTAAGAATTTTTTTATCTTGTGCATGTATTCTTGTGTATTTATGTAAAATTCTTTAATCGTACTATCTCCTAATTATAGGATCACAAGAAGGTTGTGCGTGTTTGCCGAAACCAAGCTGCGTCCGATTGGGATTTGTCTTTGGAATGTAAAGAGGTCCAAACATTAGTAAGAGATTCTGGTATATATGCTTTGGTTGAAAATTATGTGAAGTGTGATTCTGTGACAGTCAATTACTTCATCGAAAGGTATCATGGCGAAACTGATACCATGCACTTCCTGTTCGGGGAGATGATCTTGATCCCGGATGATGCTCAGAACATTTTAGGCTTGAATGTTATCAGCAAATCAATAACACAAGGAGATAGTTGTCCGGACCTAGAATGATGGAAGTTGCACGCTTTGACTAACAAGTTGTTGGGTTGGGACTACAAAACTTCCGTGGGAATCTTCTATGTATCAAAGTCTAGTACGACAATGACAATCAAGTTGACGCTGCTTAAGAAGAAGTTTGAAAAAACGCAGGAAAGAAGTTTGAAGGATGGATGGGACCCTGCACAGATTCGTTATACAGCCGTTGCGTACCTTTTATTCATCTAGGGCACTAAGGTATTCCCTGACACTAGTGGGAATAGGGTTAGCGCAAGCCTCCTTCAATACTTGGATCTGTTGGAAGATGTCTGTAACTATTCTTGGGGCACCGTGGTAATGGCACATTTGATGACAAAGATGAGAAGGGCCTCTAAGGTTGTTACAAACCAATTTGTCGAGAATTTCAATATGCTCAAGGTAATTTTGTTTTTAAACTTATGTTCTTATGTATATTGTTCACATATACCCTTTCTATGAACTCAAAAACAAAATTTATTGCTTCTCATATGTATCATTCCACATTGGTATAGGTGTGGGCTTATGAAGACTTCCCAACATTGTTCAAGGACTACCCCTACTTGAAGATTATAGACCTTCCTGAACTTGATGCGCCTAGGGCTAAGAGATACCAGTTCAACAATACTCCGAATCCCGGTAAAAATGGTCGACCGATATATATGAGATTATCTCTGGACGAGATGACTACCAAAGACATTGTGTTCGACCCTTACAAGGAGGCTAGAAAAAATCGCCAAATTTTGAGGTATCCGAACGTTGTATTCTACAATGGACCGTTGTTCCACCCAAAGGGATACGTTATGGCCGATCCTCGACATGTGATGCGGCAATTTGGATATACGCAATTACCTTGTTTCATGATAGCCTTTACTTCAAGGTACATTCTTGACTTGGGTGAGTGCATTACAAGTCCCTCAAAGTTGAGGGTAGTGTATGACCCAGTTCCAGAACCAACACATTGGAGGGATAGGGAACCAAGTCATTTGGTAGATATCAGTAATTTGGAGCTTGTGAACAACGGTGATGAAGCCCATCCCTCATACTTTGATGATTACCTGGAATGGTCACATCCTTTTGTCGTGCGCCTGGATGATGTCCAAGTTCCACCCCAGAAAAACCCTCTCGTTCCAACTCCTACAGAGGCACCACCTACAATGGCCAAACTTAATAAGACTCTTGGATTGCTAGTAAGTATTGTTAATTCCTTAGTCGTTTAATGTACACATAATCTTATATTAGCATATATATACTAATTATGTGTTGGATGTATGAAACTAGCGGCGTCGGCTTGGCAAGATGAAGAAGATGTTTGGTTGCAAGTACGGGAAAGGAGAGGTGCTATCCCTAGAAGAAATGAAGGAAGTCGAGCAATTGCATGATAAAATTGAAGATACAAGTGCAAAATATTTGTTCGGGGAAACAAGGAAGGTGGCGGTCCACAAGAATCAAAAGACCAAGTGATTAACTCTTTAGTTGTGTTTCTTTATTTCGATGGTGGTTGTTACGTTTTAAACAATTCCGAACTTGTTTTTGGATTAACTCTTTAGTTGTTTGGTTTAGTTTTGGTACAATGATATCTGGATTAAGAACATTTAAGAACAATCAAGTTGTTTGTTTATGTTGAACATGCTTAGATTTGTACTGAAATGTTTTCTTTAAGTTTTCTTTAGACCATAGGTGCCAGCATTGAAACATTGAGGTTCTACAACGCCAGGCATGTACCGACATTGATTGGTTTTTCTAAAACCATATCGGAACAATGGGATGAAAGGTACTAAGTTCCTGTAAAGAATTTGGATAGTACCGGCATTGCATTATTGATTTCAACTATGCCGGAAATATGATTTTGGTAGACTTGGATAGTTTTTCCAGAAAACAGACATTGATTTGGATTAAACTACAATGCCGGTATTGAATTTGGAACTTAGATTATTCAGATAGTTTTTCTGAATGCTCTTTTATTTCATTCCTGAGTAATCTATTACATTACATTTGAAACTTTAAATTAAAACATACTAAAAAACTTGGAATGAAGTAATTTTGGTTAAAGATGATCTCATAATCTATTTCCATCCATTTTCAACAATTACGGAACCTTTGAGACTTTCACGAATATCTTCGAAGACATCGTCTGGAATCTCGATATCAAGGACCATATTCATTGGTTCATCTTCACGTTCAACATATTCCTTTCCCTTCATATAACACCCATAAATGGGCTTGCATTGGCCCTTGTGGTTTTCTCTTTCTTCGGCTAGTGCAACAGCTTTGTCAAACCATTGAAACTTTTCGCACTTTGGGTGATTCAAACACCTTAGAAACATTCTTCCATTTTCAGCATCATCAGTTTTTGCAATCCAAAACCGGCATGTCCCATCACAGTTTCTGCACTTCGAATAAATAAAAGGATAGTCCATGGCTAGCTAGATGAGAAGGTGACTTGTAAATTTGACAGCTGCAATGATGACTCTGTAAGAGAAGATTATATTAGTGATTCTTCGTAGTAGAGAAGATTATAATTGTCCAATTCATCCTTAGTAATGTTGAATCTACTTACTTCGCAGGTAAAGGTTGATGGTGGTTTGAAAATAGAGATTGTTGATGAATCTCCCATCACTTGTTATCCTTGAACCGTGCTTGCTTGATCTATCTTTTGAGGCTTGGTTGGATATTTTCTATTTGGTGGGTGCTTTGTGTACATTTTTGCAAAGGAATGGGTTTTTTTTTATATAGATTGAAGCTCCAACAGTCTTATTTTTCAATGCCGGCTAGTTTAAAATTCAAATTTTTGAAAGTACAACTTCATTGATTGAGTACAATAACGGCCAGATTTGGGCACCATCCTATAAATACACAAGTTCTCCCTACAAAATTACACACACCTGGTTCCATATACTATCCAAAGCTAATATCATTATATACTCTTTCTAGCTATCCCAATACCTCTACATACAAAGCAATGGCACCATTTTATTCAAATGAAGATTTGGCAATCACCAAAGCTTGGCACGCGGAAACTCGAGTTAGAAGGTAGTCCTCCGTAAGGGTGGATTCCGTAACCTTTTGGGTCAAGGTATTCAACAAATATATGCAAGAGTTTGGGAATCCCAAAGGAAGAAGTGTTGAACAAATTCATGATAGGCACCAAGTCATCAAAAATGTGATACTTGGTTATTTAGCTATCCAAAAACCGATTTCAACGCTACCAACTTTAACTTGTCCGTTGAACAATTTGTAAGTATTTTTGTGGTTTATTATACATAAGTTTGATCTTCCTACTAAACACCACTAACTAAGTAAGTTTGTGTTATGTTTTTGTAGCATGAAGTCGTCAAAGCGCGGTACTTGGAGGAAAAGGGGGAAGCATTCGCATTCGATGCAAGTTATAAATTCATGGAAGACAAAATCCCGGAGTATGCCTTGGAGATGATGGAGGGTGTATCGTCCTCGGAAGAAGATTGATGGCTTTAGAAGTTTTAGTGTAGGTTTTGTGGGTAGATCTCTATATAAACCCTCACGAGATTATACTTGTAACACCTTTTAGACACCCTTAGCACACTAGTTTGGATGGGAACAAAATAGGTATACCCCAATTAATCTGGGTATACCCCAATCTCGCTAGGATATTTATTGGAGTTTTTTCTTTGAAAAGTGTAAAAAACTATAAAATTTAAGAGAGAGAATGCTTCTTTGCATTGGAAAATGCAAATATTCATGAGTTTTTTTAACTTCTCTCTCTACAAATGCATTCTCCAATGCAAAGAAGCATTCTCTCACTTTGAATTTTTTACTCCCCCATCCCTAATATATAGGCGGAGAAGACAAAATTTCTTAGATTAAGAAATTTTATGGTTTTTATAAATTTTCATGTTTTTTCCTGTTTTTACCTTTTGTCTTATTCTCAATACAATTTCTCATACAACATAAATAGGCCATATATGTGAAAAAACACCTTGAAACTAGAACTACGCCTATTTAGTGGGACTAAAAATCCGCCTATATAATATAGGGACGGAGGGAGTAGTGTTTTACATTTTCCAATGCCAATGATTGGATTTATTTTGTGGATGAGTGCACAAGATAAAAAAATCCTTCAAATAATTTGATGCAACATTTTTTTTTCTTTACGCAGCAAATCTAGTAAACCAATTTCGGTGCTAGAACATGGAAGAGTATAAATTTCCCTTGTATGCGTATATTGATCTGATCTTTCCAACCCAGAGTATAAATTTGGCTTGGTCACACCAAGTGCAACCAATTTTTTTTTCATGCTAGCATATTAAAAATCACAGTCATATTATGAACAAAATAAAAATCACAGTCTAACAACATAATGTAACACAAGTTATATATATATATTTTTTAAACATGCATTTTATTAAAAGGAAAATAATTTACAATTTATCGTGGGTATGTGGTACCCACATAATCATGAAATAGAATTTGACTAATAAAAGATGAGATTGACTGGTCCCATATTTTGATTGATGAACTTCTTGTTTAACTTCCATCTAATGTATAATTGGCCAGTGGTTGACACAAATTATATGATGAAGATCATACACAATGAATTTCAGGTCAGCCCAGCTGACCAAAAACTTTGACTTTTTATTTGAAATCAAATGTTTGAATGTCCCCTATTACAGTTCGGTGAGATCCTGACTGATAACTCCACTGATCATATAAAAAAAAAACAAAAACAAAAGACGTAGGAAATGTTAGCGCATCACTATTCTAGCTGGCATTCAGTTTGCTGATACGTAAGTAAAGATGTGAAACACTGTGCTCTTCTTTTTCTTTTTTGGTACAAATCTGTTGTCGTTCATCAACAAATCCGTTGTCGTTCATCATGGACGTGGACCTGCTGGCCTTGGCTTCCCTGATGGTCCTGACCGTGGTTTATCGTGCTTGCGGCCACTTTGAGTGGGTGGCGGTGGTGGAATTCTACAAATTGAAATTGAAAATGCATCAAGTGTTCCGAATATTTGGATCGAACTGAAAAAATGGGTATATGGAACGAGAACTTAAGATGATTACTGAACTATTTATCCAGATTAGAAGTTGAATACATACCTTATGCAAGAGACTTGAGATAAGAGGAGGAGGATCAAGCATAACATACGAAGCAACTGGGATAAAAACATCCTTCTTTTTCTTTTCTTCTAAATTGGTGGAAGATTAAAACTGTAATCGGTTCGAAAGCAATTAGAAGATGAGCAAATGATAAACTGGAAATTTATTTGTCTTTCTGGTTCAATGAGATTGTGAAACTCACAAGTTACGGACAGTTAATATTGAAAAAAAGCTGACAAAGGCACTGCACTGGAAATTACACATTTTTCGATTTGTTATCAAAATTCCAACATATAGAGGTTTGCGAAAGAGTAGTAGGTGTTGACTGTTAATTTTGCCCACTCTACGTCGTCTACGACTTGAGCCAATTTGGGAACATTAGGCATATCCCGCCTAGACTTATAGCCGCGGTGACTTTTTTAATGTTTGCTCGAGTATCATACAATCAAGTTGATAATCAATTATTAGTTCATCCTAAGCAATTGCTAGTCAAATTTCTGTTTTTATAAGCAAAAATTTTAGTCTGTTTTCATAAATAAATATTTTAGTCAAAGTCGAATGATATTATTTTTACTTTTTTACTTAAAAAATGCAGTATTATTAAGGATCGAATGACATGGTTATGCAGTATTGACATAATTATGATATAGTTTGGCTATTTTTTCTACAAAACCCAAGCGACAATGTATTTGAAGCAATTTTTTTGGTAACATGTTCCTCTTATATTGTTCTATATTCCTACAAAAAATGAGAGCATTCCGAGACGTATAAGACTACCATCTACCATTTTGAATATCAACCGTTGAAGATTAACGGTTGAAATTAAATTTTGTGGATGATGAAGTTTCTTATGTCGGTATACTCCCATTTTTGGCAGGAATGTAGAGCTATATAAGTGGAACATGTCACCTGAAAATTAGCTTCAAACTCGTTGTCACTTGGATTTTGCAGAAAAAATGGAAAAACCATGTCATGATTATGTCAATATAACCATGTCATTAGATCCTGCCTCTTACTCAAATTACCACCAAAACGATGATAATGCCGCTAAAGAAACACACAAGCTCAATAAATAGTAGAGCTAGGAAAAAACTAACGCATTATACCATCCCAATTGTGCAAAACAGTGTTCAACGTAAACCCATTGAAAATAACATATTTGTCGGGAACATTACATCAATAACTTCAAACACGTAGCTCATATCTTAGTATCAACAATTTTGCTTTCGAATTATTTCAAGTATGATAGATTTTTCTTTTTCTTTTTTTAAGCATGACGATTAAGTTACAATTTCACGTGGATATGTGATATCCACAGTGATACATGTGTGTCTTCCTCTCCCGGGGAGCTAGTGATCCTCAAGATGGATTGATGATAGAATTGTAATTTAAGGAAGGAATATTGATTTTTAGGCAGTATTCTCAGACAAGGAAATATTCCTAAACAAGGTAATATTCCTAGATAAGGAAATATACATAGAAAATGAATATTTCCTAGACAAGGTAATATTTCTAGATATGGAAATATATACTTAGAAAATGGATTATTCATAGATAAAGAATATTCCTAGACAAGGTAGTATTCCTAGATAAGGAAATAGATTCCTATAAGGTTTGGGAAACCATCAAAGCTATAAATAGAGATGTTTAGCTCATAGCTAAGACATCTAGAGTGTGGTTTGTGATACAGACACACCTAGATCTAGATAGTGTGGTTTCAGACACATTTAAGAAAGGAGGTTTGAGAAACAAATCACCTAGAGAAATTTGTGAGGCAATTAATTATTGTAAAAGCAAACTTAGCAAATAGTTTAAGGTTATTTACCTAGAGAGATTGTGAGTGTAACAAAGAGAGAATTGTAATAGTTTTCTTGTTCATAATCTAGAAAAGATATTTTTATTCGAATCTGGTTTTCTAGTCTGTTATGTTTTCTAGTTTTCGTCTATTATTATTTTGAATTCCGCCTCTATAATAATAGTCACCAAGTTACGGAGATCAATACGTATCAAGTTGGTATCAGAGCAAGGTTCGTTACCTTTAGAGAAGATTCTAGTGGTTTATGGTCTTCATTAGATCTCTCTACAAAAAGCTTGGTGAGGTACTTGAGAAGAAAGAAGACATTTAAAGAACAAGGGAACCAAAGATGGGAAAGTCAGTTGATGATCCTAAGCGAAGCGAACCACAAACTACAAAAGAGAAGGTGGCTGCACAACAAACAGACATGAAGTCTTATACACCCAAGCCGAAGATGAAGAAAAAAAACTACGTTTTCATCCGGTGTTTTTGAAGAAAAGAACGAGGAATAAGAAGAAGAACCACTCGAACAAGATTATGTTATGGAGAGAAGAGTGACTAAGACAATATGAAGAGATATGGACGCTTTTCAAATTAGACGTCAAGGTCAAGTTTCCAGCAAAGAGATATGGATCAGCAGGGTGAAAGGAACTCTCGAGTTCCCTAACCTCCAAATATAACTTTTACAGGAGTTCAAGTTCTTGCGGGGGCGCATGATACATGTGTATCTTCCTCTCCTGGGGAACTAGTGATCCTCAAGATGGATTGAGGATATAATTATAATTTAAGGAAGGAATACTGATTTTTAGGCAGTATTCTTAGACAAGGAAATATTCCTAAACAAGGTAATATTCCTAGATAAAAAATATACCTATAAAATGAATATTTCCTAGACGAGGTAATATTTCTAGATATGGAAATATATACTTAGAAAATAAATTATTCCCAGATAAGGAATATTCCAGGAAAAGGAATTATTCCTACATAAAAAAATAAATTCCTATAAGGTATGGGAAACCATTAAAGCTATAAATAGAGATGTTTAGCATATATCTAAGACATCTAGAGTGTGGTTTGTGATACATACACATCTAGATCTAGATAGTGTGGTTTCAGACACATTTAAGAAAGGAGGTTTGAGAGACAAATCACCTAGATAAGTTTATGAGGCAATTAATTATTATAAAAGCAAACTTAGCAAATAGTTTAAGGTTATTTACCTAGAGAGATTGTGAGCGTAACAAAGAGAGAATTGTAATAGTTTTCTTGTTCATAATCTAGAGAAGATATTTTTATTCGAATATGGTTTTCTAGTCTGTTATGTTTTCTAGTTTTTGTCTATTATTATTCTGAATTCTGCCTCTATAATAATAGTCACCAAGGTACGGAGATCAATACGTATCACACATAGTCATGAAAAATAATTTAATTAATCAAAGTTAGGATTGTCTGGTCCCAAATTTTGGTTGATAAATTTTCCAGTTGACTTCCGTCTCCCGCATGAATGGCCAAGCCAGCTGCTGCCTGATTTCCTTCTCTATAGTTTTGTTGGATAACAGCTTGTGGAATCGTTGTTATCTATTTTTTATTTTATCAACCATACCTGAGATGTACGAAGGTGGAGTACTAGTGGGAGAGCTGATGAAATGAAGTAGGTTCTCCGAATCCGCTTCAGAGAGAACTTCTGGACATTTTCTTTTTCCATTGTTGTTCTGGTTGCAAAGAGCAGAGCCCATATTTATGTTATTAAAGAAGTCGTAATTCCTAGAGGTTAAGCTAAAGTTATCATAGTTCGTACCTGCGAATCCCTATAAATGAAACATGTACCTTCAAAACCCAAGTGGCCCTTAAATGCCCCATTAGTGTTGATCTTTATCCAGTTTATGTTTGGGATATACTATCCTACCGGGATTGTCGATATCTTTTTGATGCTTCTTGAGAGGTTAGATACGATAAGTGAATTTCCCGGTAGCACAAAAGGTGGGGACCCTAGTGTCGCAGAATACTCTTGATGTTGTTTTAGAGTCTAAGATAAAATTTAATATGATGTTGTTTGATGTTGTCGCGGAATACTCTTGTGTTGCCTACTTATCGAGAAGGTATCGATGTTGTCCCCCCGTTTGTTGCTTTATTCTTACCTATTGTTGGTAAGATAGATCTTTCACGCATAGGGTGTCCGTTTGGAACAACTTGTCTTTGGTGCTCGTGCTTACCTCGACTTAAATTGCTTGGTTTGCTAGTTCTACTTGAGACGGTTGTTGCTTGATGGAAAATACATGTTGGCATATGAGTGGTGTTTGGTTCTTGTGTGCTAGTTGGCTCCCCGTACGGCGCAGAGAACAACAATCCCGATTACCTCTTCAACATTGTCCCATGTTCATCTTCAGGAAAGACCCATTTGGTTCCTATGCCTATATATCGAGAAGGTATCAATTATTATCCCTCAAAAATGTGAATATGTGAAACCATCCTGACATATTGTGTATGCAGGCAACAAAATCGTAAAAGGGGGGGACTTCTCCTTGTATCCCTGTAGCCCAGGAAGGGATGTGGGTATACCCATCTCAATGATCGCGATTTATCCTCTATACCAAAAATAAACGCGACATGGAATGTGCCGAGAATTTACTACTGTCTATGTACATGTTGCCTAGGTAGGCGATCCATCGTAAAAACTTGTCATATATTTATAAGATAAAATCTTTACGATATAATACCTCTAGCCCTACCCTAAATTACTCGAGATTAAAGGTTTTCAGTTGTTGGTTGTTTGCTTTTGGCGGTATATTAGGTCATCCTAGTCAACCATAAGGTCAAGAATAGAAAACAGTATGAGGAGATGGAAGATATTCATGTTGTTTGTTGTAGGAGTTGAGAAATTGTTGTTTGAGGATTTATGACAAATGGGTGGGTGTAGTGGGAGTTTGGTGTGGATAAGATCTAAGTGAATAAGGTGTTCCAAGATGTAACCGCAATTGGCAATGAAGTAACATGTGAGTCACTGATTCCGGATCTACATCGCATATGGGGATAATGTCGGAGTTGGTCAGATAGATGCGATTTAGGATAAAGAATGTTGGTAGACCTTTGTTGATTGTTTTTCACAAGAAAAGCTGAATTTTTGGTGGACACGGTAATGTCCGCAAGAATTTGGTAGCTGGAAAGGGTTTTTGAGTAGGTTGACCAACTTGTTTGGTTATACATTTGTATCCCAAAGAGTTAGTGTAGTTTTCAGATTTTGAATGTGGCCAGATAATTCTGTCCTGGGGCTATCTTGGGGAAGGTTGATATTTATATTTTTTGGGTTGCAAGATGAGGAAGGATGTTTATGTTTTCCCGTATCCAGTTTTGAGAAATCAGATCGAAGATATCAGCCATCTTCTGAATGGGGTCACATCGTACTGGGTCTAGCTTTGGGAATTGTCGAATCTAATTAGCTTTTGTTGGGATTTAAAGGTCAATACGATGTAACATCAGTTGTTACATGGAAGGGAAAAGGGATGCTAGTTGTCTCCATTGAGCGCTGGAGGAATAAAATATGGTCCCAATGCCTATTGTCTGAGATATTTCTCACTGCAGAGACTTCCACAGATGTAGTTAGGTTGATCATGCAAGCTCCATATTATTTTCATGAAAAGAGCTTTGTTATGCTCACTAGTTTTCCTTATATCTAGCCCCACTCAAATGTTGGTTTTGTTACTTTATCCTAGCCACTATGAAGGAGCTTTACAACTGACAGTCATGTCCCCAGAAAAATTTCTGGTGATACGGTTTATTGTTTGTAAACTTTGGTGAGTATATTTTGTGTTTGCATAAGGTGGTTTGATGTGAGTATTAGGGAAGTTTTAATGAGAACCAATCCTCCATCTTGAGTTAGACATTTTGTCATCCATCATTTTTATTTCCTTGCTAATCTTTGAAGAAGAGGTGTAAAGGTTTGACTAGATGTCCTTATTTGTTTGAATTGGACCCCTAGATTAATCCGAGGGTTTGGTGTAACCGACATATCGAAGAATTGCTACATATTACTCACCTTAATCGGGTTCAATCTCGGATGAATTCAATAATTATATATTTGGATGTATTACTTACCTGTCCCGCCGAAAGTACCATAAGAATGAAGTAGATTCTTTTGATGAAGGTTACTTCGGGAAAAAGCTTTATAAGTGATAAAAGGTCATCAACATACGTTAAATGCAATACAGGTGGTGCATTCTTTGATATTTTTTGGCTAAATTTCTTATTTTTTTAGGTGGCTTGAATTTAATAAGTGTCTATTTAAAATTATCGTTATATATATATGCTCATGAATATTCATTATTCTGTAGAAAGGTACAAGGATAGTTGAACTCGTCAACAAGGTATCAACCATGTGTGTTTCAAGACTCAGTTGGCCCACTGAGTTAACAGTTCCGATTCTAACCAAATATACCCTCCCTAGTCGGTCAGGTACAGTGCTCTGGTTAGGTTAGGTCATATGGGTTTGATGTTACCTGGAAAAAAAGAACAACGATTTCTCATTTTCTTCATCCTATATCATATTTCAGTTTCTCATTCATTGGACTGTGACCCTTAGTTTGTGAGTCTGTCCGTCATGTTTTTTTGTCGGTTAGTTAAGGAGTGTCTATAGGTTATGAGTAATTAAGATTATTGGGTTTGTTTATAGATCGAATTTGCAGGCTAAAGGATTACAGAGAGAGCTATATATGAAGCAAGCAAACAAAAAACTGATTGATCCATCACCAGTTTCACGTCTGCAAGGTGTTCGACAAAAAGTCCCAAAAAGACTTAGTAGTTAGCGACTCATGAATTACCCCAAAATGAGCATTAACATATGTTTTACATTCAATGGATTAGTGTATATAATTCTCATTGATCAATGAAATAGAGGTATGTCTCATATGCTTCTTTGGATTAAGTTCAATTCAAAAAGGAATAAAAATAGTTAGTATATATGTTCTTTTCTTAGGTATCGCTACAATGTGAGAGATGAAGGCTCTCCCAGTATATTGACAAGAGAAATTAAGATAATCTATCTATAAGTAGAGTGTGATATTTCTCGAATCTTCTGGTGATGATTATGGATGCATGCACTTCTCAAGTTTACGAATTTTATGGATGCTTGTCTTTCGATTTCATTTGGTAAGTGCATGTATTCACCAGTCCAAAACTGTTATGTTTTGCATATACTTTGTCTAACACCTCTGTTAATACTAATATTCTCTTGCGGGATCTGAGTGGAAGCCTCCAGTTATTAGTTATCTAAAGATTAATTTAGATGCATCTTTCATGAAAGAAAATTTACAAGGTGGTATAAGACTAATTGTGAGAGATTTTGCAGGTACCTGTTGTGGTATGCAAGGATAATATTTTAATGGAGGAATGAAGCAAGCAATATAAGTGGAGGAAATGGACTACAGGTCTATGAAGGCAGTTGTATCTATGGATATCTCAAGTAAGCTCACCAATGTCATTTTTGAATATGATAGTGAAGTTTTGGCTAAATCTATCAAAGAATTAGCTCTCTGTGTTCATTGGATGAATCAAGCTTTAATGTTGGATATTAGGTTTCTTTTGAATAAAATTAGTCACTAGCAGCGTGTTTCAGTTAGAAGGGATTCTAATGGTGTTGCGGATAAGCTCGCTAAAAAAGCAAAATTGTTGAAATTAGATTTTGAATATTTTGATGAGTTCCCTCTTGATATTCAAGGTTGGGTTGCTTAGGAAGTTGATGTAACCTCTATTTGAAATCCAGAATCTGGAAGAAAATATATATATATATATATATATATATAATCCTACAAACGATAAAAATTATAGCACCCGACAGGTAACATCCAGAAGGAACAAAAGTTTACCGGTTCCTAATGGGTTTACCGGTCAGGTATTAGTATTACTAATAGGTCCAATTTCCGACTTCGATTCCTGGTACTATCGACAACTAAGGGTGCGCATTTGGCCCGAAATCCATGGATTTTATCCGCACCAACCGCATTTTTGTGGATGGATGCCCAAACCGTTCACTAATGGATTGGATGCGGATGTAATATTTGAAATCCAATGGACTTTGGATTGGGTGTGGATGCAGTCTCTAAAATCTGTTGGGCATCCGCACCCATTTGATTAAAGATATTTATGATATTTCTATAAAATATGGGAATAGTTTAGTGTTTTTAATACCTGGGCTTGATTGGGGTATACCTAATGAGACAAAACCCAAGACATTTAGAAGTAAAATAGGCCACCCCTTAACCATATATTTTCTAAATGGCTAATATACCATTGTTTAATTAACACTAAAACTTCTGATTAGGTTAATTAATTAATTTTAGATTAAAATTTTGAAATTATGAATTCAGTAGATTAAACCTTTTGTATGTCTTATGGGTTCGATTTCGATCAAAAAATTTGGTTTTAAAAATGTGAAAAGTCGGAAAGTTCGACGTTTCAATAAGGTGCCGACTAAGTTCCGCCGGCATGGTTGACGTTTGAATAAGGTGTCGATTAAGTCTAGCCGGCATGGTCCGCGGATGACGAAAAATCCGACTATTTGTTGGCCTGAAGGGTCTTTGGATGAATAATATGCCGACTATCTTGGGGCAGTTATCTTATGGTCGGCATGCAAATAATTTCTAACATTGTCAGCTTACTTATAGTCGGCAAGCGAATAATTTCCAACATTGCCGGCTGTTGAAAAGTTGGCAATGTAAACTTGCCGACCTGTATAACAACAGAATATGGGAAGATGTAATTCACTTTATTCATGCAATTTTTGTTACTACATTGATTGAAACATAAAATCTAAATCCTTGTCGACAGAATAACGAATGTACTTAGCAAGTGCATTAAGCCTTTGAATCCCTAGCGACCCTAGCGGACGAGTTATAGTCTCGTGAGGGTTTACATAGAGATCTACCCACAAAGCCTACACTAAAACCATCAATATTTGCTGGAGGAATCAAAGTCCCATTTAGCCGACATGAAGTCCGGAGCATACTCGGGAATTTTGGATATCATGAATTGATAGCTTGCATTGAATGCGAATGCTTCCCCCTTTTCCTCCAAGTAGCACGCTTTGACGACTTCATGCTACAAAAAAAAAAAAAAAACTTACTTTGTTAGTGTTGTTTAGTAGGAAGATCAAACAACATGGATCACGTAAAATAAACCACAAAAATACTTACAAATTGTTCAATGGATAATCCAAAGTGGCTAGCATTCAAAATCAGTTTTTGGATAGCTAGAAAAGCAAGTATCGCATTTTCAATGACTAGATGCCTATCATGAATTTGTTGAACACTTCTTCCATTAAGATTCCCAAACTCTTGCCTATATTTGTTGTATACCTTAGCCCAAAAGGTTACGGCATCCACCCTTACGGAGGACTGCCTTCTAACTCGAGTTTCCGCGTACCAAGCTTTGGTGATTGCCAAATCTTCATTTGAATCAAATAATGCCATTGTTGTTTATAGAGATATTGGGAGAGTTAGGTGGATTATATGATGATATGAGGCTTGGAGAGTATATGCAAATATGTTTGTGTTGTTGTTGTACATAGAACTGCTGTATTTATAGGATAGTACCCAAATTTGGCCGTTATGGTAGTCAATCAATGTAGTTGTACTTGAAAAAAATTGAATTTTGAAATCTCCGGCTAAGTTATTGTTTCCCAGACATGCCGACTAAGTTTGGACAACAGGGTCGTAATTTTCTTACCCTGCCGACCTTATTATGATTTTAGGCATAAGGAGTTCATTTTCTTCTGTGTAACAGTTGGGAAGGTATTTGGTCATTAGCGTGCCGACTGTTATATAGTTGGCAAGATCGTGATTTATAACCATGCCGACCTTATTATGATTTTAGGCATCATGATAAGGTATTTTCTACAACACATAGTCGGCATGGTAGATAATTTAATACCTTGCCAGCTGTACAATAGTCGTCTAGGTATTAATTTGCTTAACTTGCCGATCCTGGTAACTACACCATTGAAGCTATCAGGTCTGGCAGTCTGGAAGTTGACAACCTTGCCGGCCCTGTTTTAGTCGGCAATATAATTCAACAAAACCTTGCCGGCGTAATTATTGAAACTTTATATAGCTAAACAAACCATTCATTCAACAACTAGAACATTTTTTTGTCCAAAATACGAAAACATGTCCCACAAACCTTAAAAAAAACATATGTCCAACAATTAACCTTAGTATTTGTCTACCAAGAAATAAACTAGATTTTCATTCATTCACGACCACGACCATGGCCCCGTTTAGTATTGTCACGACCACCACCACCACCACTACCACTACCACTACCATCACCACGGAAACGAGCCCTCTTTTTGTCAGTATTCATCTTGGCATGTGCTTCCCTCCTGGATTTTTCTTCCCTCTTTACTTTAGCATCATCTTTCTTGAACAATTCATAGGCATCCTCATTGTCAATATTGCTAGCATAGTGAATGTTCTTTGTTTGCTCTTCAATAGACAAAGGCTCTCCTCTGTCTCTCGCGCAACACCACACCTTCACAAAGGTCTTCAAATGCTCCTAATATTTTCAATTAAACAACAAAAAATTAATAGAATGATTCGATAATGTAATCTTAAAACAGTAAGAGCAACTTTAAAATACTTACAAAGAACTTAAGACTTGTTGTCGGGTCATTCGCTGCCATCTTCCTCTTACGAGCTAATTGTTCAGCAGTCTGTTCCCTAATCACAGTAGGACGAACCCATCCCAAGTACCATGTCATGTATTTCTCATGAGCTTCATGACCTTTGGTCACCTCGTCCAAAAGACTCGTATCGACTTTACGGTCACGTGTTCAGTTCCAATGATCGTTAACTAGAGCTAGAGTGTAACGGACGTCAATACCTTTTTGAGACTTGGTGCACTCCTCCCTTACCACTTTAAAGAACGGCTCAATATTAAAATGGGGTTCTTTTTGGACGTAACCCAATTGTCGCATTACCCGATGTGGATCATACATTGAAAATCCATGGGAGAACAACAAGGGACCGTAGTATAATATAACATCATCTTTGCTTTGGATTAAACCTTGATTTCTAGCATCTCGATAAGGATTAAATATTACCTCATCCGCAGTCATTTTGTCCAAGGCAATTCCCACGTTGATAAGCTGCTGCGGCATATCCTTATCCTGAGCACCCTTAAAACTATATCTTTGTCCTCTTGGATTATCAATCACAACATTCTCATTCACTTTGACGTATGAGTTGGCTTTCACTAAAGTAGGGAATCCAAACCTATGCAAACACAAAGTTTAGTAAGAATCTTACATTACAAGCATTTTGCAAATATAAATGATTTATACAATAAAATTACCTGGAAGAGACATATATTTTCGTTAACTTGCGCAGTGAGTGCGCATGAAGCCTTTGTAAACTCATTGTTCAAGAAGGCGACCATCGCAGTACCTAGAATACTCATGCATCTGATCTAAGAGATCCAATAGATGCATATACATGTCGTCGACTAAGCTTCCAGAACTGTCGGGGAAGATACATTTGCCCAGGACGTATAGCAAATAAGCTGACGCGGTAGCATTGATTCGCAGCAAGTCCACCCTTCATCCTTATCATAGATTTCCTTGGTCCCACATAATGTATCCCTCCATTTCTTCATATTAAACTTCTTGCTTATATGCCCATCCTTCATCACAAGTATAGACTCCGTCTTAATCTGATCCCAACCGAACAAAGTTTTGGTCAATTTGAATATATCCTGTTATTATCGAAGCCCTAACTGATTGCTTTTCCCTCAACCTTGAGGCCTAGAATTTGATGAGCATCATCGAGAGTTATCGCCATCTCACCGAATGGGAATAACATTGTATCATTCTCTCTATAGAACATCTCACAGAATGCATATATGGTAACTCTATCATACCCAATATTCGAACTCTCCAACGCAGGCCACAACCCGGAGTTCTTGACAATCGCTTGCACCTCGTCACATTCCTTGTCAAGTTCCCAGTTCTTAGTCATTGAACATGAAGCTTGGCGCCTCAAGAGATGGATGGCATGCTTGTGATCCTAAATACCAAAAACACAAAATGAAAATAAATACAAACACTTGACGCAAATTTAAGATAAATACACTTAAATAAAAAACAAAGACGGATTGAGATTACTTACGACAGTATTTTGGATTTCACATCCCCATGAGTCTTTGTATCCAAAAAGAACATTCCGACCATCTTCTGGGGTCCCTTTCTGAGCCTCACCTAGTTTCAGTTTAACCTTCAAGTGAGGGGGAGACATGTGGGAATCAACTGGTTTAGTGATAACCCTCTTCTTTTTTCCGGTTTCACTAGTACTTGCAGCTTGGGTTTGTTCCCCAACTTCTTCTTCTTCCTCTTACCCTTCAACAATTTCATCTTATCTAACCTCATCTTTATCTCCGTTACCATCATCATCATTACCTCCTCCAACAGGTGGCATGTCTTGATCACCATCATCATCATCATTGTTGCCTCCTCCAGCAGCCGAAGTTCTTTCAACAACATCATCATCATCATCACCTCTTCTACCAGATGTAATTGATTGGTCTTTATCTGGAATTTCATCTGAATTATTTGGTTCCGGTGGTAGTTGAGAAACATTTCGTACACGGATCCTAAGCCATTCTGGGGAAATGAAAGCAGAACTATTTTATTGCCTTTACATGTTCAATTTGTTTTTAGCGGTTTCCCCAGAGATCTTTATCATTAACGCTTTACTACGCACCATAAAGAACTCTAAAAGCATTCCCGACTCAATGAATTTCCCTCAATGTGTTGCAGTCAAGATTTTGTCACCAACACAAGGAGGTCTTGAAGTAGGAGTAACAACTTTCTTTTTTTCCTTTTAAACCTGAACAAGAACAATTAAGAAAAAATTCATAAGTTGGTAGGGTCGACAGGTATAACCAATCCGGCGTAACAATAGTCGGAAGGGTTGAATAATACAATACATGTCGGCTAAATTATAGTTGGTAGGGTCTTATTCAACTAACCTGCCGGTGTATAACAAATATGAACACAGTAGATACAAGGATTTTCCACATAATTAGTCGGCAAGGTCCATTACCCATATATTTCTGGCTACAAAACAGCCCGCATGGTGGTATCCAAATACCATTCGGACTTTAGGCATCATGAACCACTTTTTTCAAAATAATCCGCCGGTAGGGTAAAAAATCATAATGCACCGACTAAAAAAAAAACTAACCCCGACAAGGTCTTAGGTTGAATAGCTTGCCGAATCTATAAAAAGAAGTTACAGGTATTCAACAGCCGGCAAGATCTTCAACCTAAGAGCTTGCTGACTAACCCTAACTATGAAAAGTCAGCAGGGTCGAGGAACATACACCTTGCCGGCTAAATAACTTCAAATTCAAACATTTGATTTTTATTGCCTAATTAGACATGCAAACATCAAATTGAAGTACTTGAGTGTGTTTAAGTAGGCCCTTATGCTTTCTTAATTGCGTCACTTCTTCGGTTTCAGCGGCGTTGATCTCTTTTTCTTCGACGTTTTTTTTCTTCACTTTCCTTTGAACTAAATTTGCAATTCCAGGGTTATACTCATTGGTTTTTCGATTTGCTCCTTTCATACGACTAAGCCTCGGCCGTGGTGGTTCCATGTTTGAGGATTAATCGAAATTTTCGAATCCACGATTACCACGAATTAATCGACGAGTTTTCAATGGTGTTGTGATGGAGAGACGGTATGGTAGAGGTGGAGGAGAAGATGAAGATGAAATGAAAATGATAATTGATTAGGGTAATAAGAATTATAAAGGGTAAGGGTAGTATTGTAACTCCACCTTTTAGGACTCCCCCTTATCCCTTAAAAAGAGTCCACTTAAAATTGGGTATACCCCAAATAATCTGGGTATACCCCAATCAAGCCAGGTTTTAATAGTCCACTATATATAGAACACCCAATTGGGGGATATGAATTACTTCCCCCAACCAGGGGTGGCTGATAAGGGGTAACTTTTGATTATGAAAATACCAAAATACCCTTTCCCTAATTAAAAACCTTTATGAAAAGACTGTTATGCCCTTTCCCCTAAAACAATAAAATCAAAAACCAAAATAATTTATCCCCCATTTCAATTTGATTTCCGGCACAGTTAGGGTTTTGAATTTTTTTCTTCTTCATCTTCTTCATTGTTCTTTGAGAAGGTTGGTGATTGCTGAAGAAGAAGAAGAAGAGGACGACGCGGCGAACTCGGACGATCAACCACTCGCATTCATGGCTTCTTTGAGAAGGTTAGTGATTTTGAACTCATTTATGATTGTTTTAATCGATTTATAGCAATGGGTTTAGGTTAGAATCGCCAAACATAGCTGAAACAGTCGAGTTACACAGAGTACCGGCATGGTTATTTAGGATGAAGACCATGCCGGAAGTGATGAAGAACATGTCGGAAGTGATGAAGAATGTGCCGGCATAGAAATTTAGGATGAAGGCCACGCCGGTACTAAGTTCCGGCATGGTTATTTAGGATGAAGACCACGCCGGTACTGAGTTCCGGCATGCTCGAAAATTAGACTATCCATGCCGGTAGTCAAGTGAAAAAAAATCAATCTTATGGATACTTTTCTTCATGTTCCGACATGGTTATTTAGGATGAATACCACGCCGGTACTGAGTTCCGGCATGCTCGATATAAATCTTTCCATGCCGGTAGTCAAGTGTAAAAAACAAATCAAGTTTCTGGATACTTTTCATCATGTTCCGGCATAGAAATTTAAGCAAAATACTATGCCGGAACAGGTACCGGCATGGTCGAAAACTAGATTACGATGCCGGTGCCTGTTCAAAACCATAAAAAATCAACATTCTGAAGTTCAAAACCAGAAATAATATTGGCTGTTCGTGCTAGCTAATGACTGCGTGATAGTTTTACGAAAACATTGTTCTGCTGTGAATAATTAATGGACCAGGAGTCGTTGTAGATGATGAAAGGGTACTCCTTACGCGCAACAAGAGCTACAATAACTATTGAAGCAAATATTAGGTAATGTTGGAGCTGCACCTGAAGGACAACTACAAGGTCCTGAACATGTGGGGCAAGCGGCAGTTGCATACGAGAAAGAAGCCTCAGTGGGCAAGCGGCAGTTGCATACAAAAATTTCCAACAATGCCGGCATGGATTTTTGGTTGAATACTATGCCGGCACCGAGCTTTTTCAGCAACAACAATGGTGGATTCAGAGAAAAAAAATCAAATTTCAACCTCTTAGCATCAATTCTCTCATCACAATCATCTTCCATTTTCAAAAAAAAAAAAAATCCACTCAATTTTTTTTCCCTCCTTCAACTCCTCACTCACACAAATTAAAAAAAAAATCAAACTAATCTATCCCCCAAATACTTAAGAATTTACTAATTAACATTAATCACTAATTAGGATTAGTGAGGGCTAGATTAGGAATTAAAAAAATAATTACATATGGGGTCACCCAAAATTGCTATTGGGACACCGTTTTTGTCCTGTAGCTATATCCCCCAATTGTGGGTTCTATATATATAACAAACATTTCTCCTCATTATTTTCTTGCATCAAATATTTAGGGCTTGGACTGAGATGCAAATTTTAGTCAACTTTTTTTTTTCCTTAATTGTTATTATATTCAAGTTCTTTTTATTAGTTTCTTCCAATTTGAACTATATGGAATTACTTTAATTATATGGGATTTGTGGCGCAAAACACACAAAAAAAATCTAACAAAGAAGACTTTGTTGTTTGCTAAGACTAATTGTTTTGAAGATCTATCTTCTAAGTCAATTTTTGATCAACTTTTTGCTCTCATTTCCATTTTCAGAACTCTTTTACTAGATAAATTGGAAGAAAAAAACTCTATTATTAATTAATTTTGATTATAGGGCAACTTTTTTTCTTCCTCTTTTCAGAATCAATCATTTGTTCTGTTATGTTTTTCAATTGTTCTTGAGTTCATACTCATTTTTTCCTTTAATTTTCTAGCTACTTTTTTTGCAATAATATCTATTTTTTCCCTATATAAAAAAAATCAGTCTTGAAATTCTAGAATGTTCTTAAAGAATATTGTTTTCGATGTTGTTCACCTTCTTTGGGGTACCAAAGGATTGGGAATTTTTCAATTCTTGCTACCACCTTTTATTGAAGAATTAATTGGGGGATATAGGAATTAATTGGGGGATATAGCTACGGGACAAAATAGGTGTCCCAATAGCAATTCTGGGTGACCCCCTATGTATTTTTTTTTTAATTCCTAATCTAGCCCCCACTAATTAGGATTAGTGATTAAGTATAATTAGTAAAATGTTAAGTATTTGGGGGATAAATTAGTGTGTATTTTTATTTGTGTTTGGGTGAGAGTAGAAGGAGGGAAAAAATATTTGAGAGGAATTTCTTTTTTTGAAAATGGGAAGATGATTGTGATGAGAGAATTACTGATAATAAGAGGTTGAAAAATTGATTTTTTTCTTTGAATCCACCATTGTTGCAGCTGAAAAAGCTTGGTGCGGGCATGGTATTCAACCAAAAACTCATGGCGGCAATTGTTGGAAATGTTCATAAATTGTTTGCCACTATCCGGGGGGGTTCGGGTACGATTTTTTTCCTGGTTTTGATCTTCCGAATGTTGATTTTTTTCTGGTTTTGAACAGGTACCGGCATGGTAATAGCTTTTTCGCGCGTGCCGGTACCTGTTCCGATAGTATTTTGCTTAAATACCTATGCCGGACGAATGAAAAGTATCCGAATGTTGATTTTTTTTTTCACTTGACTACCGGCATTGATAGGAAATTATCGGGCATGCCGGTACCGTGTTCCAGCATATGGTCTTCATCAATTCCGGCATGGTATTCCTCACTTCCATTTTGAATTTTTCCTGGCTTTAAAAAGCTTGGTGCCGGCATGGTCTTCATATGAAGACCATGCCGGTATTGTTTTTCTGCATAGGAAATAAATATGAAAACTATGCCGGAAAAAAATACCGGCATGGTCTTCATATCAACTGACCATGCCGATACCAAGCTTTTTAAAACCAGAAAAAATTCAAAAAGGAAGTGATGAAAACCATGCCGGAATTGATGAAGACCATATGCCGGAACATGATACCGGCATGCTCGAGAATCAATTCCGGCATGGTCATCATCACTTTCAGCATGATCTTCATCACTTCCGAATAAAAAAAAATTCGTTTCCAAAGTGAGGTGAAGAGAATTTGATATAGAGTGGGGAGAGTTTAGAATTTGAAAGGGAATAGAGAATATTTGGGTTTCAAAACACTACCCATAAATAAGATTAATAAGAAGTGGAGATGGAAATGAGGGATATGATTTAGATTTTTGATTTTAAGTTTTTAATTTTTATTTTGAGGGAAGAAGTGGAGATGGAAATGGGGGATATGATTTTGTTTTTTGATTTTAAGTTTTTTTTTTGATTTTGAGGGAAGGGTATTTTAGTATATTCATAACCAAAAGTCACCCCTTAGCACACACCATGGGTTGGGGGAAGTAATTCATATCCCCCAATTAATTCTTCCTTTTATTGACTTGTGATAGTGGGTGACTATCACATGTGTCATCAATACAGTAAACATACGTGGGTGTTTACCACTTGTCAAGTAAGTATTCCCCTTTTCTTTTTCTTTTCTATTACTTTTAGTAGTAGAAGATATGAAGACTCTGTTGTTTTCTAGGACTAGTTGTTTTTAAGATCTATCTTTTTCAGTCAATTTTTGACCATCTTTTTGCTCTAGAATTCACTTTCAAAACTCTTTTACTCAGTAAAAAGGAAAAAAAACTCTATTATTAATTTATTTTGGTTCTAGGGCAACTTGATTTTTCCTTCTTTTCAGATTCAATCAATTGTTCTGTTATGTTTTTCAATTGTTCTTAAGTTCATTCTTTTTTTTTTCATTAAATTTTCTCGTTACTTTTTTGCAATAATAACTATTTTTTTCTCCTATAAAAAAACAAAAATAAAAAAACATCAGTCTCGAAATTCTAGATTGTTCTTATAGAATATTGTTTCAAGGTATTGTTCACCTTCTTTGGAGTACCAACGGATTTGGAATTTTTGAATTCTGATTACCACCTTTTATTGGCTTGTGATAGTGGGTGACTATCACGCGTGTTCTCGATGCAGTAAACAAACGTGGATGTTTGCCACCGGTCAAGTAAGTTTTCCCTTTTTATTTTATTTTCTTTTACTTTTAGGTAGTAGAAGATAAGAAAACTCTATTAATTTGTAGGGCTAGTTGTTTTTCAGATCTATCTTTCTCAGTCAATTTTTGACCATCTTTTTGCTCTCGGATCTACTTTCAGAACTCTTTTACTCAGTAAAAAAAGCCTATATTATTAGTTAATTTTGGTTCTACGGTAACTTGTTTTTTTTTCCCTCTTTTCATGATCAATCAATTGTTCTGGTCTGTTTTTCAATTGGTCAAGTCCATTCTTATTTTTTTCTTTAATTTTTCCATTTTTTCAATAATAACTATTTTTTTTCTTTATAAAAAAAAACAAAAACAAAACAAAAAACATCAGTCTCAAAATTTTAGATTGTTCTTATATAATATTGTTTTCGATGTTGTTTGAGAGTGTTGTTCACCTTCTTTGGAGTACCAAAGGATTGTGAATTTTTCAATTCTGGTTGCCATCTTTTATTGACTTGTGATAGTGGCTGACTATCATGTGTGTCATCAATGAGAGAAATGGAAGGAAAAATAGTAATCATTCTACCATCTAGATTGGGAATGGATAAAATGGGTCCCATTTTCTCTTTCACACGGTTTTGCTTCCAAGATTTTCTCCAAGTAGACTAATCATTTTCGGAAAAAATTTGAAATCAGTTTTAGGAGAGTTTTTATCAATATTTATCTTAAGTTGCATTTTGTTTTCCTAATTGGACGATCAACGAGAGTCCCTATGTGATGAAAAACTCAATGATATCCGTCACAACAAATGTGCAGAGTAAATAAAATTACAATTTTTATTCCCAAATTGAGTTGCAGTTTGAGATAATTAAAGAAAATGTTCATCAGTTTTAATCAACAATGATCAAATAAACAATTCGAAGTTATTTGAAAACTCCATTAGATCAATCGTAATCGATCAAAAATCAAAATATAAAGCAAAAAATTGAAACAAAGAAGTTTCTATTAATTAGGTGAAGACGATTGATTGGGTCGGTTCCAACTCAGCGAGTCAACTGAGTCATACCCCTTTTCTCTTCTCAAATCCGCGTCTCTAGTTTTTCGATTTCCCTGAGAAAATTCATATATATGATTCAAGGGAATAAATCAAGTGAAACAACCATTACTAGACTGAAACTCGACCCAGAAATTGGTGAAGATCAGTAAGCAAAGGGATGTCCCAAAGAAAGTTATACAATCACATTTATTCTAGATGAGGATCAACTAAGCTAGAGTAAAAAAAGAAAGTTTTTTTACAGAAAAAGAATGAGACAACCAATACATTTAAAACCAAACCCAAAAGAAATTGAGGTGAGAAAGAAAAAACGTAAGAAATCAATTTCAATTTTAGTATCTTTTTTTTATTGAAAAGGAAGAAAAATGAATTTAAGATCTTAAAGTTTTAGTTAATGAAAAAACAAATTCATTGGATTATCCGCATCCAAAGCGTTTATCCGTGTATCCATTGGATATTGGATTGGATGCGGATACCACATTCAAAATCCGCGGACCGTAGTTAATTGGATTGGATGCAGATGAGGTGAAAACCGATCCATACCTACCCATGCTCACCCCTATCGGAAACCCTCCTTGGTAGGCTCTAGCTTCCCTCCTTGGTAGGCTCTAGCTTCGACTAGTTGATGCCCATGACTAAGTTGACGATACTCACACAGGCCCAGCCTGCTAACATTCATCGTTTAGTAGATCCGAATCCCATCTGTTTTACCTTATAAATATCACTCATCGGAGAAGTCAGAAAACTAGATCAACTTCTCTCGCCGCCTCAAGTAGGGTTTCTCATCTTTGGTTATCTAGATTAGAAAAACTAGGGTTTTACTTTTGCTTTTTCAGAATAATTAAGTAATTGGGGGATTTGACAATGACGATATTGTAATGGTCTCGTTCGTCGTAATGGCTGTTAATCATGACCTTGCCGACCACTCTATATATCACCACCCATATTCTGAGTTGAATCCAAATAGTCTTTCTAGGTTTCATTGTTTTTCTAGTATTTTTTAAGGTCTTATGTAGGTTTTTCTAAGTTTTCAACTCTCTCATCCATCTTTAAACCTTAGTACCAGGCTGGTGCAAATAAAGCAGTATGTTTTTTCTTGTTTTCAGCGGAAGACGAAACCATGATCTGATACCGGTTGGTACGATCACAACAACTTTTCATGGAGAAAAATCTGATGTTATTTGAGAAACACAAAATATAGGTTTACGGAGGAACCCTCCCTCAAAGCACAGGCTAAGAGAGGAGCCTAACCCTCAAATTATACAAGTGCGACTCTTTAGATAAAGCACAAAACAATCTCTTCCATCGATAACCCATACAATATGTATAGAGATTACATGAACCATTTCTAGATAAATATTAATAACTGACCACTAATAACATAACTGCTCAAGTTAACCCTAACTTTTATTGATCCTAAACTCTAACAAAATTCTACAAACAAGGAATTGGGAAAGACTTAATAGGATATCAAATATTTAAGTAAACAGAAAGTGGACCGTAACAAAATCTCACCGATATAAAGTTGTACCGAGACAAACCGAAATCCAAAATTAATCACTTAGGCTTCTCCTAGTAGATGCCCATGACAAAGTGGACCTCACTCACATAGGCCCAGCCTGCTCATATTCAGCGTCTGTGAATCCCATCTGTTTTGCCCTATAAATATCACTCATTGGAGAAGCGAAGAAGCTAAATCAGTTTCTCTCTCGCCGCCTCAAGTAGGGTTTCTCATCTTTCGTTATCTGGATTAGAAAAATTAGGGTTTTAACTTTTTTTCTTCAGAGTAGCAAGACTTTTTTTTGTTGTTGAATATATTTAAATAACTGGGGGATTTGACAATGACGATATTGTAATGGTCTCGTTCGTCGTAATGGCTATTAATCATGGCCTTGCCGACCACTCTATATATCACCACCCATATTCTGAGTTTCATCCTCCAAACAACTCTTTGTTTCTTGGTGTTCGATTTCAGTGTTTTTCTAATATTTGTGATTAGATCTAGGGTTTTGATGTATAGTTTGAAATTTAAGAAGGGGCTTATGATTAAAGAAATTTATTGACAAGCATATGGCTGAATCTATTCTATGTTGATTAACCTAATCTTCTCTATGAAGCCTCTTTTCAATTGTCTATTTTTGATTTTTTGATGTTGATATAGTTTCTGATGATGGAGTATTGAAGTGATGATTGTTGCATAGTTCAGATGAGATTCGTCTCTGATTAATTTAAACAGAAATTAGTCTTTCGCTCCTATCTGATCACTCCTTCCTCTTACCATTTGATCTGTAATTTTACTGTTTAGAAAAAATCTAGCTTTATCCGATGTCTTTGTCAACTTCTTTTTTTTTCTGTGGTTCTTTAGATTTTAATTTCGATTGGATTATATTGGTTATCTTCAGTTATAAATTTATCTATTTTTTTGTATTGTAAGAGTCTTGAGTGTCGATGATGATAAAACTAAGGCTTGTTTCTCAAGAACATTCGCAGTTGCCGCCTAAGAGCTTTCGCCTTTCGTCGGGCTTGAGAGTTAATGCTGTTCTATCCTTCCTTGTGATAGAAATTGAAATGTTTCTGGGCTCTGATACCATGCTGTTCTATCCTTCCTTGTTAGAATATATCCTTCATATACAAGGCAACCATGAAGATATAGTCAAAGATATTCTAGATAATTGTTGGAATTACCTAATTTGTAATGTCTAATATGAACTAATGTAAACAATGAAGACACAAGATATTAAAGTGGTTCGGCACTAACGCCTACGTCCACTGACAAACCCCGTAGGAATGAATGATATTGATGCTCAATACTAGAGATGATTTACAAACCCCACTCACATAAACTTACGTAAGGATACCTCTCATCTCTCCCTTACTAAGGACCCAATCTCACTAATTTTGGGTGTCTACAAATGATACTACAAATGCCTATTTACACTAGTTAGCTAAGCCTCCAAGTGAGCAACTCCAAATTGAGTTCTACTTCCTTAGCCTACAAACTAGACTAACATTTTTATCACATGTTTTACATTATGGTATTTGAGCAACTTCTCTTGATCATTCTAGATACTTTGAACTCTACCTAACTCTAGACTTCTTTAATCCTTGTTTACATTAGTTCATATTAGACATTACAAATTAGGTAATTCCAACAATTATCTAGAATATCTTTGACTATATCTTCATGGTTGCCTTGTATATGAAGGATATATTCTAACACCTTGGATGTCTGAGACACAAAATTGTATGAACTTAATTTAATTTTTGTGTGTTTAGATTTTAGAATTTGAGTAAGATGGAGGTGATGATCCTTTCCCCATATTATCGACTATGATTATAATGTGCGTTTTGTTTAAATCTCTTTCTCAACAGAAGAGGTTTTCCAAGCCAGTACTCTGATCCATCTTTACACTCCAATTTAATGTCTTTTTTTTTCTTCTTTTGCATTATTACATAAATCTAATTTTCTGCAGTGCATTTTGGAAGGGTGGTAACAGATTGTTTGTGTTTTTGAAAGGGCAGTCCCTTTGCCCTATGAATTTGCTGTCCCCTCTAGCTTGTGCCATCTTTTTAAATAGGATCTGTGCTGTGACAAGTTCTCAGATTGAAATAATTTCTTTGTATCGGTGCAAGCTTACATCTTTGCAAGATGTTTTGAAATTATTGGGAACTTGAATCATTGTTTATATCCATCGAAACACAATGAAAAGTTGATTGTATTAGGTGTACTGATTATATTAACCTGACCAAGAAGAAATCCTCATTCTTCAGAATGAAGAGTGAAGGGAGTGTATGCATGCCTCTACAAAAGAAAAAGAAAAGAGGGAAAAAAAACTGGTTTGAGTTCGCCTGTAGATTACTCTTAGAATTGCGGGAAACGGTGGCTGCCAAGACTGGTCATAAAAGTAGAATGGGGTTAGTCAAAGTAAAACAACTAGATGGGGTTAGTCAAAGTTAAACAACTAGATGTGCAGTAAGAGAGCCCGGGGTAGTAATAGGAGGTTCCTGCACAAAACAATTAGCTGGGGGAAGAAAAGAAACAGACTATAAATTCAATCAAAAAATAAAGATCTATTTTCTGAGGAACTATTAGATTCCATCAAAAAATTCTCATCTCGTCAAAGGAGAGTGATAAGGAGAAAGAAGGTGCAACATTGATGAATGATAAGTTTGGGGTCAGTGCAAGGTGTTCACAGGAAAATTTGATGACCAAATTGAACATCCAAACTAGTTGGTTGAATTGGGGTTCTAATTCTAGTTTGCCTTGCCCTGGTGCTAATTTATGCAAGCTTGGTAAAGGGACGGCATGAAATGGTAGAGGGGCCCTTTAGAGGGTGTCCTATAGGGTGTATAAGTTTACTGGATTATTCTTTTCTAAATTTAATTGGTTACTTTTTTTTGATTAAAAGGGGTTATCCTTTCCCATTTTTAACCTAATTGAATAAATAGGGTGTATAAGTTTATTGGATTATTCTTTTCACCTTAAATGGATTAATTTACCCTTACTTTTTTTGATTAAAAAGACAGAATTATCCTTTCCCATTTTTAACCTAATTGAATAAGTAAATCATAATTGTTTCTTTTTCTTCTCCTCCTCTCCTCCATTAAAATTGATATTTCATCGTCCTCTTTGATTCACCGGCAATTTGAAAAATTTATAATACCCAGTTAGAGTTTAGTCTATTGTGTTTGATTTAAGTTAGTTTTGCTTTAAAAATTAGGGTTTTGGATCGAAATTGAAACTAGAATTTGTGTGTTTAGTGTCCTATAGGGTGTATAAGTTTACTGGATTATTCTTTTCACCTTAAATGGATTAATTTACCCTTACTTTTTTGATTAAAAAGACAGAATTATCCTTTCCCATTTTTAACCTAATTGAATAAGTAAATCAAAATTGTTTCTCTTTTCTTCTCCTCCTCTCCTCCATTAAAATTGATATTTCATCGTCCTCTTTGATCCACCGGCAATTTGAAAAATTTATAATACTAGAATTTGTTTGATTTAAGTTAGTTTTGCTTCAAAAATTAGGGTTTTGATCGTTGAAACTAGAATTTGTTGTTGTATGTAATAACCCAGATACCAACCGTACCTGTATTGGTTGAAGAACATACGGTTGCTAACAATCTAAATATGAACCGTACCTTAAAAAAATTGAGAATTAGGTTTAGGTACGGTTGGTATCGAAACCTTAGTTACCAGCTGCACCTGGGTTCGGTTGGTAACTTAATGCAAGTTACCAACCGTACATCATCCTGAATGTTAAGAATTTTTGAAGTGATGATGTACGGTTGTAAACTATAGTTGATTTACCAACCGTACATAATCATGTATGTTAAGAATTTTTGAAGTAGTGATGTACGGTTCGAAACTATAGTTGACTTACCAACCGTAGTTTAGTTACGGTTGGTTTCAATTCCTTTTTTATGAACCGTAATGAGTTACGGTTCCTATCCAAGATTTTATAGCAACCGTAACTGGTATTACGATTGGGTTTTCCCCAAATTGAACCAGTTACAGTTGGTAACTAGCTTATTTCCAACCGTATGTTCTTCAGAAAATTTTAAAAATTTGATCTTTTTACATACTTTAGATAATTTTGATCAACAAAAAGCTAATGGAAACTAATTTTGATCACCCATCTCTAATTTGCCACTTGAATCACTCATTTTGGTTGAGTGAATCAAAATTTAGGGTTTCACAAATATCACTTTTGTTTTTTTTAATAACTCTAAAAATCTGATTTTAGAGTTATTAGAAGTGAAAATTGATTATCAAACACTAATCTTGATTATTAATAATAAGGGTTAATTGGTCATTTCCATATTTTTTTAATAAGGGGCACTTGGATTACCACCTAATGACCCTTTTTGTCTTATTAGGTTTGACGCCCGTCTACCATTTCCTGCCGCCCCTTTACCAAGCTTGAATTTATGAGTAGTTTCAATTACTCCCTCCGTCCAAGTTTACTTGCCTAAATTGAGCTTTTTTAGCAAATTTGTACTAAAGGTGTACCTAGCCATATACAAAAACTCCAACAAAACAAATTGTTCAAAAAAACCCCATTTAACATAAACTGTCTATATTAGCCTTCTAGTTTAAATCACCCTAACAAAAATGAAAACAACCCCACCTTTAATTTTAAATCACCCCAACAAAAATAAAAATCATCCCCACTATTAATTTATATTATATTATCACCACCACAAAATAACACCACCAACAGAACCACCACTGTACCGCCGCCGCCGCCGCCAACCACCGCCACTGCCGCCAAACCACCGCCGACCATCACCGCCGCCGCCGCCAAACCACCGCCGACCACCACCTATGCCACCATCATCACCACCACTGCGAACCGCCACCACCACCGTCACCAACCGCCACCACCACCATCGCCAACTACCACCGCAGCCACCAACCAGCCGCCGCCACCACCAAAAACAATTAATTTGATTGATCAATTTTCAACAAAATGAGAAAAAATGATGCAACCAAACTGAAAAAATGATGAAACCAAAATTTCTCGTGCAAACCATTTCTCGTGAAAAATGATGAAACCAAACTGAAAAAAATGATGGAACCAAAATTGGTTTCACCAAAAATAGATGAAACCGAAACTGGTTTCATCATTTTTCCACATTGTCATTTCACCAATAACCACCGCGACCAACACCACTGCCAACCACCGTGACCAACTACCACCACCACCGCGCTGCCACCATCACCACAGTCCACCGTAACGCGTCATTGCACCACCACTACTAGCCAACTCCACTATCCAGCACCACCACCAGCACCACAATTGTCCACCGCCAACACCAACCACCAGCACCACCAGCACCACTGCCGACCAGCACCACCAGCACCGCGCCATTGCACCACCACTACCATCCACCGCCAACACCTGCCGCACCGCCACCTGCACCACGACCGCCCACCACCATCACCGACTACCAGCACCGTTGCCGCCCACCACCACCGCCGAACGTCATCACCCATGTCGCCGCTGAAATCTGCCACTGCTGCCACCACTGGCACCATCACTACATACCACCTCTATCTTCGACTACCAATGGCACCAGTACCACCACTACCATCATCTCCATAGCTAAAATAGGATGAAACCATAATTGGTTTCTTCAGAATTCAACTACAAGAAAAATTCATAATTGGTTTAACCAAATTTCTCGCTCAATATCAGCTGTGTATAGCAACAAGGTAAAAATACTTAGCTGCCACCAAGAGAACTGAAATCAAATTTCTATCATAAGCAACAAATTAAATCTCATGTATCAAACTTCCACTTAATTCAAATGGCCTAAGTGTACGAGGCCATACAAAAATGTATATGACAATAAGATACTAAATCCAGTATAACTCAGGGGTTCATAACTATCATCAACATGATTAAAACCACCAACAACAAATATAATATAGTAATGCTGGTAGAATCCACATGAGCATACCTCCACCAACTTCAAATTTCATGAGTACTACAAGTGAGGAAAGATAAATAAATAATCATAGTCTTATAAACCCATATTGGAACTACAATTTTTAATAGCACTACAACCTCAACTTAATCCCTAACACTACTATGTACCATCACCATCATCAAGTTCCTTCTAGAAATACAACTTCAATCTCAGGGAAACATAAAGGAACCCAAATTAAAAAAAAAATGCAAGACAGAGAGATGTATATCCGCATGTCATGCCAAAATTTAGGTCTCAACCGAGAAAATGTTCCATTAACGTATGCAAGTAGTATAAACATGTTCAGCTAATACACTCCCCATAACATTTCCCTTGTACAACTATAAAAAGCAAATGTAACAAACAAATTAACACGGGAAGAGTAAGGAAATGAAACAGTTACCTGCACCAGCAATGATAAAACTCAAATTGAGAAGTAGTGAAGGAAGATGAAGAGTAATCAGCTTCTAAGTAATTAACCATTCGGGTCCTGGATAATCCATACATGTAACCTAATAAATGAAACCGTCAATTCATCATTCACAATCATAATTTTCAATTGAATTAAAAAAAAAAAAAAAACCCTGCAAATTAGGTCGACAATTCAAGATTAATACATAAGGATCGTGAATTGTCAATTTGATATTTAGATGAGAATAAAGATTGAGAGATAGATCCAATTGCAGAGATTAACTGCAAAAAAAAAAAAAAAAGCGAAAAATTAGTTACATTTTTTTCTTCTTCAAATTTTTAATTCAGAGCAAAGATGATGATTAGATTAGTATAGATATGAGATCTAATTATGAATCGCAAAAGATACTTGAATTGAAATGAAAAAAAAAATGAAAAAGTTTCTTTGAATCGTAATTATTTCTTCTGAGATTAGATTTCAAAACTGAGAAATCAAAAATTAAAATGATAAGAACATATCACGTTGATCTTTCAGATACTTCTGAATGATCGATGTAATCTTCAAATTGGTTAGTTGATGGAGAAGAGAGATCGCTCCTTCTGGGTTGAACTGCGGAGTGAAACGAAGAAAAAGAAAATTGGGGAAGAAAATGATCCGAAATGAAATTAGAACCAAGTTATCTTCCTGATGGTGGTGGGAGAAGGAGACGAAAGAAGAAGAAAAAAGAAGAAGAAGAAAAGTTAAAAGGGTACGGTTGGGTTTTTTTAAAGTAAAAAAAACTAAATTTGATCATTATTATTTGACCTTGGATTTTTGTGCCACTTTTTAATGAAATTGTTTTTGTTTGTTAAAAATAATATGACTGGTTTTTTCTTATCACTAGTTTGTTCACCTAGGGATTTTGTCACTAGTTTAGTATCAAGAAGGAAACAAAAACTAGGATGTCAAAATTTGTATATGAAACAAGTAATTTGGAAGATTGATGGTGTATGTGGAAGTAATTTGAATTTCTTTCAAGTTTTTACAAAATCCAATTTAGGCAAATAAATTTGGACGGGGGGAGTATAATTTGATGACCAAATTGAACATCCAAACTACTCCCCCCGTTCTTAAATAATAGGCTGGTTTCATTAAATAAAAACAGGTATTTAAGAACGGAGGTTTCAAACCCTGTACAAATTACACTTATAAAAGATCAGCAAATTATTATTTAAGAAATTAGCGGAGGGAATAGTTCACAAAAACCCTCTTTGCAAAATATTAAGGAGACCATTATTTTACTTGACTACCCTTAGAACTTTTTGTTGAGTCGTTGGACTGGACTTATATCGTATACACTTTATAAGGAATTTAATTTTAGAGATCTAAAAGTTGATATATTTGTTTCAAATTATACTAATTTCTTTATTTCACCAGAAATTAGCGAAATTAGCTTCTTGTATAAACTAGTACTATCTATGATTGGCAAGCAAAACCCGCTTGGCCATTAGGCAATTGAAAGTTAAAGTTACAAAATCAATGAACTAAACCCATGATAGAATCCCAAATAATGGCATACTCCCTAATTTACATTTACTATATACCTTATAACACCTCTTAAGGTCGATCTCCACGGCCAAAGAAATAAGAAATCTCCAAGTTGGCCAAACTCTCCCCGTAAAACTGTCAACTCATGCAATACAAAGGTGGCAAGGCAAGTAAAACAATTTATAACACTATTCCAAATGTTATACTTATGTTGTTGTTCATCATACATGTGGACCCCCTGGTGCCGTTGGAGATGGTGGCCCTGGCCTTGGTTTATCGGAAGTGCGGCCCGTTGTTGTGGGTGGTGGCGGTGGTGGTGGATTGCTGCAAATAAAAATTGAAAATGCATCAACTGTTACCAATAAGTTATTTGGATCAAACATTTATTCGGATTGAGAACTTTATATGATTTAGAATGAAACATTTGTTATAAGGATATGCTATTTACCTACGGCAAGAGACTTGAGATAAGAGGAGGATCAAGCATAACATCCAAAGCAACTGTGCGAAAAACATCCTTATTTCCTTTCTTCTTGATTGGTGGAAAATTAATTAATTGTAATCTTACTGCAAATGTTGACGAAGAGATCTAAACTGGAAATTTGGTCGTCTTTCTGATTCAATGAGACTGCGAAACTCAGAAGTTGACAAAGAGTACAAAAGAAAAAAAAGAAACAGTTGACGAAGAGTATTTAAGCAACGAGTCCGAATCCGGGAGACATTGAACAAAAATTTCAACAGATAGTGGTTGGGAAAGAGCGCGTGTTGACATTTGACAATTTTGGCCACTTTGAGATTAGCCAAAAAATGATTTACTAATGTCTGCTGGAGTATCATAACTACTCCCATGCAATTGCTTATGAAAATCATCAAATGCTAATTATATCGTTAAATATTGTTTTCAAAGGTAAATTTTTTAATCGGACTTCGAAGGGAGCATGGCTTTCAACTGTGGTACAATGACATAGTAACGTGTGCTTCTATCTAAAAGTAGGCAGTTCTGTCTTCGGCAATTATAATAAAAATCTTCTGCTTCAATTTGCTATATTATGCACTCAACTTTTTGATAACGCACCTATAAAATTGCTCCAAAATTACTAGATTTTGATTTACTTATCATTTTAGGATTAAGTTATGATAAAGATCAACCATCTTGTGTCGTACTCCCTCCGTACCTATATCATATAGACGGAATTTTGGATTTTGATTGTCCCATTAGATAGGTGGAATCCTATTTTCAAGATAAATTTTCCACACATACCCTTATTTATGATACATAGGTAATTGTGTTTTGAATAAGACAAGGGGTAAAATAAGAAAAAGCATACAAAATTATGAATTCCAAGTAATTTTCTTAATCTAAGAGAATTGTCTCTCTCCGCCTATGTATGTGGTACGGAAGGAGTATGTTGTTAGATTGAATACTTACTAGAACACCGCTGCTACGGTAGGGAGGGCCGACCGATAAAAAAACGCTGGCGTGACGATGGTAATGGTGTTTAGATGAAACAAAAAAAATATATACACTGAGTGGATATTTTTGTCGTGGCGGTGGCCGCGGCGATTGTGATTGTGCTGGAGGGCCAACTTTATAGGTGCACCTGTTTACCTAAATTTGGTATTTGTAAATTCTGCTTAATTTCAAAAATGCCGTTAGTGGCGTTGGTGCCAGTTTAGAGTCTTTAGGGTCCGTTTGGCACAAGCGTATTAGAATGAGGGAGTGCAGTCAACGGTGCGGTCAAGGGCTGCATTAAGAGTTTTGGTGTTTGGCATGATCCAAACGCACGTAGTAGCAACTACCTAGCAGTTCGAATCACCTCCGTTGGGCAACTTAGAAAGTTCACCTCTCCACCACTGCATTGAAAGTCTCCCTCTAATGCACTCTTAAACTACACCCTTTGACCAATTCTAACTCCTAAACTTTTGAAGATATCTATTTACTGCTATCATCTTCTTCGACTGTATCTTTGGGTATTTCTTTCTCTCTTTGAAACTCATCTTCTTTTTTCTTTAAAATCCTCTGGAAATCTAACTAGATGGAAAAGTTTTAATAACAATAGAAAATTATACTTAGTATCGATGAGATGAGATGTAAAACGCGAATTTCTTAGATTGCAGTAGATCCAACTTTCTAGATCTCCTTTTCTTTTTCTTTCTTTCTCATACTCATAGGTGCATATTTCTTACATCTATTAATGGAGGATTAAAGGGTTATGATTCATACTTCGATGGAAAATAATATTTTCGACTTTGATTAATTTACCCACTCTTCTCATCCTTGTATTGGTATTAGATTAATTTCCATATGAAGAAGAAATTGAAAGTAATTTCTACATGAATCTTAATTTCCATATTGAAGAAGAAATTGAAAGTAATTTCTATATGAATCTGCAGGTTTCTGGGTATTTTATGTTCTTGATAAATTTCCTTCTTATTAATAACTAAATTAAACAATGAATACGGAAATAAGGGAATAAATACCCTTTTTAATTTATTACTTTTTATAACATGCCAAACACTATTGCAATACATGTGATTGCAATGCAGTGTAGATCAACTACATGTAACCGGAATACCGTGCATTCCTACTTTTGTGTATGCCGAATGGACCCTTAGACATGTGATTTTGTGTATGCCAAACGGACCCTTAGACATGTGATCCAGATGCTTGGTTTGGAAAATTACAGCCGTCAAATTACAACATCTAACACCATGTGTCCAATTTTGGAAATGACAAAATCTTACTAACTACACCCTAAAATAATCTTGTTTAGTCTTTTGAATAAACTTTTCTCCTCCTCCGCTCTTTCCTTCTTGCAACCTCAACGTAGCTCGAGAAACCCAACCATTACCAGTAATCTCATGTCAAATTTATTGAATAAGAACTCATCAAAAATAAGAAATAACCTTAATAATTAGGCTAACCGAGCGAAGCGAGGGAAGACTCTATATATAGACTCTATATATGGTGACTTTGTGTCAATGTGAAGCGTGACATTTTTTTACAATTTAACAAAAAAAAAATTGGATTTGGTGTCCCTTGACATTTTTGGTCCGGACAGGTCGAATTTACAGAATTATCCCTATTTTTATTAATAATCAAGGTAGAGCTCACGCGATCGAATCTCATCCACCTCCGAAATTTGAGTTTTTTTTTTTCTTTTTTCCTTCTTCTTTCTTCTTCATACTTTCAGAAAGTTTCCCTTGCAGAAGTAAAAACAACTCTCTTCGATTTTTCCCCCCCGAAACCAATCCGTTAAATCTCCATTCCTTCTTCACCATCGAAGTTCTCTGTTCCAATAAAATTTTATCGGTTTCAAATTTTGGGTTCAGGGTTTTGGTTTGATGGAATATAGATTGAATCATCAGCTAACCCTAAATTCGAAATTGGGTGAATTATCAGCAACTCTGAATTCGAATTGGGTGAATCCATTGAATTGCCAGCAGCTCCGCCATTAATTCTAGCAAAACGCCATCACCACCATAATAGCAAAACTCAATATATCGATCTAACGATTCAGACTCCAAACAAACTGCAGTAGCAGAAATGAAGAAGATGACGGATCCGGGTATACAGATCGGGTCGGGTCCAGATCTCTAATCTTAGAAAACTCTTCAGTACCCATATTGTTCATGCTCATTCCTCACTGATGCCTAAGATTCTCACTGAATTAAATTATTGTGATCATTTCATTAATAGTAAGTACATATAGATCAGATACTGAGTAATACAAATCAATTATAAGTTCAAACCCAATACCTAATCATTCATCTGAACAAATTGAGTAACTCACAAATCAACTTTTAAATTATCAATCAATCCTAATATGTATCAACAAGAATTAACAAGCTATAAAATGATGAACTTTTGAAAAAGAATTACAACACGATTAAAAAGTAAAAAATAGACAGATTTTTGGTGTGTAGCTGTGAAGTTCTTGATGTGAGGAGCAGATCTTCATATATCAAATCAATTATATGCAGCCTCTTGTGAACTGTTGAAGTGGAGGAGGAAAAGAAAGATGAAAAAAAAGGGGCCGAGAGGAGATGGAATGGCTTGTAATAAACTAGGGCAATTTTAGGTATCTACTTTTGCAAACTAAAATTACCAAGAGTACCCTTGGCCCTTGACACATGTAGCATTTTATTGATAACTTATTAACATGTGTCAAATGCTACTTCTCTAAAAAAACGAAAATGTGTCAAATACTATGTCCCTAATGGACGTGGCTAAAATGAAAATAAGAGTCGCAGCATTTTGGAAGAAGAAGAGACTAAATTTGATTAAAAAATTTGGTTTTGCATAAAAAAAATCGGTCGGCCGTTCCACTGCAGGAGCAGTCATCTAGTGTTATTAACTCATGGCGTTAGTCTGTCAGAAGTTCAAAACCGCAAACCCTAACAAATAGTTAGATCTACACTTATTCATGAATTTATTTAAACCCTTAAGTTATTTTTCGGGTAATTGGATGTATGGGATTCGTTAATTTTGATTTATCTTCATGATTTTAGGTTGTGTGTGCTCAAATTGAAAATTGAGACGGTATTTTTTCTGAAAACTGTGATTTTTTTGATAGGTTATTTTGTTTGTTTGTTCAACCAATTTAGTTTTTCTTCAATTCATTATTTCGATTATTAGGTGCTGCAAAAACTTTGTTACGGGAATCAATCAAATTCGTTCAAATGGGTGGGTTTATTAGAAATTAGGAGCTTCTGATTTGGTTAAAATTAATTGATTCGGAAAAAAAATTAGTAGTACGTGGTGGTGGTGATGGAGACGTCGGCGGTGGCGACAGTGACTTGAGGACTGAAGATTTAACGGTGATTTTGCATTACCCGTATGTGGTTGTGAATGATCTACTGATGGTGGTGCTGGTTACGGTGGTGGTGGAGGAAGAGATTAAGTTTATTTTGGTTAATGTTTGATTCAAATTTTCTATTATGATTGCTTTGCTGGTGGTGGTGGATATGTCGGTGGTGGTGATGTATAAGATGAAGGAATGAATGGTGTTGGTGGCGAAGGAATAACAGAGGTTTTTTTTTTGGTTATTCTTGTCGCAAAATTGAATTGTGAGTTGAAAATTGTTGGCTGCAGTGGCGGAAGTAAATGTTGTTGCTGGTAGAAGAAATTGTATTTGCTGGGGGCGGCAGAATTCTGGTGGTTAATGTTTGATTAGAAGGTGGTGGTGATTCTGGTCATGATGGTGGAGGTTGCAGCGGTGCAGGTTATGGTGTTGGCGGAGCTACAACTGGTTGTGGAGGTGGTGATTGTGCTGGTACATGTTGCTATCGTTAGTGGTGGTGGCGGAGCTAATAGTGGTTGTGGAGGTATTCCTGGTGGTGTTGGCGAAGCTGGTTCAGAGGTGATGGAGGAGGTGTTGATTTTAGAGGTGATGGCGGAGCTGGTAGTGGTCATGGAGGTATTCCTGGTGCCGGTGTTGGCGAAGGTGGTTCGGAGGTGATGGAGGAGGTGTTTGATTTTGGAAGCGACGGCATAAGTGAATGAGTGATTAATGGAATAAGTGATTTTGTAAAACATTAAAATATGAAAGGGTATTTTGGTATTATCAAGTGCACACTACCAAAATCATTTTATCAAATTGTAATTTTGTGTTAGCCTGTTAGGTTTCATTTGATAAAAAAATGGTCATAAAAAAGACTCCCTCCCTACAGGCCCTCCGGTCGGTAATTATGATTTTATCTGAAATTTTAGTATCATATAACAATCGGACAACCTCATGAGTGAATAAGTTTATCTCAGGTTAACCAACATCAATGGGTTGAGATAAGGGCTGTCAACGGGTCCGGGTCCTCCCGGGTAGTAAATGGCCCAGAGCCGGACCCGTCATATCAGCATCGGTTCCGGGTCCTAACGGTTCCGGGGCCGATTCCATAATGTGTTGGCCCGAACCGGACCGTTTAAAGTTAAGACCACGGTCCGAGATTTGCCGTTAAAATCTTTAAAATCTTATGTTTTTTCTCTTTTTAACTTGAATATAAATTAATTTTATAAAAAATTATTATTATTTCTTTATTAATGTATTAAATAAATATTAAACGTAAGAAAAAATTCAAAAATAAAAAAATTCAAAGCCGAAACTTGCAAAATACCTATAATTTTGCTAAAAAGATGATTAAAAGGTTAAATAAACGGGTAAACGGGTCCAAACGGGTAATAGCCGTCGGGTCCTAAATTGCTAATGTATCCAACTTTAGGACCCAGAACCGGACCCAATTATGCGAGTCCAGTTCCGGATAGCGGGTAACGGGTACCCGTTGACAGCCCTACTTGAGATGTACATATCGAGGATGAATTTTTGATTAATATCATAACATACTTTGACCGGTGGTTGGATTTCAAACTAAATAAATTAATCTGCAAAACTAATCTGGTAGTACACTGACCATATCCAAACCGTGCCGAGGAAATGCAGAATAATTGGTTGAGTAGAATAGGAGACAAACTGACAAACCATGGAGCAGTGATGTTTATTAAGACTTGAGAGAGGATTTATGGGGAAATAGGAGTATAAGACTAGAGCCGGCCAGGATGGCTTCTGTTTGTGTAGAATTATCACATGCATATTCATTTTGGTATATGATGGGAAAGCTGAAAGACCCGGCGGCTTACTGGGCACAACAGACAACACTAGTATTAGTAAGACCAGATCTAATAATGGAGATGCCCAAATGCCTTTACACCTCAGCTTGGGAAGGACCTAGCTTTTGTGGTTTTTCCTAGAAAAATTCAGGGACAGCTAATGGTCAACAAATTCAGTCCGTTTTCATCATAAAAACCGGATAACCATCAACTATTTTCGAAAAACAGATAATCATTGTTAGTTTATTCATCTTGACCGGTCAACAAACAAGACCCGGTAGATTAGATTCGGAGATTGAACTCAGCCATGGCAATCACAGCAGCAGCTGTGGTTCTTCCTCTAGGTGTTATGTTTCTTTTCTCAAATATCATCGTTAATATCATCCAAGTCCTATTCTCATAGATTAATTCTCTCCCTTATCAGGTCCTCAATAATTTCACTATTATTCTGTTATTGCTACTTATGTTCGTTTATTTCTAGGAATTTAATAGATTAAAGGTTCACCTCCTGATTCTTAATTTTCGTTAGGAATTTTGGGTTTTTAATTACTTTTGTTTTTAATTAAAAGTTCACCTCCTGATTGAAACTGATGAAACACCATTATCCACAAAGCGAAAACATGGGTTGGGTAATTTACCAAATGGGTTAAGAATTGTCAGAAAACATTTAGGGAAAAGCCGATCAACGAATATTTAACAACATCATCATCAGTAAACTCTGTAATCTAAATATTTAACAACAACATCAATGAATTCTTCATCTTCTTCTGGAGGAATTCAAGCAAAGAGAAGAGATGGTTCATTGTAAAATATTTAGATTAGAAGAAAATTTTAGCGATTTTGATTCTCTGTTGGTTATTGGTTTTGTGAACGGAAGAAATCTCTGGGTTGTCATCTATGATTTGGATATTGTGAGACTATTATAGAAGGGTCAAGGAACGGTTAATCATAATCCGTTTCTTTTTTTTTCTTAAAACAGTATGTCATTACCCGTTTTTCACTTTTTCAGAACGGCTAATGGTCAGCCTATCCGGAGTCTTCCCGCTGGGATTCCCGCACACTAGGGAAGCCTTGCGGGAAGAGGCACTTTTAGCCACGGTTTTTGCTCTTGGGAAGCTCTATAAGACCCAGTCTAACATGTACTAATTCTCTATATAAAAATAGAGTTTTTTCGAGCGACGTGGTTAACCGGAACTTCTGGTTGATTCTGGCCCTACCATTTAAAATTTCAGAAGAATCTTTTGGACCAACAGAATATTATTTGGCCAATCAAATATTAGAAAATAATTTTCTAAAATTAATAAATTTTATTTAATCTTAGAAACATATCAAAACAAACATACACAACTTCAACATTACCAACAAAAATACGATTTCATCGTCATAAAATATGCAATGTTCATCATGACTTCATCGTAAAATTAGATCAATCAAATGAATGAAAAAAATAATAATCCAATGTACAATGTCCATTTACAGTTTCCATCATAAAATTCCCTAATTACAGCTCCAAACTAAGAAATTGAACAATTACACTTTGCAGGTAAAAGAAAATACTTGCAATTACACTTTCAGTTGGTCCCTAAAGAAAACCCATAAGCATATACCTGGTTAAAAGAAAAAATTTAGATCAACGATTAAAGAAAATACCTGATTTGTGGGAGTCAGACATGAATAGAGTGAAGGGTTTGTTAATCTTGTACAAATAAAAATAATACAAAATCGTTAGGAGTATGATTTCCAAAGAAAAAAAAATCGTTATCAGCAACAACAAAAAAAAGGAATGGGAATATGATTTCGAAAGATATCAAAATAATTGTGGATATCAAAATAACAGGAAAGAAAATATTCTTAGGCTTGATATTTTCCTAAATAAGTCTTTCAATGCTATTTTTCATGATATTATTTACTCCACAGAAAAAGAAAAACATTAATTGTATACTCGATATTTTTTTTCCAAAATATATTGCAACAAGTAATTCGCCGATCCATCCCATGAAAATTTATATAAATATATAGATATTGATTAATATTGTTCCAAAAACAAAGTTGTTATTTACAGAATGTATGGGTTTGGTGTCTCTCTATATAAAACATCCGTGCAAAAGCCAAAACCCATTGTTTTCCAGGTTGCTTCTCTCTTCTACAATTTTGTGGAACTCTCTTCATGCGATTTAGGGGTTTTTCATTCGGATCATTCGTCTGTTCTGGCTGTTGAAACCTCACATACATGATACATGTAACAATATCAAGGTATAAACTCATTTTTTGCAAATATTTTAGATCGTCGCTAATTCACCTGTTGCTAAATTAAGAATTAATTAGTGGTTTGCTTAATTTCTTATTACTAATCAATGATCATATTCATTTGATTGTTCTCTGTTTAAGGCTTGATATAACCTTTTTATGTAGGGAATAGAGACTGGTCAATATGTATTAACTAAATTTACTCTTAACCGAGAGTTTTTTTGCTATGACTTCTTAACTCTAGAGTTAAGGGACTTATTACATATTATAATTGAAATAATATTAATTTGTTTCAATATTTGCATCTCAGTATTTCACCCTATTCAACCTATGCCAATGGTAAAGAAAGGGAGAACAATTGCAGTTGAAGAAAATCGTGTGTCCAAGCTTAAGGAGCATAACACTTTGGTGATCACTTCAATTTTAATTTGATTGATATCCTTCTCTCGGTTGTGCGCTAATTAATTCAAGCCTTGCTACATAACTATAAATCATCATTTTATTATAGAGTTAAATAATTGACTTGAACCTTTGATGCAAGGTTTTTATTTTATTTTAGTTTTAATATTTTTTGGTAGTTCTCATACTGCTACTCTTTGGGTGAAGAAACACTTTCATACTGGGTTTCTATGACATGGTTTTCAAGTGGCCAAGTGAAGATGCGACACAATGGCGCATTATCAGTGGCTTGGCCAAAGTGTCACATATGCGGAGTGCATGTCGGAGTTGCAGCTAGACAAAGGCATGTGCCAAACAGGGTTTGGACATGGCCAATGACGCGAGATTAGTGTCAAGAGATGCCAAATAAGTTTGGCAAGTAAAATGTATGCATGAGGCATGCAGGCATGCAAGAAAGACTTGCATTAGCACACTTGCATCATTGATGAGAATGATTCTCAGCAGTGATGGAGCTACGTTGGCTGGCAGACGCGATCATTATGCTAGAGGCGAGATCACATGTGTCGGGCACATGGCCTTGACTGTTTTAGAGTTGGTTACACGGAAGTTGAGTTGCTTTATTCTTTTCTAAAGTCTAGGACCTGTTTGGTTAGATTTGGAGTGGGTTGGCGTCAGTTGGCATAATTGGCTAATTGCCTAGCATAAAGTAAATCTGTAACTGCCTGACAGTTACTTGTACATAGCTTTTGTGAGGCTATATAAGCCTGATCTTGTGAAGGGATTAGGTAATCCGGAACAAGAAGAGTGTGTAACCCTAAGTGTGCAATAAATAAAAGGCTACATCTTAGTTCTGTTGGTGCATTAATCCCTTTGTTTTGGCTTACGTTTATGCATCAAGCGGAGTGTGTGTATTTGGTTGTGTTAGAGCACTGCTCGGTAAAACATGCATGCGTTGCTATCTCAAGCATGTTTGTCAATCTTAGTGATCAAAACTATATAGTCTTGATTTCTAGTCTACTATAGCTAAGGTCTCGGACTAGGATAGAAAGTGTAGTTGAGCTCAAGAACTTCATGACGATCACCATACAAGATCAAGGACTACTCAAGGAACCAGTGGATCTTCATCGACTAAAAGGTATGTGGAGACTTGAACTTGTATATCACTCAAAATTATATCTACTCTATCTCCTATCTTGAGACAAAAGTCGTTTTACTATATAGACTAAGAATATGCACATGTGACATTTCGAGCTGAGTATATCTCGCTTATCTATTTCTCAAAATGGGTGTTGGTAAAGCTTTCGCTTTACCAAGTTCATCTTTGCCTAGTGACGGAAGTCATGTTATGTTTCAATCACTTTGAAAATTTCTCTGACGAAAACTAGTTCGTGAATACAACTATATGCCGTCCTCTGAGAATGTTTCAATGATTGAAATGAGAGTTTAGACTCTATAACCATTGTGGGATATAAATATTGTTGTGGAAACACATATATGTATAAGTCCTTAACACTTGAACCGAAGTTTGCGAACTTTGTTGATTGAGTGAACCGAAACGTGAGCAGCAACTCATTTCGCGAACCCAGTCCGCGAACTAGCGTAAGTTCTCGAACCCGAGAATATCTGCTGAAGTTGAAGCTTAGGTGCAGTCTGCGAACCCAGTCCGCGAACTGACGGAAGTTCTCATCTCGAGAAATTCTGCTGGAGTTTATTAACTTCAACCGGTTAGCTTGAGTCCGCGAACTCAAGAGGTTATGTCTGAAAACGTTGTTCGTGAACTTATCTTAAATTACTAAGGAATGCTTTTGCAAACCGTGGCTTTATAGTTCATGAAATAATTCGAGTGAATCACATCGTTTTTGATTCAATTAAGTCTCTTGTAGTACTTGAGATCTCATAAAAATTGAATAACTCTCTAAATAGTTCATTTGAGTCATTTGTACTAGTTATGGTGAAGAAGAATATGGTTGATACGAAAGTTATCATTTGGTTAACCAATTGGTTGACTAATATTGAACCAACCATTGTACACGTTTGGATACGGTTACACAAACCCAAAATGTCAAGTACATGTGTATATGGCAAGCTAAATTTTTGATCTAACGGTTGAGATATATTAACTTGTATCTAATCAGGTTTTCATCTAACGGTGAATATTGAATGCTTTGTTAGCAAGCTAACATTGATTGCAAACCCTGATTTGAAAGACTATATAAGGAGAACTCTAGGCATTGGAAAAACTAATCCCCACACACCTTTCTTGTGTGATACTAGTTTTCTATAAGCTAGAGTCGATCTCCATTAACCCTAATTGAGTTTTATCTCTAAATTAGGGTTAACGACTTAATGACTTCATTGGGATTGTGAAGCCAGACCGATACTAATTTTCTTGTAGTTATGTGATCTGATCTTGCTATTTCTATCATATGAGTACAATTGTAATAATTAGCTTGAGATTTCTATCTCTGATAGGCAAGATAAAAGTAGTCACAAACATCTTCATCTCATTGTTTGTGATTCCTCATTAATCTTCTTCGCTGCGTCGATTAAGTTTATTGTGAGGTGATTGATACAACTGAGATGTTCTTCGGGAATATAAGTCTGGTTTTATCGATTGGTTCATGCTCACCTTGATTTATCAAAAGACGGAACAAAACTCATAGGTTTATTCGTGGGAGATGAATTTATCTATTACCAGTAGACATTTCTGTGTGAGACAGATTTGTTTTCTAAAGTCTTCGACTTTGGGCCGTAGCAACTCTTGGTTGTGGGTGAGATTAGCTAAGGGAATCAAGTGCGCAGTATCTTGATGGGATCAGAGGCGTAGGAGAATAACTGTACCTTGGATCAGTGTGAGATTGGTTTGGGTTCAACTACAGTCCATACTGAAGTTAATTTGGAGTAGGCTAGTGTCTGTAACGGCTTAATACAGTGTATGTTTAATCTGGACTAGGTCCCGATATTTTTATGCATTTGCGGTTTCCTCGTTAACAAAATTTCTGGTGTCTGTGTTATTTCTTTTCCGTATTATATTTTTATATAATTGAAATAATACATGTTGTGCGTTGTTCAATCGATTAGAATATCCTACCTTATTGGTTGTTGATTTAAATCGATTGACACTTGGATATTGGTCTTTAGTACCATCCAAGTTATCTCTCTTTGATTAGACTCGCGAATCTTATTTGCTTGAGTAAATCAAATCGAGAAATTGAGATAATAACTCCTTGAGATATTTTCTATTGATTGAGTCTTGTTGATTCTCTAGAAAACAACTCGGAGTTGTCCATACAGATTGCTAATCGAAATATTGGGTGAGGTTGTTAGACCCCCGCATTTTTAGGTTGAAATCTTGAAAGATTTGTGAGCAGAACCTCTATTTAGTATGGCCTGAATAGATAATTAGTCAAGAAATTGAAGTATTGGCTAAGTGCGAGTTGGCTGAAATTATGTTATGGAGCATAGTTGCCATTATCAAGTTGGTTATGGCATTTGTGTGTTGCGAACCTGTGACAATTAGGGTATCAGAGCCCTGGTTAAGGGTATCTCTGTTCACGTTGATATATAAAAGGCTGATTGAGTTCGTTGATTTCTTAAAGTTTGTCGAGAATTGCATTTGAAGTGAAGAATCCACACTGAGAGTATAAGTCATGGGAAAGTCAAGTCAAAGATCATGCCAAAAGTTCACATTAAGGCTATGCGAAGGTTATATTCAACAATCTGCAAGCAATAATCATACGCGAAGGATGGCCTCAGAACAACTTGATAAGGGTGAAACAAGTTGTTTTACATATCAGAACTTAACTAAGGGTACCGGAGACACTGTAAGTGCTGATGAGAAACATCACGATGCTGGGAAGGCTCATGATGATGTTGGCAGGTGCCAACATCACAACATCAGTCGTTTTATCGGGAGCAAAGCACACACTAAGAAGAAGATATCTTCTGTACTGAAGTACATTGATATGAAGATCAATGGAAAATGGTTATTATCAATGGCTGATACCGGTACTACCAAGCCTTTCATACATCTAGACGTTGATATGGCATTGAACTTAACAGTTACTGGCGCGGCTAGCACCATCAAAACCGCTAACGCAGAACCACAAGTTTGTCGAGAGAAAGTTCGCAATGCATATGTGCAAGTTGGAGAATGGAAAGGAAAACTAGATTTTCTAGTGATGGTCATGGATGATTATAACCTGATTTTGGGAATGGATTTATTTTGTGCGGCGAAGGCGTCGCCATTCCCTATAGGAATGGATTATTGATACAACACCATCAATACCCATGTTTTGTCTCTATGGTAAGGCAAAGTGAACCAGACAAGATACTTAAGCCATATTTTTTTGCGATTTAGGTGAAAAAAGGTATACGCCAAGGCTTGACTACTTTCCTAGGGGTGTTGGTTGAGATCAAACCAGCTGGAAAGGTAGTAGAAGTTGAGGATGGAATAGCTGAGGTCTTAGAAGATTTTGCAGAAACAATACCTGCGAAACTACCTAAGACGCTACCACCACGGCGTAGGATCGATCATATGATAGAGTTAGTGCCAGGGGAGAGGCCGCCTGGACAAGCACCATATCGTATGTCACCGCTAGAACTTGAGGAGATGTGCAAGAAGATTTATGAAATGCTGGAGGCAGGCTACATACAACTGTCTAAATATCCATTTGGTGCTCCGGTTCTGTTCCAAAAGAAGCAAGATGGCTCGCTTCGTATGTGTGTAGACTACAGGGCTTTGAACAAGTTAATTGTGAAGAACAAGTACCCAATTCCGCTAGTGGCAGACTTGTTTGACATATTATCTAAGGCCATGATTTTCACCAAGTTGGATTTTCGCTCAGGTTATCACCAAGTGCACATAGCAGAAGGAGATGAACCAAAGACAGCAATGGTAACAAGGTATGGCTCATTTGAGTACCATGTAATGCCAATCGGCTTGACGAATGCTCCAGCAACATTTTGCAATCTGATGAATGATGTGTTTGCTGAGTACATTGACCGCTTTGTTGTGGTATACTTGGATGACATAGTCATTTACAGTGAGACTTTGGAAGAGCATGCGATGCATCTTCGCAAAGTGTTTGCAAAGCTTAGAGAAACAAGTTTGTATGTGAAGAAGGAAAAGTGTGAGTTTTTCCAGACCACAATTACTTTCCTTGGCCATGTGATATCGCAAGGGTGCATGCATATGGACCAGAAAAAGGTAGAGGCCATTATGGATTGGCCAGAGCCTAAGACTTCATTCTTTATTTAGTTTAGCTAACTATTACCGGCGTTTCATAGTTGGTTATTCAAAGAAAGTTACCTCTTTGACAGATTTGTTGAGGAAGGACAAATCATGGGCATGGACTGACGAGTGTCAGTGGTCATTCGATGCATTAAAGGAAGCGGTCTCGACATAACCATTTCTTCGCTTGCCTAACTTCGACATACCATTTGAAGTGCACACTGATGCTTCAGACAGGTCTCTAGGAGGAGTCTTGATGCAAGAAGGTCATCCAGTGGCTTAAGAGATTCGTAAGCTTAATGATGCTGAAGGGAGATACACTGTGCACGAGAAAGAGATGTTGGAAGTGATACATTGCCTAAGAACGTGGCGCCATTATTTGTTGGGAACTTATTTCATCATAAGGACGGATAATGTGGCCATTACGTTCTTTTCCATCCAGAAAAAACTATCGCCAAAACAAGCAAGGTGGATTGACTTTTTGAGCGAGTTCAACTACAAGTTCGAGCATAAGCCAGGACGGATGAATTCTGTGCCAGCTGCGTTAACCAGAAAATTGGTAGCAGAATATGTTACGGCACTGACCACGATTGAGGCATAGTTGTTGCCTCGAATCAAAGAAGAGACTAAGAATGATCAGGCATGTGTACGCCTGACTAAGCAGATCTGTGATGGGATCGTTCATAGATATTGGCTAGATGATGGGGTCATTTACGCCAAAGGAGGAAGAATTTATGTACCTAATTCAGGTGGACTGAGAAGGGAACTCTTGCGAGAGACGCATGATTCCATTTGGACTGGTCATCCAGGCATGAAACGAACACACTCTTTGATAGCTCGTTCTTATTATTGGCATAAGATGGAAGAAGATTTTGAATTGTATGTGAAGACATGCTTAGTATGTCAATTGTACTTTATTAACGGTCTGCCAAAGGTGTAAAGCTTTAGCTCAATAATGGTCGTCGTTGATCGATTCTCGAAGTATGCTATGTTCATTCCCTGTCCCCATTCTTGCAATGCAGACATTGCAGCGGATCTGTTCTTCAAGAATGTAGTGAAGTATTGGGGACTTCCTCGAGATATTGTGAGTGATAGATACTCACGGTTTACAGGAAGGTTTTGGACCGCCTTGTTTGAAATGCTTGGTTTCGAACTAAAGTTTTCTACTAGCAATCATCCCCAAACCGATAGTCAGGCGGAGAGGATAAATGCATTGATAAAAGAGTATTTGAGTCACTATGTGACTGCAAGCCAGGGAAATTGGGTGGCGTTGATGGATACAACCCAATTTTGTTACAATTTTCACTAGAGTTCATCAACAAAATAGAGTCCTTTCGAGTTAGCGACAGTCCAGCAACCATTAACCCCTCATGAGGTTCCAATGGCTAAGAAGCAAGGTTTATGTCCAGCAGCTTATCTTTATGCAAGGTCAAAGACGGAGATGACTGAGCAGGAGCGTGATAGTTTATCCAAGGCGCAAAGACGAATGAAGAAGTATGCTGATTTGCATTGCAGGGATGTGGAATTTGAGGTGGGAGACATGGTGCTGTTAAAGCTAATGCCCCAGATTTGGAAGAAGATTTCTAGCAAGACGGTGCATAGAGGCCTAATTCCAAGAAAGTGATGAAAATAGTTGGTAAGGTGGCTTACAGACTTGAGTTGCCGGAAAGGTTGAAAGTGCACCCCACTTTTCATGTCAGCTTTTTAAAGAAGTACCATCCTGATTTGCTGGAAATTTCGAGACAACAAGCAAAGCGTGCACTACCAGTAATCAGATCATAATTCGACAAGCAAGTTGAGGCTATACTTGATGATCGAGTTTAGGGGAAAATCAAGAAGAATAGGAAAACTTATTTTATGATTAAGTGGCAAGGGTTTCAAGACTCCGAAGCTTCTTGGGAAAAGGATACTACATTGTGGCAATTTGAAGAACAAATTCAGGCTTACCTACAACAAAAAGAATCGACGAGGGCGTCAAGTTCAGCTGGTGGGGGAGGTCTATGACATGTATGTCAAGTGTCCAAGTGAAGATGCGACACAATGACGCATTATCAGTGGCTTGGCCAAAGTGTCACATATGCGGAGTGCATGTCTGAGTTGCAGCTAGACAAAGGCATGTGCCAAACAGGGTTTGGACATGGCCAATGACGCGAGATTAGTGTCAAAAGATGCCAAATGAGTTTGGAAAGTAAACTGTATGCATGAGTCATGCAGGTATGCAAGAAAGACTTGCATTAGCACACTTGCATCATTGAGAGAATGATGCTCAGCAGTGATGGCGCTATGTTGGATGGCAGACGCGATCTGTTAGAGCATTGCTCGGTTGAACCCACCAAGAGTTCGTATGTCAAGTTTGGTTTGTCATATTTTTGTGAAGAAAAACTCATTTAAGAGTCGGTTGATTTAAATGTACTAGAGTCAACTTCGTATAGGTTAGCTTGAAAGTATTAGGGTGAGACATTAAAAGTATTCCGAAGACTTGAAGAAGTGAAGAAGTGCGTAGCTACAACGACAACATAATCCTTCTACTTGAGGTTAGTGATATTTGACTTGAACTGTTTCATTCCCTAACGTATCTTTCAAGTCGTGCATATTGAAAACATAAAACTTCGAAGCATGAACACTCTAGATAGACATAGTATTAAGGAATACAATACGAAGTTTCTTGGTTAACCATTAAACTTTGTATATAAGACATCGACATAATCATATGAATGCTATTGTGATTATGTATTGGTATGAGGTGAGGATTTCATCATAGGGAACAATGTTTACATGTGTTCTAAGGAAGTAAGTTCATGATATGTGTTGTGAACCGAAAAGGAAATCGCCAAGCGTTATTGGGGCTGTTCTTCATTGCATATCTTATGAACGACCAATATGTGTGATTAGTATAACCGCTCATGACTTATTTGTGTTCTTGGTAAAACTATTCACATGAGGCCTGACTTATGTATTGGTATGACTTTTATTAGTGAAACCGATCTTAAGTAATCACCTCGGGTATGATCGGGTTATGTATGTATGAACTTATTACTGGGAAGAGGGGAACCGATCCTAGTAAGAGGTGCAGTGCATCACAAGGGGAACCGATCGTTGTATGAGTGATAGACACATTTTTGTGTCTGATTTTTTCTCAGTGTCTCTATTGTTGTTAGTCTCGATTTTTGTACTAATTTTTGTGTTTTTATGTTTGTTTAGGTGTTTTTGGAGAAATACATTTGTGCGGAAAAAGTTGCTCGAAAAGTGCTTTTTGGACCCCCAGAGAAAAAATGATAAAGGCACCCTCATTTTGGATAAGGGCACCCCCAGGCACCCCTCAAGGCATCTGCTATTCTCACCCCCGGTTCGGTTAGGGGGACACCCATCTTCTCCCTTTCAAATTTGTTTTTGGCGGGAAAACCTGGTTTCAAAGAACCAGAATTAGGGTTGCTGATTTGGGCATGTTTTAGGGCGATTCAATGGCTGAAACTTCATGGTTCGACTTGATTCATCATCACAGGAATGGTATGGTCGATGGTTTCAACTGAATTTGGCTAGAAAATCCGAGAGAAGAAAACAGGGCAGCACGTCAATGGAAGAGGTGTTTCACGGGATTGTACGTGCTTTATGTGCATGGCGTGATATGAAACTGTGTATAACCACATTTGAGGCGTGTACATGACGATTTGGAGCATGTTGGAAAGGGTTTAACGCGTGGTGAAGATAAAAATGGAAATTATTTTCCCTTTTTGGCAGCGAAGAATAACATCGATTAATGAAGATATCCGGAAGATTTTTGAACCCTGTCGTGTTTAAATAGGGTGCTTGGGACTCATAGAAGAGATTACGTAGAGTTTGGAAGAGAATAGAAGGCTGCAGAGAGGAGTTGGATCGAGTTTCAGGAAATACTTTTCTGCTCCTGTGAAAGACAAAGAACATGAAGAACAGACAGCCTAAGACCGTCGTTCTTGAACAGCGTAAACGACAGATCAGTCAGTGTTGTAAAGCTACAGTGTCAGTGAAGCGTTACTGTTATCGTTATTTGTAACAGTGTTTTGCAACATTTATAAGCGTTTCAAACACCCGGTTTTAATCTTTTTCACTCTATTCATCTTTGTAAGCACATTTGAGCAATGAAATCGTACTTTGAGCGTGTTTTGAACATGATGTGCTAGACCCAACCTCTGGAGTGACGGAGGAAGGAAACTTTCACAAATGTGGTAATTCTATCAATTCTTGTTTAGACTATTTGCACTATTATTCAAATGATTTATGATTTTCATTGAATGGTTGTGATTACAATTGATGGGTCATGCTTAGCTTAGATGTTTTGATGTCCCATGCTTTAGTTTTACAACCATTACTTTCGAAATCTACCTTAGGCAATGAACTAGAGTCAATAAAACTTTATAATTTGAGCTTTCATTGTTTAGAATTGATATATGAACCATATGAGTGTGGAAATTGGTTGAATCCTAGCCCCAGTCTCTCCATATATTTTTTTTACAACACTTTTTAATTGAGTTTGCATTTTTATTTATAAGAATTAAGTCTAAAAATTATGCTTTCACAAGTCTCAAGAACCTTCTTACTACAACATCATTGAAAATACCATCAATTTTTGGCGCCGTCGACACGGAGCTTGTCTTTAGGCTAGAGTTTTTAGATTTTTATTCTTTTTTTTAGGTTTTTATTTGTTTTTACTTTATTTGTTCTTCTTTACGTTTTTGTTTTTGTCTTTTTACTACAGATTTTGTAATTTGGAGCGAAAGAAAAATTTTCCAAAGCTTTTGGTGAATACTTAAAGTTTGGAGTTGAAGACAAAGCGAAAGGAGCGAAAGAAGAAGATATTTTTTTTATTATAAAAAGAGAAAAAAAAAAGAGTTTATTTCTTTAGATTGTATTAGGATTTCTTTATTCTTGTAATTTTTTTTTCTTTTGCACTTTACTCTTTGGACTTTGGACTTGGACATTTGGACATTATTTTTTTTTAAACCCTACGGAAGGGTAGTATTAAATATTAAATTGTTTGCAGAGAAGGACAATGATTACGATATCACCTCGGCCCCTCGGGTTCGTACATGACATAGGAGTCGTGGCCCGATTCGACTTCAGTGGTTCATCCCCCGTCTGGTACGGGAGGTAAGTTTGTCGAAACACTCGCGAATCCCCTGTCAGCGAGTTACTGTATTCCTTCGTTTGCTTATTTGTTGAGGAACTGAATACGACTGTTTTAAATTCCTAGTAAAGGGCAAGAACTGGCCATATACAATAAGTGTTCGGATTTCATCACCGTTCTCTTCTTTCCCGCCTTAGGAAAACGATACCAAACGCGAACCTAAGCTTAAAATTTGGAATAGAATGAGACCTATAGGGGAACGAGCTTACTAGGAAAGTCGTTCGAAAAATATTGGTTACTCTTTAAGCATACTTCTAAGTTCATGATGGTTTCTGTGAGTTGAATGCGTGACTGCGCCTCCTTGTAATGCGGTGAGGCCTTGGGTATCAAAGCTCCAGCATCTTCCCTCGCCTCTATTTAATTTACTTTGACTCGGATTGATTCCAGAGAGGTTTGCTCAGATTGTAATGAATTCCTTTTTGAAAGAATAGAAGCTGGTCTAGAAACAATCTAAGTGGAGCCATCATGCTTTTTGTTTGCTAGAAAATTTTAGGTCTGCGTTGGTGGAGTCAGCCTGCTTTGTGTTTGCTCAGAACCTCCCTTCCTTTTAGGATTTTTCTTTTTCTTTTCTTTTTTCTTTTTTTTAGTGTATGCCCGAGGTCATTAGAGAACGGTCTTGGAAAATAAATACTCTAGGTCGTTTGATTAGTAACAAACCTCGTAGTTCTTCTTGTGAAGGCGGGGAGCTCGAAGACTCTTCTTTTGAGAGCCCCGTTTTTTGAAATTTCAGCTTTGAAAACTTGACAATTAGTGAAGAAAGTACTCCTAGTCCTTTGGTAGTGCCAGAAATGGCAACTTTGAAAGCTTTGTTAAACCCTACTAGGACCTCTCATCCGTCATGTATCAAGTTAGCTGAAACTGAGGCAAATTATGAACTGAAACCTGGGACCCTGCAGATGCTCCCAATCTTTTTAGGGAAAGAAAGTGAAAACCCCTATTTTCATATCTGGGAATTTGAGGAAGTTTGTAGTACTCTGAAAATTAAAAACCTAGATGATGTTGCGTTGAAACTTAGGTTATTCCCATTTTCCCTGAGAGATAAAGCCAAATCTTGGCTATATAGTTTGGCCTCTGAGTCGATTGAAACCTATGACCAACTTACAACTGCCTTTTTACAGAAGTTTTTCCCTAGGCATAAGACATCGTCTATTAGGACGAAAATCTGTACTTTTTATCAACAAGAGGGAGAATCTTTATATAGGTATTTGGAAAGGTTCAATGACTTGATATCTCAATGTCCTCACCATGGTTTGGAAAAGGTTAGGCAAGTTCAGATCCTCTACGAGGGTTTAGATTATTGGACAACAACCATGGTTGAGTCCTTATGCACAGGTGGGTTTGAAAATAAAACTGTTGATGAAGCGATGACATTTTTGAATGAAATTGCCGAAAAGACCTACCAATGGGAAAATAGTAGGGAGCCCAAGAAAACCATTCTTCTAGGTAGAGGAACTGTTAATAGGGTTGAAGGATCTTTTGAATCAGATGCCAAAATAGCAGCCATAGCTAAAAGATTAGAAGTTTTAGAATTGAGTCGAACTAGTGGTAGAGTAGAGCCTTTTTGGGAAGGACAGACTAATGAAGAGCAAGCCCATGCTCTCTATAATAACACTAGATTTGAGAACCATCAGAAGTTTGACCCATATTCAGAAACCTACAACCCTGGTTGGAGAAACCATCCAAACCTTTCTTGGTCCAAGGGCCAGAGTCAAGGCCAGTCTAGTAACTCTCAGGTTATTCCCCCAGGTTTTGGCTATGCTAAGAATCCTTCAGGACCAACATAGTTTCAAACCCCTTCAGATAAGAAAATCATGAGTTTAGAAGAGTCTCTCACCTTGTTAACTCGGAACACTATAGAACTTCAGCAGACGGTTGCACAAGGTCTAGATGAAAACAAAAAGATGGTCCAGGCTAACTCTCGGGATATTTCCGAGTTAAAAATCCAAGTTAGTCAGATAAATGAGACTTTGAGAGAAAAATGCAAGTTCCCTAGTCAACCACAGCCCAATCCTAGAGGAGTCCATCAAATATCTTTAGCTGGTGAGAAATCATCAAACCATGTGAACTCTATAACAACCCTTAGGAGTGGTAAAACGGTAGACAATAAGGTAGCCATGCCTAGTGGACATACTGTAGTTCCACCTTCTACTTCACCAGAGGAACCCATATCTGAGGAAACTGAAACAATTCCTGAGGAGTCCCAAGAAATTCCTGATAGGACTACCTTTGTGTCTAGAGCCCCATATCCAAAGTTGTTAGCCCCAACTAAGAAGGAGTCGATTTTCAACGAGATAATGGAAATATTTAAACAGGTGAATATCAACATTCCATTATTAGAAGCAATTAGGCAAATGCCTGCTTATGCCAAGTTCCTGAAAGATCTTTGTACACGAAAGCGTAAGCTTAATGTCCATAAGAAAGCCTTTTTAGCTGGTCAAGTAAGTTCAATTCTTCTGAACCAAACACCCCCTAAGTATAAGGACCCTGGATGCCCCACCATATGTTGTGCAATTGGTAAGCACATGGTCGATAAGGCATTACTTGACTTAGGATCTAGTGTTAACTTACTCCCGTATCATGTGTACACCCAGCTAGGTCTTGGTAAGTTGAAACCGACTTAAATGACACTTCAATTAGCTGATAGGTCTGTCAAAGTGCCTCGTTGTATCATAGAAGATGTTCTTATTGAGGTTGATAGGTTCATATACCTAGTGGATTTTTTTGTTCTAGATACCCAGCCTGTTCAGGATCCAAGTGCTCAAATCCCGGTGATTTTAGGTCGCCCATTCTTAGCCACATCTAATGCTGTCATCAATTGTAGAACCGGACTTATGAACATATATTTTGGTAACATGACTACTGAGCTAAATGTATTTAATGTTATTAAGTCTTCTGAGATAGATGATTTAGAAGTGGTGAACATGATTAGCACTCTAGTTCCTGATCCTTTAGCCTGCACTATGTTTGATAATCCATTATTTGATGAACCTTTCAGTGATTCGGAGGAGGTAACCATGACTAACACCTTAGATGATGAGCCTACATTGGAGATTTTCTTTGATAATCCCTTATATGATGATGTTGTTCGTTTAGATGACCAGTCTCCCAAAGAAGCTAGTTTTTGTGTTGACTTTATGGACCCTAGAATCCATCCCATAGATTTTGGTCCATTTGAGGATATTGTCCACCCTAAGTTTAGGGGTAATGATGACTCTAGTGATCGTCATTTATCCCTAATTGAAGTCCCTAACTTGGGACTCGAGCCTTGTGCGTCTGAGATATTACTTGAGTCTATTCAGACTCCGCAGCCCGATCCTCCTGATACTGTCCAGGAAGTGACCCAGGTATTAGAGGCCATCATTTCAGACGAATCTCTTTATCAAGACACACATGTGAAGCTTCGTTATTTTCCCCAGATAAACCCAATTGTCTTGACAGAAACCTTAGATGCGGATATGCTCCTTCTATTCATTTTCCTGAATCAGTGCAGTTGTCTCATATTGGTGTTAGCTCTATTTGCCCCTATGGACCCACAACTATTTCGGCTATTGGTGTATGACTTTGGAAGGTGGAGATCCTTTTTGAGGTATTTGATGTCTGGATGAAGACTTTAAATTTAGCACTCCTTGGGAGGTACCCCTTTCTCATGCAACACGGTAATATCTTTCCTTAACTCTTTTTCTTCAAGTGGTAACAGTTTCTCCTTGTTCATGCTTTTAATATCATCTTTTGAACATTGAGGACAATGTTAGATTTATGTTTGGGGGTGAGGAAGAACTTTTTAGTTGCACTTTTGAAACTTCTAGCGCCACATGGTATCCGGTTAGCTAAGTTTACATACTGTTTCTCACCGAAAAGATAGAAATTGGAATGCTAGGGATAACAACCTATTGAGACATTAGAGAAAAATACATTGAGATCCTTGAAATTCAGGAGAGAACTTGTTCCTTTTAGAGGGTAACCGTGATGGACCTAACCATCCATGATAGAAAGGCAAGTAGGTCAGGAAATGCCAGAAAGACAAAGCAACATCACAATGTAGTCTTAGTTACTGGATTACAACACTCTCTCAGTAGAATCTTATCATCATCAACAATCAGAGCGACATCAAAATCTATGAATAAATTGGAAGACATTTAAGGTTTAGAAACAACAATAGAAAATCAAAATTCAAAATCATGGGTTACAAGAAGTTATAAGAGCAAGAAAAATCAAACGATATAAGTTCATGATACCAAGACATTACAAGTTGCGGAGATCCAAGTGTTAAATTCCTTCTGTGATGGCCATGTAAATTTTTGTCTTGTTTCCAAAAAAAAAAAAATAAAAAAAAAAAAAATGAAAGTTTAAATTTTAATTTTTTGTTCAATAAGGCCATAAGGAAGTAGAAATCTATAAGGAAGTTTCAAGTGAGGAATCGAAGAGAATAGTTAATTATCAAGGTTCAAGAGTTTATCATCAACAGTTGAAGCCGAAGAAGACGTTGTTTCTACTAAGCACTATGAGAGAGTCGAAGAAAGATACATTTGGTTGCTTTGTTAGTCCGCTTTCAATCTGGCACAAGATATTTCTAGCACTGGTTTAACTCATCACACGTAATTAGTCCAGCTATGTAGCAGGTGTCCCTCTCATCTTTTTCTCTCTCCTAATCTTATCCAGCTGTAAATCAGTGGACACATCATACAATGTTTATCTAGATGTGTAGCGGATATCTATTTATCTAGCAGTGTTGCGGATGTGTCTCCCCTTTTCCTCAGTCAGCTTTAGAGCTGCCACCTTTAATTTTTCTGACATTCTAGTCACTTGGAGATAGGTTGAGAATTTGTATGTCCTCATAGCTCTTTGGATACTTGTGACCAATTAGAAGTACAGGTTTTGTGGGTACACCTCTGGTAAACCCTCCGGAGACAACACTCCGCCGCTAGGGCCACCTAGCGGTTTAACGACTTGCTGCACGTGCTAAGTGTAGTCATTTTATTTTAGATTTACTCGGGACTAGCAAATAATAAGTTTGGGGGTATTTGATAGACACATTTTTGTGTCTGATTTGTTCTCAGTGTCTCTATTGTTAGTCTCAATTTTTGTACTAATTTTGGTGTTTTTATGTTTGTTT